>LPNX011233387.1:121434-203617 GCA_001517045.1 Pseudotsuga menziesii
ATCACCTGCTCCTAAACTGCTACTTCCGGCGCTGAACATCTTCAAGGATTTCGGCTCTGCATATTCCCTGGTTAACATGTCAGCCAAGCAATTCAAATATCCTTGCTTATAAAAAATTTCATAATCAAAAGAACTTAACCAAGAAAACCATTTTAAGATTATACTAGACTTTTCAGCCATCAAGCTCTCATTCTTGAATATGCCGGGCATGATCTCCAAGTCTGTTCGGATAATGAATTTCACAGGTTCTAAGAACAGCCTGAAGTGTTTTACAGTTTTCTTCACAGCCAATATTTCCTTATGTCTTGACGGGTATTTGAGCTCGGCTCCTTTGAACGCACCAGACCCGTAGCCATAGATATTTTCTTTACCATTAATGGCTTCCAATAGGACTCCACCCCATGTTGATGAAGAGGTGTCTGTTTCTATGATAAGCTGACCATTACCAGTAGGTAAAGATAGAGGAGGAAGTTTCATGACTTTCAGCTTTATGTCGCGAACTGCATCAGTCATTTCTGCAGACCATCTTGGAGGATTCTTCCTTAGTCGTTGCTGCAGAACTTTGATATCTTCGGCCTGTCCTTTGTAGAAAGGCCGAATGTAATTCAGAGATCCTAAGAATCTCTGCAACTGTGTCTTGTCCAATATTTCATCAGGAAACTTTTCAAAACCTAACAAAACATGATTCTGAAGGATTATCTGTCCAAACTTAATCACAAAACCTAAGAACTCAATCTTAGTCCTACCAATTTCCATCTTTGGTTCTTGTCTTGTCCAATATTTCCTTAATTTTGTCATAGGGTATAGAAACGAAATATTGTTCCCTAGTCCAGAAGTCATTCAGACTATCTGAGCAACAATCCTTACGAAGCTTCTCAGAAATATCTTTAAGAGCTTTCTCACCATGTAATTCTGAGAAGACTAGACTGCGCTCCATTTTCATGAGCTGAGTAGTGTTTGGTAACTGCACAGGCAACTGCTCAGGAATAGGACAGATAGCTGGAGCTTGGAAAGACAAAGGAAACTTAACAAACTTGTTATCGAATGTACAGATGAAGGTTTTCTTATGGTGGTTAACAAAATACGGGCTAACTTGATGGAGGAAGTTAGAACCTAAGACCACATCTTCACTCATGTCATCCATCCTATAGACAGTCAACATTCTACAGACATTTTGGAAACTTACAGTTACTTCGGCTTTGGCCTGTAGACGAATGGGTGCTCCATTAATGGCTGTTCCGCCATCAATAGTCTTTTCCTAGTAATAACTAGGAAGGGTTGAACCACGAGCAAGGTTGACCTGACAACCATAATCTATCATACAAGCAAGAGAGTATGGGTTATATTCACATGGGCGAAAAGAAACAGGAATAAAGAGTTTCAGACCTGAAAGCATAGACAAACTGATAAGTCTCTATTGAGGAGGAGGAGAGGAAGGAGGGGACTGTTCTGGTGTTTCTTCTTCCTTCTCTTCTATGCAATCAGTGTTTAATGCACTCTCATAGTGCTTACTGAGCTCATCGTCCGATGATTGATCTCTTTCAATTTGAATCACCTTGACTTCGCTCTTCAGATCTTCTATCTTCTTGCAAAGTTCTCTCAGTTCTTCTTGCCTTTCTCTGATTTCTAATCTCAGCTTAGCTTCTCGGCTCCTTCTGAAATTATGTCACTCTTTATGTCCTTTAGGATAGTTCTTATAGAGATCTGTAGGACTGTATGTCACAGAGCTTTCATATTCTATTTTCTGCTTTCCTTTGTAGGCCACTAACTGTGTCTGTAACTGCTTCTTCTTTTCCTTGAGACGACCTCGCTCAGGAAACTGATAAGGCTCAAGCTCAGAAAGTCTGAGGTCTATAGCATCTATTTCCTTTTCTAATTCCTGTTGCCTTGCTGGAGAGGAAAACATGAAAACGTTAAACATATTCAAGCTAAAATCGAAATCTGGTACCTGGAACCCCCCTAAATTTGCTTCAGATTCAGAATAGGGAGAAAATTTATTAAGCTCAGGGTGAAGGGAAGCATCTGAATCACTGGGAGAGTCAGAATCAGTGTCATCTGGAAGATAGAGATATTCACCAGAAGGTTCTTCATGTTCGTCTGGGTGATCCCACCAGCGAGAATCAAGATTATCGCAGAAAGCTGCAAGTCTTGCTTGCTCTTCTTCTTTGGGAATTTGCTAGCCCAATGACCAGGCTTGCCACAGAGGAAACAATTCTTATCCGTAGCCTGGGAAGAACGTCGTTTGATGAACCTTTTAGGCTTATATTGCTTAGGAGGCCTAGAAGGTCGAGGCTTATATTTCGGCTTTCTGCTAAACTGCAAGGGTTTCTCCGGATAATGGTATCTCGGTGCACTTGTATGAAAACCCTTGGGTTTTTTCTTACTAGAACACTTACAGGAAGACTGTAAATGTCCACGGTTGTGTGCACCACAACCCCAATCAGGCATCTGGGCTACATTTTTACAGAAGGACGGTGTGAACATGTCCTGATGCCGTTTGAAATCTTTTTCCACTCTTTTTGATAGGCAATGCTCCTGCCAAGTATCCATGATGTATTGGTGAAGCTAGGAAATGGATAAATCTTGATAACTGTAACCTTTATCTTTCATATATTTTTCCACTGCGTCTAGAATGTGTCCAGGGAAATTTTGCAGATAATGCTTTAAATAAGCCGGATCATTAGCTTTTCCTGCAGAGATTAACAATTTCTGCATATAACAAAAATACTGTTGTGCCTGTGATAGGTTACACAGTCTAGCTGTCATAAACAACGAAGCGTAATGATCAGTCATATCACCATTATCTTCCCCATAAAATTGCTTTATGAGGGCCTTTAATATCTGCTGATCTGCATCTCGGGCTGCACGCATAGAATTCTTTTCCTCTTCAGGCAAATGTCTCCACCATTCGGCTGCAAGACCTGAAAATCCTGCAACTATGTGATTTGCGAGATATAAACTAGTTAGGGATGCATCTCTGGTTCTTTGTGCTATGGTCCAATTTTGAAGAAGGTTAAGGGCGGCCTTAATCTCTTCACGACTCTGACAACCTATATTGAGGACAGGATGATCTGGCATCTGTGAGATAAGGTTGTTCATAGAAGTAATACCAAAGTTAGTGTAGAACTTCGGACCTGTGGATGCTGTCGGCATAGAGGTATCCATTTCAGGCAATTGGGTTTCTGGTTCAGATTTGATGAGGGCATGACCAGAGGATTGACCTGAAAACATCTGTAAATCATAATATTTGGTATCAGAGCCGAGGAACAGTAGAACCGAGAAACAGTTCTTCTGCAATTCAAACAGTAAGTCACTGCACTGTACGACACTGTTTCTTTATCTTGTTGATGTATGTCTAATTAGCAATCATCCCCGTAGATTGGTGGAAATGACCAATTGAGTAGTTGTTGGAAATCCTAAGGGTATCTAAGAGTTCGAGTTAGGGTAATAGCCGTGAAGATTGAGGCACCGTAAATCCCGTTCGAAGACCTAAAGTGTGACTGTGCCCTTGACAATGGATCCTACAATGGATATTGCTACACACAGTACATTAGACTGTCAGCAGGATGGAAATAATGAAGTATCTCTTGCAGAGAGATGCTCATCATTCGCAGACTATTCTACTTCCTCCGATTCTTCCATTATCCATATAGATAACTCCAATCCCTCAGCAGACTGACAGTTGCCTGAACTTCTCCCACGTGAAGTATATAAGTTAATTGGTTGGAATTATTTTGCTTGTTCTCAAATTAAAGTATCCTCAGTAGACATTCCGTTTACTGATTCTCAAGACCCTGTACATATAAATCTGTTAGATAAATCACAAATAGAATGGGCTAAAAGTAAAGGTTATAAATATGCTCATCTTGGAGCTATTCGTTTGGGTTTGAATCCTCTTGTTCGACCATTTTTACCTATTTCATCCCTCTGTATTGCTATAGACACCAGACATACAGATTTTGCACATGCTATAGTTGGTGGTTTCACTGCACCTCTGCATAATGGCCCAGCTTTTGGAACAATTTTCCCCAAATATTCTGTTAGTCTAGATGACCCGCACATCTATGACCTCCTGAAAGCCTATATTCTCCCTCAAGGCTTTAGCATGATGACTCGATCCCGTATCTTGCAACTGAAGAGTTTAGTTTGTGTTAGGTTTGGCAACGACACTATGCCTCCTTTACGAACCAAGGTCAATCAGAGTTCCCGCCTACACATCGTGGTGGAACAAGACCATTCTAAGCAAGCACAACTTGTCACCTTTGACTGGACCTCTATAAAGTATCTCCAACAATGGGAGATAAAATATAATAAGCTTAGAAACTATGAGGCTACACGAAAATCTCTTCTCTCCAGACCACTTAAGTTTGATAAAAGTTCTAACTCTTTCAGATCTCCTGATCCAAATCTCACTCTTGTAAATAATTTCTCTAGATCATCTTCTGTATCTAGTTCCCGAAGCATACCAGCTTCTGTACATTCTGAATCTTCACATTCTGGACTTGGCATAAATGAACACAAAGGTCAGCACTTAGACTATCCTGCCTGCAGAAAGAATTTAGATAGACTTCAGCATTATAAGAACAAACCGAGGCTTGGGATGTTCTCTGTAAACCTGCCTAGAGAAAATAGCGCAGTAGAAACTACAAACAGTCATAATCAGAAGTCCTACTACCCTGGTAGGAACCTGCCAGATATTCCCTTCAGACAGTTTTCAAATAATGGTCAAGTTAAGAAAGAATTCTTACCTGTTAAATCCTCTGGAGCAGATGACTCTGTTTCGGATGAAGCCAAACTTGCCAACTGGGGAAATTTGCAGAATAGATTGACTGCCAAGAATATAGATGAGATAGCAGCAGATCTCATCAAACTGCGTACTGCTATAGCTAAAGAAAAAGAACAGGTATCTGTAGTTGAAGACAAGTTAGGTCTGATAGATCACCTCCTGTCAGACACTGCTGAAATTAAAGAAGCTGTTGCGAAAGCAGCAGACCGAATAGAAAGACGACTTCAGAAAATTGAAGAGCTTTTAGCAGGAAGTGAAAGGCTGAAAAAGAAGAAAGCTCCTGAAGTCAGCAAAGAAGCCATATCCTTAGTATTTTGAAGGATATGATACAAAGAAAAAGAAATCCTCCCCTCCTCCACTCGAGCGAAGTTTTTCATTCGGGATGTTCCATGTCCTCGAAAAAGATCCACAAAAGCCTGACTTTGATTTTGGTCAGAGCGAAGCTGAGTTTGAAAATCTGCGTGGCTGGGTAAAAGCCATTAAAGAACTACCACCTGCTTTGGAATCCAAATATTATGATTTGCAGATGTTTTCAGGTCAATCCTCTAGTCATGCCCTCATCAAATCTGAACCAGAAACCCAATTGCCTGAAATAAATACCTCTATCCCGACAGCATCCACAGGTCCGAATTTCTACACTAACTTTGGTATTACTTCTATGAACAACCTTATCTCACAGATGCCAGATCATCCTGTCCTCAATATAGGTTGTCAGAGTCATGAAGAGATTAAGGCCGCCCTTAACCTTCTTCAAAATTGGACCATAGCACAAAGAACCAGAGATGCATCCCTAACTAGTTTATATCTCGCAAATCACATAGTTGCAGGATTTTCAGGTCTTGCAGCCGAATGGTGGAGACATTTGCCTCAAGAGGCAAAGAATTCTATGCTTGCAACCCGAGATGCACATCAGCAGATATTAAAGGCCCTCATAAAGCAATTTTATGGGGAAGATAATGGTGATATGACTGATCATTACGCTTCGTTGTTTATGACAGCTAGACTGTGTAACCTATCACAGGCACAACAGTATTTTTGTTATATGCAGAAATTGTTAATCTCTGCAGGAAAAGCTAATGATCCGGCTTATTTAAAGCATTATCTGCGAAGTTTCCCTGGACACGTTCCAGACGCAGTGGAAAAATATATGAAAGATAAAGGTTACAGTTATCAAGATTTATCCATTGCCCAGCTTCACCAATACATCATGGATACTTGGCAGGAGCATTGCCTGTCAAAAAGAGTGGAAAAAGATTTCAAACGGCATCAGGACATGTTCACACCGTCCTTCTGTAAAAATGTAGCCCAGATGCCTGATTGGGGTTGTGGTGCACACAACCGTGGACATTTACAGTCTTCCTGTAAGTGTTCTAGTAAGAAAAAACCCAAGGGTTTTCATACAAGTGCGCCGAGATACCATTATCCGGAGAAACCCTTGCAGTTTAGCAGAAAGCCGAAATATAAGCCTCGACCTTCTAGGCCTCCTAAGCAGTATAAGCCTAAAAGGTTCATCAAACGACGTTCTTCCCAAGCTACGGATAAGAATTGTTTCCTCTGTGGCAAGCCTGGTCATTGGGCTAGCAAATGCCCAAAGAAGAAGAGCAAGCCAAGACTTGCAGCTTTCTGCGATAATCTTGATTCTCGCTGGTGGGATCACCCAGACGAACATGAAGAACCTTCTGGTGAATATCTCTATCTTCCAGATGACACTGATTCTGACTCTCCCAGTGATTCAGATGCTTCCCTTCACCCTGAGCTTAATAAATTTTCTCCCTATTCCGAATCTGCTGATTCTGAATCTGTAAATTTTCAGTACATAAAATTTATATATTCGGAAACGCAATTCAATTTCCTACATTTCATATTTTCTATTCAATGCAAGATATTTTGTGTAAGTATCTCAAAAAATTCAAGTAAGTTTACGGATGTCTGATGTTTTAGTTTTCTATTGCATCTAACATGCCAAAAGTGACCCTCATTAGCTTGCACTCACCCTGCTATTCATCTTTATTGATTTTTCACAATCCGACTCTTTTGTTGTATAAAACTCTTCTAGATCAACAAGCCATTGATACCCCAAAGATTTTATCTTCACTCTTATTAGACCTCCATTTCTTCGTGGATGGATACTTCATGAGGAGATCACTTTCTTTACTTATATGAATGTTGGGTCCCTCAATATTTTGATTGCACAATGTTTGAGTATCAATTTACCATTTACTTCATTTACTCAATGCTATCAATGTTAAGTGCGCACTCCATGAACAAATCTACACTTTGTTTTTTAAGTAGACTTATAACTTTATGGGCTAATACATCATTTTGATATAAACACATTTTTTACTTTGAAGTAAACATAACTTTGTGGGCTAATACATCATTTTGATATAAACACATTTTTGATGATGATAATGATGATTAACGTACTTAGTTTAATATAAACAGATTTTTGACATCCATAACAACAAAAAGTAATACTCCTAGTATTAATACTCATAATGACCATTTATTCCTACACATTTTCATTGCAACTAATTATTTGAAATATATATTTACTCCTATAAAATTATTTGTTCATGGTTTATGAGATGTAGGAAATTATATTTTTATGTATTAACAAAATTATTAATTATTATCTTTTATTTTATATTATATTTATTTATTTAATATATTTTATAAAGAAAATTAATATATATTATAAAAATTAAAATTAAAAACTGTATGTAATTAAATTTTACATTACATTGATTTTTACAATTCCAACTAATATATAAATAAATTGTCTCTGCCAATCCCACTCACTTACATTTTCTTTTCACTCCAGTACATTAACCCTAAAATAATCCTCTAAAATTGTCCCTCCATTCCCATTCCCATCCCCCATACATTGTATGAAGGGTAGGGTAGACAACGTTTTGTGAAGAAATAATAACTAATTTCATTTCTCTTATCGTATGGCTAAGCATAAATCAATGCTAATTTAATATCTTATTTTGCAAGATCTTTCCAAAAATCATTTCTATCTCCTGAAGAGTAATTGGAAATGGCATTTCTGTTTTGCCATTTCAATGTTAATTGAGGCATGGATTTTGTGTGATGGAAGATGTAATCCAACGTACTTGGACTGAATTTGTGTAACTTTCGTCAACAATTCCTCAGCTTTATACAGATATTTTGATTTTTTATGCTAACCATAAACGACTCCCACAGATCATATTTTCAGAAATGCTACATCAAGTTTTTCATGGCAATTGAGAATTCGTTGTGAACAATAAAGTTATAAACACGGTAAGTACAAACCTGCATCTAGTATTTAACAATAAATACAAAACTGCAGTATAAACACAGTAAGTACAAACCTGCATCTAGTATTTAACATTAAATACAAAACTGCAGTAGCAGACTGGTAGTGTGTTCTTTTAATAGACACTATTGAATAAGTGTGCAAGCAGTTCGGTGCTTGTTCATTACCATATGAATGCACCTTTTAAATGTGATCACCTTCATAGATTTGTGGATCTTATTGTTCAGTGCGCATCAGAAGTAGACAACCTGTGGTCACACCAGACTGTGTGGTTTGTTCGATGCTACCAACAAAATGCATAATGAACAATTCAAACTACTGTCTGTATTAGTATTTAATGGCAGCAACAGAACAGCCTAATGAGACAAAGTGGAAGCACATGGTATTCACTATCATGTTGTGAACTTGCACATTGCTCCAGTTGGCAAGGTGTACATACAAAGCCATAGCTCAGCGAGATGCAGGTATGTGCTAAAAATTACGGATAACTAAAACTAGTGATAGCTACGAGGAAAAAAAAATTAATTTTTTTTAAGCAAACTTAATTCATCCAATTATTGATATACTTAGTAAATTTTATAATATTAACAAAAGTTAATGAGGTTTATAATATTAAAAGAAATTAATAGTAAAGAAATTTGAGCAAACATTTTATTTATAATTTATAACACTCAATTATTCTATATTACTCATCGATCTATCTATAATACTTAACCATTTTATATAATTGTTTTCTAGTACCATTTTATATAATTGTTTTCTAGTGATATGAATTAACTACCTCCCAAGATTCTAACTCTAACGATTGTTGTTAAGATTTGGTAACAAAGCAACAGGTCAATGTTCAAAACTTACTTAACTTGCTCTCAGAAACATTGTTGAACATTAAATTACCGTTCCATGTAAAAAATTAACCCCTACAGGTAGAACTAAACTCCTTTCCCAAAAAAGAGTGCCCAATTTAGTCAACCTAGAACACTGCTCTTTGCAATTTTATAGTCTGATCTCCTTGATCTTTGGCAAGGATACTTACAAATCAGCATTTGATTTATGCAGCTTAAAGTTTTTTTTAACAGGTCATGAGAATTGCTTTGGTTATTCATTGAAAGGATTAGTTAGAGGGGATTATTTGATCCAGATTGTTTGGACTATTAAAAAAAAACTTAACCAAATCATGGGTTATAACAGTTGATTTTAATTGACTAATTTTATAATTTGAGTTTACTTATGAAGAGTTTATTTGAAAAAATTAATTTTACCATTTGAATTTACAATATTGAAAGTTTATTTAGAAATATTAGTTGTTAAAATAAAACAAACCGATTTTTATTTTACAAATCCATAATTTATGCTAATGCCTCAGATTAATCGTACAAATATCTCTGAGATTGATACTCAAATCTGTAAAATGCAAAAGATAAATGGGTAAATCGCCTTCCACTTAATGTCGTGTGATCCTCGAGGTTTTTTAAAGATTTTAAGGCAATCATCCTTTTTTAGAATGGTTTATTTGGAATCATTAAAAGGGTACTTTGTTTATAATAACTGTCTTTCTTTTGTCCTTTATTTCTGTATGAAACTTGACCTTACAGAAAAGCAAAAAATACAAGATTACTTGACACTCTGTTATCTTTTGTTACGGGAACGTTTTGCATTAATTTTAGCAGAAAGCTAAACTCTAGACTAAATGGTCTAGAGATTAGCTAACTAAACTCTACATCATTTGTATTTAAAATTTGGCAAGTCTTTTGGTTACAATTTGGTGGAAATTGTTTAAAGAGTAGTTTTTAGTGATTGGAATTGCATAATTTGGGTGTTGCAAAGGTAATCAAGGATCCTGAATCCATTTCTGTAATAAAAATTGCAATTTTAATACTGAAAATCTTATTTTCAACAACAAATAGTGTTACCAGATTCGAGTCAAACTTACCTGAAAAAATATGTATTTGGTTTAGAAATTAGCCAACTCCTTATTTTTAAGTGTAACTCAGAGAGTCAGAGTCATTCTCTTAATAGATGTATCCATTTTGTTTATTTGAAGCAATTCTTGACATAACTCTTTTTTCTCTTATCAAGACAGATTTTTTTACATAATGTCAAGTTGTACAATAAAATGTTTAGTTTTATACGTTGTATTTTGAAGATTATTTTTTTAATCTGAGTATTTTTTTATGCTGTTTTAGTTTTACCAAAGTCATTTAACATTCACTATTGGAACTAATTTTGTTGGATTTTCTTGGCACTACTTCATGGAATTGGACAGAAAATTTTAAAAATCTAAATAATAGTGTATAGATAAAAAAAAATTAAGATACAGAATCCATTTATATATTCAGAATTACACTTTGAATAACACAACACTAAAATTTCACCTGATTCTAATTAGTTTTCCAATTAAAAAACTAAACTAGCAAAGAAATCGAAATGTCACCATGTTATACTTCTTCTGAGGGCCTTATATACTGGACAGACTTTCCCTGGGGAGGGGAGTCTGTCCAATGGACACCCTCGAATTTCTCATCCAACGGTGTCCATTGGACAGGCTCCCCTCCCGAGAGAGATGTCCATTGGACAAGCTCCCCTCCCGAGGAAAAGCCTGTCCAGTAAATAAGGATTGCCATACTTCTTCAGACTTCATTCATTGATCCCGCCGTTGGATATGACATTGTACATTGTAAGATATTGAGTAAATATTATAGTACATAGAAGCTTAAGAATCTACTAACAATCTCAGAGGGTATATTGTTACATCCAATAAAATACTCAAAAGCCAACCAGCCCACTCTGCGACATCAAATTCTAAAATGCCCATCAGCCCTTTTCCTGACCTTCCAAAAGCCAAAATGACGAACATGTTTCCACGCTCATTTCGATGTTAAGTTGTTAACATATCACAGCTAAATAAATTACAGTCTTCAGACATCACCGTAAATTTCCAGTTCGTCATTCCTGGGCTTCTCTGCCTTATTCTGGGAATCGATCTCCTTTAAAGCCTGAGAATTTGATTCTTTCCCGCTTGCTGATTCTTCTGTGTACTTGTAGAAGTAAGCAAATAGAAAAAACATCAAAATGTTCAGAAAGCTGAGGACTGTGAGAAGCCAGTAGAAGTAATCCAGCCTTCCTCTGTTCAAGTTATCCGGGAGCCACCCGGAATTACTTCCATGGCTGGTGAGGCCATTAACTAAAGTGACCAGGAGACTACTCCAGAAAAATCCAAGTGAAAGAGTGCTCAGAAACAGGCCTGTGCTCATCGATTTCATGCTCACAGGCGCCTGTTTTATGAAGAATTCCAGCTGCCCAACGTAGGCAAAAGCCTCTCCTGCACCCACGAGCAAAAACTGGGGAACAAGCCAATATACACTGAGAGGAACAGTGGCCTTTTCCTGATTTGTAAGCCCATGCTGCCTAGCCACATCCAGGCGCTTCTTCTCTACTAAAGCAGCTGCAAGCATGGCAATCATGGATAGAAATAGACCTACAGATATCCTCTGGAGACTTGTGATGCCCTGTGGGCGCCCAGTCCAGCGCCTCATGCAGGGCACCAGTACCTTCTCGCTGAATGTTGTGAAGAAAGCGATGCTTGCTACAACAAATACTTGCAGAGAAGCAGATGGAATCTGGAAGGATCCCGTGGTTCGATCCATGGTATTGGCTTGTTCTACAGAGAAAGTTAGTATCTGTGAGTAGACTGTCCAGAACATGATGCAAGCTGACCAAATGGGCAACAATTTCACTACCATTTTTACTTCTTCTACGTTGGTTACAGTGGTGATTTTCCATGGACTCTGCTTTTTAGGATCGTTTATGGTAGGATCAACTATGGCGGCCTTGTCCAGGCACCTGTATTTCAACACAGAATCCATGTAAATAACTAAAGCACCATGTCTATAAGCACTTTTATGGTCAACAGAAATCTATACTAAAGCAGATCGTTGTTAAACCTAGGATTTGACATTCTTTGACATTCTCATAGAGGGTATCAAATAACAATCTCAGTGACCTTCATTCAAATAGCATTTACAGTGATATTGTGAGACTTTGCTACTTCTATATATATATTTTTGGTTTTAATTTTAATTAATTGTTAAAGTTTAGAGAAGCTTACATATCTGTAACTTTTTAGGAGGAAATTAATTGTTAAAGTTTATAGAGGTATACATACTCTATCTATACTTGCTTTTGAGGAGGAAACACATATTCTTAACCATTAGACCTACTCATATTGTACCTATGCTTTATGCTTAAAATTTAAAGTAGACTCCAGCCCATGTTTTCATTTATAAACCAAAATGAAACAAGTGCACTGTCAAAATTAATTCTAAACCCAAAAAAACTTTTAACTTTCACTCTAGTTCCAATCTTTATAAAAATATAAAAAGTTAACCCAACAGTGATTCAAACCTAACCAAGAATATTGGTCTCTCTTTAAGACCTGTTCTTCACTGAGCTGCCGACATTTTTTTTGTTTGGGTGGGGTCCTACAATTCTTCCAGTAAACTCCTAGAATCGAATTGACAATTGATAAGATAGTTTGCCTAAATGATATTTTCTTTAAATCTAATTAAAATTCAAGTGCATATATTTTTTCACCGTCATGAATTAAGATCCAGCTCCACGCAACTACCCACTGTTGAAAAAAATGCATCCACTCCCAATCTACACCCTCTATTTAAAATTCGAAGGCGACCACCAACTTGCTAAGCAACTGGAGTAATTCAAATTCATATCAATAAATCCCCTTACTTGCAAACTCAATGTCTATCCAAGATCAACAACCAGATTGCAACTTCCAAAAATAAAAATGAAAGTAACATTCAACAGCTCTTCTGTGACACACCAACCACATACAAAATCACCAAAAAAATTTGTTTTGTTTTTACTTACAGAAGCTGGTTCGTATGTGCAACTCTTGCCTTTCCCTGTCCAATGGCATCCCCATATCGATTCTCGTTGAGGACGCTCGGATCTGAGGGCAAACTCTGCTTCCTGTTTCTCCAGGCTGCAACAAGCACGTGCGCTATACGAGTAATAGGGCTTCCAGCAGTTCTTCTGTATCTATACCTATTGGACCATGCCAAGAACATTAGGACGCAGAAAGCCATGCTTCCAGCTGGGATTCCATACCCCAATGCCCTTCCTACGTTATCCTGTATGTAAACTAACACAGTTACTGCAAACAAGGAGCCCATGCTGATGCAAAAGTAGAATCGATTAAAGAAATAGATAATCTGCCTTCCTTCCTTGGGATCATCTACATCGAACTGGTCTGATCCGAACCCTGATACATTGGCCTTCACGCTTCCTGCGCCAAGAGCAGTCAGATACAGAGATGCATAAAGCATAGCCATCATTTTACTGTTTGCAGGGACACAATACTCATCACCATTTCCTGAACAGGAAGGAGGCTGGAGGCTGGGCAGCGAAGTCGATATGGCTAGCAAACATACTCCCTGTCAAAATATCAGTCATTTCAGTTGAAGATTTTGATATAATCTTATAACTTATAACTATCGAATTTTAGCTGGACTGTAAGTTATTAATCTATGATCCATATTCATTTTCGCTGGACTGTAAGTTATTAATCTATGATCTATATTCATTTTGGGTTGGACTGTAAGTTATTCATTCATGATCCATATTTATTATTCATTGTAAGTTATTCATTCATAATCCATATTTATTATTCATTTTTGTTGGACTACAAGTAATCTATCTATGATTCATATTTATTTTAGCTGGACTGTAAGTTATTAATCTATGATCCATATTCATTTTGGCTGGACTGTAAGTTATTCATATATATTCATATTCATTATTCATTTTTGTTGGACTACAAGTAATCTATATTGATTTTGACTGGACTGTAAGTTATTCATCTATGATTGATAATCATTTTTGCTGACAAATTATTTATCTTTGACTGGACTCTAAGTTATTAATCTATGATTCATAATCTTTTTAGCCAGACTATAAGTTATTAATCTAGGACCCATATTCGATGAATATAGTAACAATTGAGTAATTTCTCATAATTTTGCAAAGCTGATTATAAACAACTTACCATAGCTTGAATTGAACCAAACAATACAATGGTTTTGAAGCGTCCTAGAATGGAATCTGCTATAAATCCTCCAAAAAGGCTTAGCATATACAGAGTGCCCATAAAATTGGTAACAATATTTGCAGACTCTGCATTTGAAAGATGCAACACCCCGCCCAAATATGTTACTAGGTTGGATGATATCCCTATAACGCACATTCGTTCTGAAAGTTCAGCTCCTGTAACATGCAAATAACAAATAATTCCATTATATCCACAGACAAACTAGTTTTCTCCCCAAACAATGGTCAATTTCAACAAAAAAGGTAATGACATGAATCACCTAAAATAATGGCCGCTGCAAACCATCCGCCTGTCTTAGCCTTATCAGCTGGATTTCCATACTTGTCTGTGACATCCCCACTGGCAAAATTGGATGGATTCTTCAGCTCCTGATCGACCTGCAAAAACATTAATAAATCAATGTTGTTACACAGCCGATCTGCAAACAATCTAACGAGGGAAAGACTGAGCTCCTCACTTACCATTGTTGAATCTGTTCCTAGAGCTCAGCAAGAAACTTGCAAACTCCGAAATTTGATATTCCCAGAGCTCAAACTCTAAGGGAAAAAACTTCAAACTTCGAATCACTCCCTGACATACAAACTAATTGTTGAATATGTTGCTAGAGCTCAGCAAGAAACTTGCTAACTCCGAAAATCGATATTCCCAGAACTCAAACTTCGAATCACTCCCTGACATACAAACTATGTGCGGTGCCCTTTTTATATAATTTCTTGAACCCCACTCGGCGAAGGACACGAAATGATGAGTATTACTTGAAAAACTTGGATCATTATTGGTTGGGTCACTGGCACATACGGACGAAACAGACCAAGACAATAATTGATTTGGGGATTTCTTGTGGGTCTGGTTAAAAATATGTCAATTTCAGGTGGGCCGGAGTCCTTCATTCCTTTGCCTACTGTGGCGTCCCCACAACTGTAGGTTCAAGGGCCATCCATTCATGCTGGGAAGCCATAGATTGGTATTGGGAAGAGGGGAGGATTGGTATTTGTGATTTTGGTATGAGGTGGAGATTCATCGGTCAGTAATCAATAATCCAATCGAAAATCTGTTGGCCATCTTTGGGTTTTCATGCTTAAAGAAGTTAAGAAGCATTTTGATTCTTCACAAATTCTAAGTGAAAACTACTTTATCATATCCTGTGTAGTTTTTTTTTATTTTTGGGATTCGATCTCGTGTCCACCGCATCACTTGTCATGCTCAACTCTTTTGTAAGCAGAATCGGAGTTATGGATCAACGTGTACCGACTTCTTGTTAGGTAAGGTTTGCTAGAAATCAACTCTCTTGAGTTTAATTAGGTTTTACTCTTCCAACTACAACTTTCTTCATGAAGGGTTTTCAAGGAAATGCCTTCCTTGAACGAGGGTTTTGTTTAAGGAGATGGAGTGTAAGTAAAAATAGATTATTAACTTTTCAATAATGACCTTTTATTGAATAATAATGATGTTTATTAAAATAATAATTTGTTTTATTAAAAATATGTAATATTCATATACACCACGTTATTAGTTACATTGTTGTTGTTGAAAATGTGTGGTACTAGTAAAATGTGTGATATATTATGTTAATAAAACTTAATTTTAAGAACATTGTTGTTATTGAAAATGTGTGGTACTCTTATTATGTTAGTAAAACTTAATTTTAAGAACCTTCTAAAATTTAAAGTTATGTTTTCTATTATGATAAAATTGTATATATATAGATATATAGATTTTAATAAATATTTGTGAAAATTCTAAATATAATTTAGAATTTAGTTTTTGTTATATTAAATTAAATACTTATATTATGAGTGGTTTATGTTTTAGATTATTTGTAATTTTTAAAGTGAGTTTGGCCTCTCACAATATCACTTGTTTGAGGTGCAAGATAATTTGTGGATGAATACAATTTTGATTGTTGAAATTGTAATTTTGATTGTAAAATTCAATTGAGGATCATAGATGACCCTTAAAATTGTCATTTCAACAATTTCCACCAAATTTCAGATGCAAATTCTCAAAAGTTTAGCTTACTTCTTTATATTAAATTAAAATATTTATATATAAATATTAAAAAAAACAAATTAAAAACAATTTTATAAAAAAATTACAATTATAATTAATATAATCTAAAATATTAAATCAAATTATATTCCTTTACAAACCTATCTGGTTTTGAATGTGTAATATCTTCAAACACTCAAACTTTAAATCTGTAATTAAATTTGAGATATCTTTAAACACTCAACCTTAAATCAATTCTTAATACTTAATAGATTAAAAACCTTAGTTTAAGAAATCACTTTATTCAAATTTATTGTTTACTAAATCACTTTATTTTAAATATATTAAAAATTTATAGATTATAAAATCACTTTATTAGTCCCTATTGAAGGCCATGTATTATTGTTTTTGTTCACGGTTGACTAAGCATTAGTTTGGGTTGAGTGTAATGCAATGCAACCTTTTATCCAAAGTTTCAAACTAGTTTTTTATTAATTAATATAAAAATGGAATTTTTCTGCAATCTAATTGGATTGCAATTTTATGTGTTGTTGTCGTGGCAATGACGTGTGTATTGGGAATGGCTCCCTCTCCCATAGCATCCTTGCGTTTTTCAATGGACCTTTGACATGCTTTAACTCCTTTGATGGGCGCTTTGATGAGCATCCTTGTGTTATTTGATGGACCTCTGACATGCTTTAACTCCTTTGATGGGCATTGAATTTGTGCATTTCAAAATTTCATAGAATAACCTAAGTTTTTAACAGTGGAAAGCTTCAATACAACCTAATTAATTTTAAATCTGATACAACTGAATTAATTTTGAATTAATTCTTAAAATCCTTGACAAATGAATTAAATGAAGCACAACCTTCACTGCCACCATCGCCACCCTTCTCATCACTGCCTGTATTTCCACCGACTTCATGGCTAGCCTTCTCAACACTTAGGACATGGCAACCTGCACATTTAGTAGATGGAATCTTCCAACACTTCATTGTCTAACGGTATACGCTGAGTATTGCATCAGAATCAATTGATTAGCTTCAATCATACATGATTATGTGGCTTATATATAGATAGATCCCACCTTCACTTCAGCCCTAGATATAGCCATAACTTATTGCATGGTCACTGTATTGCTTCTATTTGACTTTATTTATCATTTCAATAAATGTGTACATACCTTTCCATGATATCTTTGTTAAGCCCTTGTGAATCAATTATGAAAGTTCTGAACTGGTGTTGGTTGTTGAGGGAAATCCATTGCCTCTAGATATATCAGACATTTCCCTTTACTTCATAGTTGTTGATGTTTTGCGGTCTATCCTGTTAATGATATGATCAAGCTTTCCTAGAATATTGGGATGAGAGGGATGAGCCCCTGTAACCAAATGATGTTAGATTTTCATGATATTCAAGTGCACCGATTGAGTTCAGGTAGTTTCTCAAAACTAGAGATACAACATACTTTTGTGCCTTCATGCAACTACTGTCAAAGCTTGTCCAAATATAATACTTTCGTATCGCCTTTGTTTGGGAAATTATGCCATTCAACCCATTTTTTGGCTGCAAAAACCCATAGTGAAATGTGAGGTTCAATGCTATATGCATTTGTCTTTGTTGTCGATGTCTTAGCACTAAATTAAATAAATCCCCATTAGCAAAAGGGACTAATGGTGATAGCAGGCTGCAGCGGAGCTAATGGATCCCAGGTATATACGTAGTACATAACGTCACATAATGCATCTTCAATCCGCCTTAAATCAAACACCTCGAAGCCTCTTGGAGCCATATGGACTCGAAATCTAGTCGAAGTTGTTCGGATTAATTAATCCTCCTTTGTCCAATATAGTCTATTTGGTTTATTTCCTAGCTTAGGAGGTCATTTGTCACCTTACTGGAGTTTTGGTGACACCATGAATATTGGTTCCACTAGTGCCATTGGCACCACCATGAATATTGGTGCCACAAGTGCCATTGGTGCCACTGGTGCCACTGGTGCAACTAGTTCCATTGGTGCCACTGGTGCCAATCCCTACATTATATGAGCCTACTCTGAGTGCCACCAGCAACCTCCATCAGTTGGTTGTGGTAGGTAAGCAGTTATGCCAAGTAAAACTCCAGTTATAATCAATTAGATTACTTTCAGTTAGCCTAGCGCCAGGTTTGCATGCATGCAAGGAGAGTGGTGCCTTTTTCCCACCTACCTCATCGGTTAGTTGATTGTAGACTGATTTAGACATCCAGAGTTATACTAGTGAGCTCCAGCAGTAATTTAGACACACTCAGTTAGCTATATAGTCAGTCTCAGTTGGTAAATTTGAATCCTATCCATGACATTTGAATCCTATGTATTGTAACACCATTGTATTACTGATTAATGAATGAAGATTAATGTTCGGATAAAATGATCAATTGTTGTTTGTTTTATCTTAAATTTGTGGCATTGATTTACTAATCAGTGTAAATTTTCTTTGATTATTCCACAGCATAAATTCCCTTCTCATTTTCTCTCATTTTCCTATAGATCAATGGTTCACATATTTAACATGGTACCAGAGCCTTGTTCAGGCTAGAAGTAAGTCTTGTTTGATCTCCATTGTACACCAAAAGAAGATAAGTTTCCACATAAATCCTGGAATCATAAAATTTCTCCCTCTGGATTCTGTCCAGAGAAGTCTATCCAGGTGTGGCGAACTCTGAGAAAGTGTACATGTTGAGGTGGAAAGGCTTGAAATGACATATGATTGAGAATTGAATTGGTTTTGCAGTGTTATTTACAGGTACCTACGTAGCCTCTTGAGGAATTGACTGATCAACATACATAAATACGGATTCTTCGTCTCTTGTACCTCAAATCCTTACACCCTTCAACTACATTGATTCGAGGGCAGAGACGGAGGTAGCCTTGCGCAAGCTTGGTATGCTTATGATGACAATGGGAAGATAAACTGAGCCTCGACAGTATGTTGAGAAGAACAAATTTTAATTGAATCAGCTTGATGAGGCCTTCGGCTTTAGGTGCACTCATCATTCTCCCGGGATATTTTGTTCCACCTTGTGGGACTAAGGATTCTGAAGGAAGCTTGGGATAAGCTTGAATATTTCTTTGGAAAATAATATGAGCTTTGAGGGAATATTTTGGAGAATGAGCTCATTGCTTTACAACCCAGCAGTTTCAAATATATTCATCAATTCTTTACAAAATACAAGTCACAAGTACTGCAATGCAAACAATGTGGTTCAGAGAGGAAACATTAGCATCTTGTGTTGTCAGTGCTGAGAAAACTTTGCTCAGAGTACTCAGTTTTTGTCTCTACATTCCATTCTGTAAGAGCTTCCATCCCTAATTGGAAGATTCCTTCTCTAGATTCTTTTGTTGAGTCCTTAATACAAGAGAAAGATAAATTGGTTCAAATGGGAGTGATTTAGACCTCCAAGAATAAAGCACTCTTAGTGATAGACTCAAACAATTGGAAAGTAAGAGGGAAGCACAAAGGGAGGGAGACCAAAAACATTGATTTGAAGCCAAAGGAAAATCAAGAATCTTTCGATGGAGCCCCAGCTTCCAAAAAAAAGAAGAAATTTGAGAAGACTAAGTGTCCATACTGTATGAGAGGCTTTCATCTAGAGAGTCATTGCATGAAGAAGACCATTGACCAATTGAAAAAAATCCTTGAATAGAACAATATTTCCCTTCCACAAGGTGCAGAGATATCTGAAGCTGGAGAGTGGAATGAAGAGTATGAGAGGTGCCATGCTTTGAAAGCATGCTTCACTTAGTAGAACGATTATTTGATAGATTCTAGAGCATCCAAACACATGGTTTCCTCCAGGGAATCATTCACCACTCTGAAGCTCTTTGGAGGACATAACATTCATATGGGGGATAACTCACAGATCCTAGCAGTAGGTAGTGGTTCTATTAAAATCCATCATGGAGAGTTCAAGAATGTACTCTATGTGCCCTCTCTTGAAGCCAATTTTTTACCTGTTTATCAGATGACACATACTGACTCGCCAAAGCAAGTTTTATTTGGTCCTGATTTAGCAGAGATCGCAAATATCCCAACTAGGAATATTATACTGAAGGGTATTGCAAAACATGCCTCCAAGTCATATGAATTCTCACACTTTCTGCCATACTCAGCTCCAGCACAAACTCAACATCCATTCGAAAGGGAAGGTAAAATATCGCTTTCAACTCCATTTGCAAATAATGATGTTGTCTAAAATCTCAGTTTCAGAAGATGAGTAACAATATCATCATGATCTTGATATTGAGATTGTACCTCAAGATTATCTAGATCGAGATCCAACTCCTATTCCGAATCAGAAGCCTAAATGGGATGAAAAGATCATTGAAGCACCTAGAAATATTGTTGGGGATCCAGATGATAGAAGAAGAATGAGTCCCAGTATCAGAATGAACATGTTGCACTCTCTCACACAACTTCACTACCTACAGAGTGGTGTAACAAACTTACAAAGAGATGCTACTTGATGACGAAGATTGATCCATAAGTTGGCCCACTCATGCACAAAATGGATCATTCCATTCCTCCTCCAGAAAGAAGAGACAAAAGAAACATTCAACAGATCATAAGAAGATGAAAAGGTTCACATGCACAGTCCCAGGATGTTTATGCACATAAGAACCATGATTATGGCGCATGGCTGCTCCATGAAATTGCAAATTGCAGCAATTTTTTCACAAGTTTTTGGTCAAAGACAAAAATTTTCTCTTAAGTAGTATAGCTTGTTTATTGATTCCTGCTTATTTTGAGGGAAGGGGGGGGGGTGCGGCGGTGTTCCCATGAGCTTTTCCCCATTTTTCTTATTTTATTAATCAGTTTATTTTATGTCATTTAGATTGTATGGGTGACTTTTGGCTTAGTTGTCAGGGCCCAAGTTGTCCAAAGTTAGGATTAAGGGGGGGTGTTGGTATTATTTAATCCTCCTTTGTCCAATATAGTCTATTTGGTTTATTTCCTAGCTTAGGAGGTCATTTATCACCTTATTGGAGTTTTCATGCCACCATGAATATTGGTGCCGCTGGTTCCATTAGTGTCATTGGCGCCACCAGTGCCAATCCCTACATTATAGGATCCCACTCTGAGTGCCACTAGGATACTCCATCAGTTGGTTGTCGTAGGTAAATAGTTATGTTGTGTCAACCTCCAGTTACAATCAGTTAGATCACTTTCAGTTAGCCTAACACCAGTTTTGCATGCATGTAGGGAGAGTGGTGCATTTTTCCCACCTACCTCATCAGTTAACTGATTGTAGACTAAGTTTAGACATCCTGACTTAGATTAGTGAGCTCCAATAGTGGTTTAGACGCACTGAGTTAGCTAAATAGTCAGTCTAAGTTTGTAGATTCGAATCTTATCCACATTATTTGAATCCTATGTATTGTAACACCATTGTATTACTGATTAATGAATGAAGATTAATGTTGTGATAAACTGATCAATTCTTGTCTATTTTATCTAAGATTTGTGGCATGGATTTACTGTTAAGTGTACATTTTCTTTGATTATTCCACTGGATAATTTCCCTTCTCAATTCCTCTTATTTTTCTGTAGATCAATGGTTCACAAATTTAACAAGAATTGGCAAGCCTTATTGGTAACAACCTGTAACTTAGTAACCATAATTTTTTTTACCTCCATCCATAAGTTTACTTTGTTAAAATTCTAGTTAGTATATTCAATTGTTAATTGTGCGTGCTTCTCCAAGTCGTTTGATAACTTCATGACAAACAAAAAGCAACCATGACAGGATTACTATGATGTGTGGCTATTTGAAGGTAACATATGTAAAAACTTAGCCATTACTATAATCTGAAGTGGCACGTTGTAGCAAGCACAACCACCTAAAATCCACATGACCCAGTGATATATGATAAGAGATGTTTAGTTCTAGGCCTAAATATAAGTTGAGTTCATGGAAAATTTGTTGATAATCGATCACTGCTGAAAATCTCATGGGATACTCTAAAAGGTATAATTTCTTGGAGCAAATAATGTACTACAAAGCCGGGGAATAGAAAGTCTCTTTTGTATGTATGATATGTACATGACTCTAGGAATACAACCATGGTCGGATTCATTATAACATTCCATTAGGAATCCTTGCATTGGATGATAACTTAAGCCTTAAACAAACATCACTCCTTACACCGTTTATGTTGTGTTCGGGCATTCCTCCTATAATTTCATTGTAATTTGTTCGATCATTTCCATGTTGATGTTGGAATTCCCATCTATGGCTGAACCCATGTCCTCATTCCACTTATTCTTATATTTATTCATATTATTTACCACCATATTCGTCGTATTACTGCATATTCATGACAATCCATCAAATTTAGAACAAATATATCTCGGGAACTTGGATACAATCTATAATCTAGGATGCTCACATAAACAAACATACAACATTAATATTATGTCATGACCATTAAGGTTAAGGTTAAGATTTACCTTAAATGTATCCATCATGTACAAATCCATTGAATTTATGGCTTGTATGTTCTTCTGTGAAGTAAATGGGGCAACCCGATTCCTGCAAACAAATCACATTATGCATAACACATTGTTTAAGATTCTATTGATTAGGCTACGTTATGAAGAAGCAGTTGTTGAAGCGCCCATGTTGTTGAAGTAGTGGAAATCCTTTGTGGGGAACATCTTTATATTCAGAAGCTTGATTACCTCCGAGTACCTTTTAGATGCAGCATTTGTCATGAGACTGGACATCTATGATGCCACTGTCCCTCTCTTCACTCACATGATGAATATTCAGGCTCTGATATTCTCCAGACAGCTGCGGCTCTGAAAAACTCCAGTTTTTCAGCCCTGTCACCAGGTACTCAAAGTGCTCTCCCTTTTCCAACTGATTTTGTTTCAGCCTCTTATTTAAACGATATTGATGGGATGATATCATCCCATATTAAAGGTTCTCATCCTGACTCCTCTTAGTCTCCTTATACAGATTTGGGTTTACAACCCTCCTCTCCCCTGGATGATGCTTCTCCTGTTGAATATGTCCATCCGGTCTCGAGTCCACTCACTTATTGTTTACCTAATGTGGATGTGGACTGCTCTTCTCCCTTTCAACTCTCGAATTTGTCTTTACCTTTGTCTCTGGCCTCACCTGAACAGGCTCTACCTATTCCTTCACTTTCCTCACTGGAGGAGTTTTCGCCTTTGGTGACTAGAGGTTTTTCCCCCCCACTTCACCCCTCCCCTATGAGCCCCACCACCTCCCCTTCTTTATCCGATCCTTCCCTCAAACATTCCCTCTCTATTTTGACTGCTACCACTCCAACCTCTCCTTCTACCCTACCTTTGAACTCTATTCGTTTCACCAATGTCACAGTCAGAAAAAAAAGGGAAAAAAAGGGTAAGTCACAGGTGGAACTATCCTCTGCATCTACTCCCTATATCCCCCTCTCTGCCCGTTTAAAAGAGGCTGCCCGTAACTTGCCTCATCGGGGACTTAGAGCACTGTCTCCCCAACATGGTGATCCATGAAGATAGTCTCTCTCAATCTTAGGGGCCTTGGAGGTAAGGCTAAGCTTCACTGCCTCCATACTCTCTTTAGCTCACTCAGCCCGGACATGATTCTTCTCCAGGAAACCATGTGTAGCTCCTTCCCTGCCTTAATGGCTTTCTCTAAGATTTTCCCCTCCTGGGAGTTTTGTGTTATCAATGCAACTGGTCTCTCTGGTGGTCTCGTATCAGCCTGGAACCCCCACAAAGTCAAATGTGAGCTTTTCAAACTTGTGTTGGACTCTTGATTCAGGCTTCTTTCCGGGGTCTCTCCTATCCCATCTCTGTCCTTAATGTATATGGCCCCTATAAAGACCGTGAAACTTTCTAGGAAAAAGCAAAAAGAAGTGGGCTCCTCAGCTCTCCCAATCTGATTCTTGGTGGCGACCTTAACCTCACTTTATACTCCTCTAAGATTTGGGGACATAAATCATCTCCAAATCCCCTCTCTGGACACTTCCTATCATTGTTTGACTCTCTTGGCCTGATGGATCTTGCCCCCCAGTGTGTAGGTCCAACATGGTGTAATGGCCATGCCAGCTTTGAGGGTATTAGCAAAAGACTAGATAGATTTCTGGTCTCAAGTTCCTTAATTCCCTCCTTGGGGATCCATAAGGTCTGGACTCATTTCTTGGATATTTCATACCACTACCCTATTGTCTTTGAATGGAGCAGGAAAAGAGCATCCTTCAACTATTCTTTCAAGTTTAACCGATCCTGGCTCAACGACTCTGCTTTTACTGACTGGTTTTCTACTAGGTGGTCCCTCCTTACCCTGGGTGATTCAGTCTCGGATCTTGACTCTCTCCAACACAAACTTCGTACACTAAAAAATAAGGCCAAAGTCTCGATCAAGGACAAACAGGTCGGGATTGAGGATGTTTTATACAATATTGAACAGGCCATTACCTCCCTCCTTGCTGGCTCTTCCAATGGCATATTATCTTCGGGAGACATGGCTCTTCTTGCTCAACATAGATCTAAAAGGAAAGTGATCTTGAATCATGCTCTTCTCACTTGGCAATTGAAAACTAGAGCAAAATGGGCACTTCAGGGAGATTCGAACACGAAGTACTTTCACATGTTGGCATCTGGTCGGAGAAACCAGAATTTGTTTTGGTCTCTTTCACATGAGGCAGGTAATACTTATGAGGATGAGATAGTTCTCAAAGATCTGGGACAAATGCATTTTGCAAATATTTTCAAAGATGATGGGGGGACCCGCATATCCCATCAACTTAAAGTAGTCCTTCTTTATCCTAGGATGAATCCATATGAGAAAGCTGTTGATCTTACCTGTCAGGTTACTCTTGGGGAAATTGAACTAGCACTAAAATCTTTTAAAAAAGATAGAAGTCCAGGTCTGGACAGCTGGCCTGTCGAATTCTACTTGTACTCTTTTGAACTGTTGGGAAGGGAACTTCTGTCTACTGTCAAATCCACAAGAGTTATTGGAATCATTGCCATATCTCTGAATACTACCTTCATTGCTCTGATTCCTAAAAGAGACAAGCCGCAGACCTTTGCTGACTTCAGACCCATCTATTTGTGCAATCTCCTGTACAAACTTATCTCTAAAGTAATTGCGGTTAGAATTAAACCCTTCTTGGATGCCGACATTTCTCAGGAACAATATTGGTTCCTCAAAAACCGCCAAATTGTTGATCCCATCGGAATTGTTCAGGAATCGCTACACTCTATCAAATCCAAACACCTCTGTGCTTTCATCCTCAAGCTCGATCTAATTAAATCCTTTGATCGGGTAAACTGGACCTTTATTCTCCTCATACTGATTTAGATTGGAGCTCCCCTTCAGTTTGTCAACTGGATTTTGGGCTGTCTCTCCTCTGCTACCTTTGCTGTGCTAATCAATGGCACCCCCTCAAATTTTTTCCCCGCCTCCCGGGGTATTCGCCAAGGCTGCCCTCTCTCACCCCTACTTTTCATCCTACTCATCAAAGGTCTCAGTCTTTTAAGTGTTGATGCTCAGAACCATGGACTAATCCGAGGGATTCAAATCTCTTACTCTCTTGCCCTAACCCATCTTCTTTTTGCGGATGATGTTATTCTAATGGGCACTGGTACTCTTTGGGAATGGGCTGCTTTCGATGTCATACTTGAAACCTTTTGTAAATCCTTGGGAATGTCCATCAGTCTTGATAAATTGGTTCTCCTCCATAATAATATACCATATTTGTAACTCTTAAACCTTTCCAGAGTCATTCCTTATAAAATGCTTCCTATCACTACTGGATTCAAATATCTGGGGTTTTACATCAAACCCCTGGGATATAGATCTAGGGATTGGAACTGGCTAGTACAAAAATTTGAAAAAAAAATCAATCTGTGGACACACAAGTTTCTATCTCTGGGAGGCAGGCTTATCCTAGTGAAGTCCGTACTCTCCAGCATCCCGGTCTACTGGATGGGTCTTGCCCCTATACTGATATCTATTTTGAACAAGCTCAAGAGCATAACCTTCACATTCTTATGGGGATCTTCAGGGAATATTCATAGATTTCACCTGGCATGCTGGTCTGATCTATCTTGGCCAAATAAATTTGAAGGGTGGGGAATTAAAAATCTCCAATGGTTTAGCATTGCACTACGTCTTAGGAATTTTTGGAAAGTTCTCTTCAGTGACAGTCTTTGGCATCGAGTCCTCACTACAAAATATCTGAAGCAGTCCTCTGTGGTTTCTTGGCTCCGAGAGAAAAAAATTAGTATGCGTGGTGTATCTGCTATTTGGAGGGGGTTTATTCAGACATTACCCTAGATGGGGTGTCATCTCTCATGGCATGTGGGGAATGGCAATGATATCTTGATTGGAATTGATCCAGTGATAGGTAATCCTCTCTCTCACCTCTTTCCTATTGGATTGAGATCATATCTTGAATATTTGGATATTAAAACTCTTGCCCAGGCCTGCAATACCTTATCGGATTCCCATCACTACTGGCACTCGGTAGAAGAATTATATCTGGATGGTGAATGGAAAGAAGTATGGAACACATTTACTAGGCATTTGGATCTTAATGGTGTTCATCTTTCATCTGATTCTGACTCGCTGATATGGGATTATAATAAAAAAAAGGCACGATTTCTGCTGACAAAGCTTATGACTGCATTGTAAACTCATCCAATCCGACATTGGGCAGTAGACTATGCAATTCTCTTTGGTCAGGACTCCTACCACACAAAATTGGTTGTTTCTCCTGGTTAGTATTGAGAAACAAGATTCTCACTTGGGACAATTTACAGAAAAGAGGAAAGTCTGGACCGGGTATTTGTCCTTTATGTTTTTCAAATGAAGAGACTGTTACTCATCTCTTTTCTTACTGCTCGGTTTGGAAAAGTGTTTCGGGGATTCTCTGCAACCAACTACAGCTGAATATTTCTCTTGAAGCTATTTCTATTACTGAATTTTTTGAATTCTGGGCGACCAATTATCCTCGCAGCTTTGTTCTCTTTTATATTCCTCACCACACGATTTGGGCTATTTGGAAAGCTCGTAACCGAGCTGTATTTGATGGGAAAAAGGTGACTGTCCTGGGTGTGTTTCATCAGATTTTAAATGATGCTCAATTGATTCCCTCTCGGCCTGTCAAAAAGGATAGGAAAATAAAAATTGCTAGACAGATTAGGCCAAGACCTTCCATGACTTTCCCATGTGGTTACTTTGATGGTGCTTCTACTCCTTCAGTTGTAGGAATTGGATTTAGCTTGTTCCTAAAAGATAATCACCATATGGATTTTGCGCTGGGGGTTGGATATGGTTCCAATACTAAGGCAGAACTTCTGGGCCTGTGGGCCCTTCGGCACTCCTCCCAAATGATGGGAATCCCTCTAGCCCACATATACGGTGACTCACAGGTCATCATCAATTGGGCCAAGCGAATCATTGCTCTCTCCCCTCCAGAGCTTTTTCACTGGTGTAGGGAATCACAAAAGCTTATTTCAAGCTTCCAGGATCTCTCATTCAGTCACATCTATCACGAACACAATTGGATTGCAGATCGTCTTTCAAAAACAACACTCATGCTCTCTCCAGGTCTGTGTTGTTTTACTGAGTTTATAGATGAACTTTTGGTCACTTGTGACTCTTTCCAGCTCATTTGAGCCATGTTTTTGGGGACCTTTTTCCCCTATTGGATACTTGTACTGCTTTTTCTATAGTGACTCTTTTGGATTGCAGATCTGATCCTTTTGGTTCACAATAGATTGGTCTGATTGAGAGTGATCATTTGCATGATGAGACAGATTTCTGATGGGAACAACACTTACTATTGCATGTCATTCCCCTTGGCTGTGACTGGATGTGATTCTCTCAAGACTAGCTATATTCTCTTGTGATGTAACCCTTTTTGGGTGGGTGTTATCAATGCCCTTTGATTCCTAATAGAATAACAAGGATAGGCTTTTTCTTCCTGAAAAAAAGAAACCTGTAATAAACTAGCTTAGAAATTAAACTATAACAACATGTTTTGAGTAGCTGAGTTATGCTCCTCTTGTCAACTAACTAGACGCATTGCTGAGAATGATGCGACTGACGAAAACATACAAACATGCATGAATGAACCACGCTGAGGAAATATCACACCCTAGGCAAAGGTGGAAAAAATGTGTCCGAAACAAAGTGATACAAGGAGGGAAATGGAAACATTAGCAACAAATGGTGATCAAGGTGTATTCAATGATGTATGAATAGTCACATTTATCAAGGGTTAGATAAATTTGGTTTTATAATCTATATATTATAATTTAGTGTTAAGTTACTATATAGACTTAAAATTGGTCTCCATCCATCTATGATGTTTCCAGATGTTGCAAACCTGCCAGCAATTCAAATTTTGTTGCTTGCAACTGGAAAATTTCAAATGGAGCACTACCCATTCCTGATCTTAGCGAGTGTCTGATCACAGTGTTCATGATCCAAGGACATGCATGCTGACTCTTGCACTAGGATCAATGAGAAGGTTACATACATGAAATGGTTGATGTACTTGGGAAAGGATGTCTTAGATTTTCCCATTTCGCTCCATCTTGGATCCCTTGTGGAATCATCATTTGTAGGTCAAATCCTTGGCTACTTACTGGTTATATTCTTGCCAACCAAGTGAATTGAGTTTTTTTTTCTTTGCTCCAATTCCAATTATTTTTCATAGTTGTAAATGCATGTCACTTAGAATTGAAGGATGTCCATCTCAAGATTGTATTTTATAAAACAATTCGAAGACCCCATATATGTTTTCACTGCAGATTGTTTTGGATGTAGGTTTTGTTGAGCAGAGCAATTTAACACTAAAAAAGCAATTTAAATTTAACTTGCAATTTAAATTTAGCCTATTTCTTATTTCAGCATAGACTAAGTTGCCTTCCAACACTTGTTTATAGAGTAAAATTAATAACTAGTATTTTTAAATGAAATAAAATTTTATTAAATTTTTTAAATATCAAGTAGTAATTATTATATTAGCATATATATTAGTTGATTGGTTTGAATATTATGAAATTAAATTAAATGAAAGTTATTAATAGAAGGTCATTAACATGTATATTAAAATTATATTACTAGAGACAAAGGTACGAGCACTTCCCACAACATCTAGGAAGTAGGAACCCCTCCTTGTTATAGTCATCTACTAAAAAAAGCAAAGCCTAATAGCTTCTATATGTAATGAAGCAAAAAGAGAAAACCTATGATACATAATGGCAATCATGAAAAGACCAAGAGTGTTATAATGGGTGCTCATTTCTTGAATCCTTAATAGAGTACCTAGGTGGAATTCAACATATTAACCTTCCAAAAGCCTAACCTTGTTTGAACTAGATGAAACTCTTAATCATCTATTGAATCACTCTTAATCACATCTAGTGTTTCTCTAATCACCTCACCCATTTTCTACATGTGTCAAAAAGTTTCTTTATTGAGAAATTCCCACACCCCGCTCTTCGTTTTGTATTTAAGCAAGGAATTCAATCATATTTTCTCATGTTTAGAGGAATGGAACGATGTTGAAGCTCTGTTCTTGTACTATATTAATATTTCAGAATAAAAAGGATTTGGAGGAAGATCTATGGTGTAATGTTTTTCATGTGTGGATTGTAATTGTCAATTGCTTATGAGGTATAGTCTGTCTTGGTTTCTTTTATTTCTATTGGTTGAATTTGGTCTTCGTTATGGAGTTATTTACCAGTCAGATAAGATTAGAAAATATTTTTTTCTTCATAGTATTATTGTTACTTTGCAAGTAGATATCTTAGAATGGCATGCTCATTTTGTTTAATGCTCATGTCTTTCATTTTTTAACTGTAGGTGGCACAAGCTTTTTAACCATGTTTGTGCAAGGATTTCTAAGTTGTAGGTGATCTCCATTGGAGAAGGGGTTGAGCTGGTTTGCATCCTCCTCATCTTCAAGATCTTGTGAAGGGCATAGTCCCTTAGTGTTCCAACAAAGCATAATCCATGACCCAAATTTCCCAAGCTTCCAACATTCTTTCTATCTCTCTCTCCTTCACTTCTTTTAAACTCTTTTTGGGTGGAGTTCTTCACATACTTAAGTTAGTTATTATTTTTCAAGAAAATTAAAAATTGATTTTTTTTTTTCTTTCATAGATTAGATTTAGTTATTCAAGCTTTAACTTTAGTAGATCTAGTTCCTTTTTAAGTACTTGTGCTTATCCTATATCTTTCAATACTTAAGGTTAAAATATTCTTATGTTTTTAACATATTACTTAGCACATTTGGTGCATATTAGGAGGTTGATTTTTCATTTTTCAAGAATAGGTAAGAGGAAGTGCTCCCAAAAATATGAAAATTTAGGCCATCTGGAAACCCACGAGCACCCTGCTTTCCGCGAAGTCAATTTTTTAAAACTTGTAATCTTTTGGATCGCAGTAGATAAGGACTAAAAGAATCCACCTTAAAACTTGTAAAAATAATAATAAAATCAAGTGGGATACCTAGCGCTCACATTCTATACCCCTAGGGGATTTACATCATTTTCATGGCGTGACCTTTTTTACCTTTTTCCTTTTGTTTTGTTTGTATTTACTAACCTGTAGACTGCATTCAATTTATTTTCTTAGATTAAAGTAGTTAGTTTCTTTTTATCACTTTTCAATTTTGTTGGTTAAATTAATGAATCTTGGCTCGTTTCCCCGGTTATGATCTTATAGTTAGTACAGGCTTCGGTTGAGCTAGCGACCAATAATCAAAAACAAAATTGAGTGAATAGTTTAATAGAAAAACCCACCCAAACTTTATTATCAAAGTGAGGGGTTCACATTGAATGATATTAAGGAGTCACAGAACTACTCCAAGTATATTTATGTCTCACCCTATTGGACACCTAGTATAGTTTCTTTGCACTCACCATTGAAGATACAACCTACATGGGATAAACAAGAATTAACCCATTCTTAATCCACTCCAAACCCAAATAATTAAAACTGACCAAGAGGCACAATAAATCCTTTATTTTCAACAGTGTTTTATCTATTTCTTCAGGCATTGGTCCATTCACAATCACTTGCTTAAGATAATTTATGTGTCATGGATTTAATTATCCCATATGTTGCTATGTTTAATTTATACATTATTTCCCTCTTGCTTCATTAATTTTACTAAACACTTATATTGACTTTAGTTTTGTAACTTATCTAAAAATCCTTAGTTATTCTCTTAGGGACCACCCCCCTTGGCTTCACTAGGCATTGTTTCTAGACAGAGAAGTCAAGTGTTAAGTGACAACAATTTTGGATCATGACTTTCACTCAAGAACGTATGCAATGGCTTGAAGATTTATGCCACATTACCTGAGGTACATATCAAATGAAAACATTTAATATAAGTTCTCAAAATTATATAAATCATTGAATTTCCTTGGAAGAACATCATTTGATGTTAATGTTTTTCATAAACAAATGAAGTGAAGATTACTAATGTATATTCATCACTAGGTATTATAATCTAAGCTATGATTGTTTTACTCTTGTTCCTATGATACTGTAAGTTCTCAAAATGATCTAAATCATTGAATTTATGTATGAGAATATTATTTGATTTACTATGAGGAAAATTAAGTGGAAGAAACAAATGAAGATTTCAAAAGAATTACTAAAATTATTTATATTGTTATTTTTACAGAAGAAATCAACTAATAAAAATAGGTTAAAAAATATTGGCATATAATTTAATTAATGAAATAGAGAAATGATTTTAACAAGAGTAAAAAAAAGATATCTTACTCTTGTTCTTTCAAAATTACTATAAAGTAATAGGATTGTTTGGTGTACTTAAACTCCTATAGAATCTTGATCATTTTCTAGACATACATACCAAGTGTGCAACCAAAGAACACTTTGATAAAAAATCCCATGCCTAATAAATAGACCTTCGATAATACCATTTGGTTTTTAAGTTACACAACCCATTCCTCCGAGTACAATACATCATGTTCATTTTAAATACTTGTACATTGGACCACCCATTCACTAGTTACATTGGCATGATCATTCCACCTAGGTTAATTTATTTCTCATATCATAAACACAAATAGTTTTCATATAATCTTATAGTAAATGTCTTTTGGCCATTATAGTAAGATAAGTCACTAGATAATGTGTAGAAAAGTGATCTATTGTTGGCTGAAAATTGCAGCAACACGTACAATAGACTTATATATAAGGTACAACAATTCCTATATGGAAATAATGTATGAACAATCTCAACTAAATGAAATTACAATTCTAGGGCTCACATAATATACACCACAACCTTTATCTCACCGCAATTTTTTTTACAACATGTGTCTCACAATGATTTATAACACTACGGAATAATAAAGGACCGCTCCTTAGATGTTTCATCTCTTCTCAATATCTTACCTCACTCTAACATATTTGAATTTTCTTTTCTTTATACATCAAGTCATTTTCTACATGGGAATTACAATGATTAAGTTTAACCATTGCAAAAACTAAAGTTATCTCAATGGTTTTCTTATTTCAAAACCATTCTAGGACCCAACTAACTTATATATACAAGCCATCACGGGTCCAATAAAATATTCCCAACCATCAACTTATCATGGGATCCAAAGATGATGATGTGGAAACTTTGGCATGACTATGCATCTCATTTGTGTTGTTGAAAATGTAACTTTGGAAGATATTGTTTTGTATATTATTATTGTATTTATTGTACCTCGATCGGAGATGTTTTTCCTCCATTTGGGGATGTTATTATTGTATTTGGTAATGCTAGAATATCAAGGTAAAACCTCGGTTGTAAGTCAGGGCAATAGTCCCCAGAATATATATTGTGAAATGTATTTTGAGTCTCCCAAGAGGGAAGTCAACCCTCTTAGGTTAGGAAGTAGACCTTGTTAGGGTTTTGGGTTAGTCACATGTAAGAATAAATAGGGAGGATCCCTCCCTCATTTGGACACACAACGCACAAGAAATTTCAGTTAAGAGAGAGAAAGACAAGTGTGATGGTGAAGAAGAAGAGGAAGTTGTTGAAGACATCTTATCTTTGGGTACTCTATCTTGGTTTGACATTGTAGTAAGTGACGGAACCATTCTAAAGAAGTTGCGGGGTTTTCTCCTTTATGGTTTCCCCAGAGAAAATATTTGTGTACTTTTGTATTGTTGTTCTTTTCTATCTTTCAGTTTAAAGATCTAAAATAATTGATTTAAATTACAAACTCTAACATGGTATCAGAGCCACCCTAAAAGAAGGCATTGTGCATCTGCAAAAACTAGGGCTTCCAAGTTCTAGCAATTTCTCCACAAAATTTCCAGAAAAGAAAGCTAGGATAACTCACCATAAGGAGCCACATATTTTGGTGGAGAAAGATTCTAGATTAGAGAAGTTTCAATTTTTTACAATGGGACATTATAGGAGGGAACTAGGGCATCAAGTTTTTGGAGTTTCCCTCCACAAAATTTGGAAAAGGACCTCACTGGAAAACTCACCTCAAGGAGGCACATCTTTCTATCCAGACAAAATTTCAAGATTCTAAACTTGAAAAATTAGGGTTTCTCTATGGAACCTTAGGTTAGCCAAATCAAGGAGATACTTGGGCATTTCAAATTAGTAAGATCTATTTCCTTGCTATTTCCATTTGAGTTTCTTATATCAAGATGGTGAATCACACCAAGGTTGAGGATAATCTTAAAGGAGCGGATAAATTCCGAGCATGGAGCATAGACTCTATCTTATCCTATAAGAGAATGACTTTGACAAGTATGTCAATGAGTAGGTTCCAAAACCATATAAGGGAGAAGAGGAAAAGGCTAACCACAAGAAGAACATGATAAGAGCCAAAAGGATTATTCTAGACTCCATCAAGGATCATCTCATCCCTCATGCATCATCCTTCAAGACACCTAACAATATGTTCAATGCTTTGATCAAACTATTTGAAGGAAAGAACATCAAACAAAAGATGACCTTGAGGAATCAACTCAAGAATGTGAAGATCCAACATTCAGAAACCATTCATTCTTACTTCACAATGGTTTCTTAGATCAAGGAGAAACTAAAGACCATTCAAGAAAATTTTAAAGAATGAGAGTTCGTGATGACTACCTTGAATGATATCCCAAGGTCATGGGACTCATTCATTCAAGGAATATGCACCAAATAGAAGCTAAACAAGTTCAACAAATTGTGGGAAGAATTCACTCAAGAATAAGCTTGATTAGTATCAAGAGAAGAGAAGATGGGAGCAAGTGATGACCAATCTCTAATAGCTCAGGAAAAGAAGAATGAAGGAAAGAGGGAGGATCACTCTCACAAAAGACCCAAGAAATTCCAAATGAATCATATATCAATAAGGGACTATACAAATATTAGATTGTACACATGTGATGACAAAGGCCACTTCTTAAGATATTGTCTCAACAACAAAAGATCCTCCAAGGAAAACAAGAAAAGAGGCTCATGCACAAACTGTAGAAGATGATGAATCCGCAAGAAAGAAAACAAGAGAATATTATTCAAGTGATGAAGAATATGTTTTGATCTCAGCTCTTATAGGTACCATACCCATGGAATCAATGATTGGATTGTGGACAGTGGAGCTTCTAAGCATATGATAGGATACAAAGAATCCTTCATCAACCTATCACAACATGAGTCACCTCACAAGGTGAAACTTGGATACAACACTCAATATCCCATAAAAGGGAGTGGAGAAGCCTCTTACAAGTTGGACTCAGGAAAGTCAATGAAGATGAAGGATGTTCTCTATGTACTAGGATTGCAGAAAAGTATCCTCTCCAATTAATATTTAGATTCTAAAGGATTCCGTGTTGCATTTGTTGATGGCCAAGTAATCATGTGGCTAAGAGGAAAAAAATAGATGTGTTAGTGATTGAGAAAATATGAATAAACTTGAACTTTAATACTTTAATCCACAATAACAGTAAAGACAAATCTCATCAATAATACAAAGACATAAATCAAACCATAGAAGACAGGATATACCCTGGGAAAACCCTCCACTGATTCAAAGGATAAAAAACCCATTAAAACATCTTAAAGTATGATTGATAATTGACAGAGAATGATTACAACACAATAGCATATTTCCTTCTCCGAGAGCACTAGAGAGTAGAGATCAAATGGAAGATTATCATGATATTTCCAAGTACATAACACTTTAATAACAAGTCAAAATATTTCATACAAGGAAGGTAGAGAATATTGCATTCTTCAGTAAGTATTTAACGTTGAAAACACTATTTTATCCTCAACCATGTGCCCTCACTAACTTGGTGTCAAGTTGGCACTCCATAATTATCTGCCACAAAGAAGATATGTGCCCTCCATTAATTCACTTAGTTTAAATGTCTCTAACTTAGTTGTTAAGTGAATGAACTAAACTAAACTAAACTAAATGGAACTACATGCAACTGAATGGAATTGCATGCAATTGAATAGAATTGAATGTAACTGGGCATAATTGAATGTAACTAAACATAACTGAATAGAACTGAATGTAACTGAACAGAGCTGAATGTAACTAAACATAACTAAATGTAACTAAAAAGAACTTAATGTAGTTGAACAGAACTGAATGTAACTAAAGAGAACTAAATGTAACTGAACAAAACTGAATGTAACTAGTTCATATCCATCAATGTCATCCTCAACAACCACTTGCATAAATTAAGGAGTTGATTCCTTAATTAACTGAACTTGCTTTATCACAACTAAAACTCAAATGATGTCTTATTAATTGAATTTCACTTGGTGGCATGCATGGGCAATTTGAATTCTCTCTCTATCTCCGTGCTCATATTAATTTTCTCTGCATGGTCCATATGTGTTTTCATTAATTCTATATCGTATCATACTCATAAGAATTGTTTCGAACCTATGATCATATGTATTACGCCAGGTAATATAGTCACATGCTAAAGTAAATAACTCTAGGGGTAGTTAATCCCTAAAGGAGACTTGTAGCACATGTTGACCATGACTATCCATATATAATATAGTATATCCTTGAGAATTAATACAACATAAGTCATGTGAACTTAATACAACATAATTTAGACTTGATACAACACAAGTCTCAGAACTTAACATAAGGTCATGATTTTAACCATAAGATCCTCAAGCATCGACTCTCCCGAATATGAGAATGCCATGTGAACTTAACACAATATAAGTTATGGACTTGATACAACACAAGTCTCAGACCTTAATACAACATAAGGTTACAGAGAAGATATCAACCTAATTACAACATAGATTCCGAACTTGATTAAAACACAAGTCTCAGACCTTAATACAACATAAGGTGATGGATAATAACTCGCAAATATGTACTCTCAACACTCCCTCTCAACAAGGGAGACATTCTCTGCAATACCAAGCTTATCTCGGAAGTTTCTAAACTTCATCATAGATAAAGGCTTGTGACAAGTTTTCAATCTTTTCATTAGTACCTATCTACTGGAACCCATATTACATGACCATGACTTCAATAAAGTAAAACTTCATCTCAATGTGTTTTCATCATAATACACATATAAGATTTTTTAGAAATATTGAATATTAATAAATAATGACTGTAGGCTCAAGTATTTCACCCGAGTAGGTAGCTTCTGAAGCTACACTACTCAGTATGTAGTACTATCTGCAAAACACATTTTTCTTATGTAGTACTCTCTAACATACATCTTTCTTTGGTAGTACTAGCCACAATACACTTAGCTTTTGTAATACTAGCCTCAAATTACATCGCTTATATTAGGATAAAACAATAGCTAGATAGCATAATCAAATAATAGGTCTTCCATGTATCAAATACAATAAATATCCTTTTCTAATGTACCTCAAAGGTACTCAAACATATGCCTAGTGGAAAGCATAAAATACAACAGGTCTGCTAAAAGACCAACCAGCTACTTACACAAAGTAGCATCATCCAGATCCAATCCAGATTAAATTTTTTCTAAACTAGGAACCATGGATTTTAAATTGATCACATACAACATTATACAACAAATGTGTAATAAAATTTGTTGACTTCTTGAATCTTCTGCTATCTGGAAGTTCTTTGTGAGATTTCCATTCTCTGTGATGTTCTTCAAGTCATGATCACTTTCTCAGTGATCCTTCTATTTATATTGGAGCACCCCAAATCCCTTTATGAGAGGTTTATTTGTTCTTTAATAGTCCAAACTATATCTCTTCTTGAGTATCAACAGTCTTTCCAACTTTGACCATGTCTCTTCTCATGTGGATTCTTTCCACAAGATATCGAAACCCCTGACTACCTAAGTCATGTAGCTTGAATAACTGATGGGAGTTTTATCTGTTGCTGCCTATGAAGAGAACTTAATACTCCCTCTTCAACATGATAAATTTTTTTGTACTATACCAAGCTTGTCCTATACAAAGGATTAGTAAGAATGTTGGCAATGCTGCTCATCTATGGATATGTACCATGTCTAGAATATCATAGACTAGAAACATAAAAATGGTTTGTTTCTTTTCAACATGCTCTATATAGATAAACACATGTGATATTCCTAGATCACTATACTAGTCAAATTTCATATATCTTTGAAACTCTATTTCACTGACCAAGACAAATCTGAGTCCACATACACTTGTACCAAGTATGTACCACAACACATGATATGTATATGTATATGTACAGAATGTAAAACACATGACTGATCCTAGGAACTATGACTAACCAGGGTCATCTCAAATAACTTTTGAGATATTCCAAATATGATCTAAAATTCATATTTCTATTCATATAGATGGTCGTGGAATTTTAATCCATCATCTTGAAACTCTTCAAGTTCTATGTTGCACATTTTCCTTAATTAAGGAAAATCTTATCTAGTGACTTCCACACCTCTAATCATAAGAGGAATAACCAAATTATTGAATACTATTCTGAGTTTCCTTCTGAATTATGAGCATCATGCATATCTCTTTTTTTATAGGAGGTACATCAACCAATTACACTAGTTCTTCAGGAGCTAAAAAGACTAGCAACTCCCTCTTCACCATGTAAATGTGAGAATCAGAATCTGGGTCCTCCATCATGGAGACTTATTCTCATATATATCTGAAGCTCTTTTTGACACATGAACCTAAATAAGATAGAATATATTCAAGGGTCTTCACATATATCATAATAGATTTAAGCCATATATCCTGTATGCTTCCCAAGCGGCATAGGAACCTCTTGAACTATTCTCTTTCATGATTACCCATTTGAATGAATCTACATGCATGTACTTATTTACTTTTAGGTAATGGAATATTAATTTTCCCTAAAAGAAAAAAATATTATAATGGTTGGAACCATTTCATACTCATCGATTTTATTCACATGAAATACTCTCAATATACTGGGAATGATTTACACAGTTATGTACATATATTGACCAACCGGTTTAACATAACCCATTATAATATTATATATTTTTATGCAGATCTATATCAGTCCTATACTAGTCCAAAAAATTCATTTTATGAAATAAATATACATCCCCTTGTTCATATCTTATGAGGTAAGCATGAAGCCCTCTATCTGGCCAACCATGTAGTCTTATGTTCACAGTTTATGAAACAATAATGAAGCCCTAAATATCATGTCTTATGGAGGAATTTTCTACCTTATATCATTCCTATATGATTATATAGAATTCCTACATAAGTCTTATATCAATCCTATATCATCTCGCAAAATATGGACTCATGAGATTGATAATATGCCAATAAAGATAGAAAAAACAATGTATATGCTAAACACAATTCCAAGTCTACGAATACATATCTATATGACAATTATGAAACATAATTTGTTTTTAGATCTGATTTCTAACATAGTATAAAAATAAGGTACGCATATTTATTGTTTGTGTGGGATCACTCTTGATCTCTCACCCTTGCGAAGATAGGTGGAGTCCTTCTTTATTCACTGCGACTTTATACACTACAAAAAGAAAACTTAATGCATGTACTAGAAGGTTTGTCTCTGCATGGGAATAAGGATCCCATGAAACTAAGAGAGAATTCTCTTACTCACTAATGGAAGTATTTCTTTGGATCATCCACTTCCTTGGATGATTTCTCTTGAGAAGGTTCACCTCCTTCTTTGGTGATGGACGCATGAACTCTTCCTTATTTTCTTTTCCTTGCATTGCAATCTCGTATGAAGTGACCTACCTTCTTACAATAAAAATATATGAGTTTTTATTTATCCATACATTTATGGACCTCTTTCTTATTTGAACGGAAATTGTTATTGGGAGAAAAAGGTTTTCTTTCTTTCTTGGTTCTTGCTATGAGGGAAAGATTCTCCTCCTTAGTTCTCACTATATTATTCTTGATGCGCCCTTATTATTGGATGCAATAATTCCAAAGTATTTATAAATTGGGGTTCTCTTCTCTTCCATTAACCGCAGCAAGAAAGGTCTCCCATGAGGAGGGGAGTCTGTCGATGGAGGTTTGTAGAAGATCATCCTCATCCATCTCTACAGCAATGCTTACTAGTTGATCCTTCACTTTTGATATGTTTGTAAAGATTGATGCCATGGTCTCATGCTTCTCCATATTCATGTTGCACAACTTGTTCTTCAAATCCCTCTTTTGAGTAGGGGCTTTCTTCTCATAAATATTTATGAGTGTGTCGAAACACTCATTTTTCGTCTTCAATGGTGTGATCACTGACATGAGGTTTTCTTTCATGGAGTCATATATGATCCTCTTTGCCTTTTCTTGATTCGTCTTGTAATGTGTTCTTCCTAAATTTGTAGTGGGCTCTTCGATCATGGAGGTCACAAAATAATCAAGATCATGCCGCTTCAAGAATATTGATCACTCTCGCCTTCCATGTATTGAAGTTGGATGTTCCTTCGAGTTGATCTTCTAGTCAAATGTATATTGATGTCATTACTTCTAGATCTTGCTCAATGCTTAAATATCTATGAAGGCTTAGAGTGTTTGGACAGAACTAATCTCTTGCACGCCCTTGCTCTGATACCATGTTAGTGATTGAGAAAATATGAAGAAACTTGAACTTTAAAACTTTAATCCACAATAATAGTGCAGATGAATCTCATCAATAATCCAAAGACATAAATAAAACCATAGAACACACGATATACCCTGGGAAAACCCTTCGTTGATTCGGAAGATAAAAAACCCAACAAACAATCTTAGAGTATGATTGATAATTGGTAGAGAATGATTATGAACACAATAGCATATTGCCTTCTCCAAGAGCACCAGATAGTAGAGATAGAATGGAACACTTTGATGTCCTTTCCAATTGCATAACACTTTAATAAGTCAAATTAAGTCACATAAGGAAGGTAGCAAATATTGCATGCTTCAGTGAGTAGTTAACATTGAGAACATTGTTTTATCTTCAACCATGTGCTCTCATTGACTTGGTGCCAAGTTGGCACTCCATAATTATCTCCCACAAAGAAGATATGTTCCCTCCATTAATTCACTTAGTTTAACTGTCTCTAATTGAGTTGCTAACTAAATTAATTGAACTGAACTGAGTGGAACTGCATGCAACTGAACAGGACTACATGCAACTGAATGGAACTGCATGCAACTGAATAGAACTAAATGTAACTGAATAGAACTAGACGTAACTGAACAAAACTAAAAGTAATTGAATATAACTGAAAAAAACTGAATGTAATTGAACATAATTGAATGTAACTGAAAAGAATTGAATGTAATTGAACAAGATTGAATGTAACTGAATAGAAATGAATGCAACTGAACAGAACTGAATGTAACTAGCATTTCTCCATTAGTGTCATCTTCAACAACCACTTGCATAAATTAATGTGTTGATTCCTTAATTAACTGTTTTTTATCACAACTAAGACTCAACTGATGTCTTATTAATTCAAGTCCACTTGGAGGCATGCATGGGAAATTTGAATTCTCTCTCTATCTCGGTGCTCATATTAATTTTATCTGCATGGTCCATATGTGTTTTCATTAATTCTATATCATATCATACTCATAATAATTTTTTAGAACCTATGATCATATCTATTACCCCGGTCAAATAGTCACATGCTAAAGTAAATCAGTCTAGGGGTAGCTAATCCATAAAGGATGCTTGTAGCACCTGTTGACAATGACTAGCCATACATCACATAGTATATCCTTGAGAATTAATACAATATAAGTCATGTGAAATTAATACAACATAAGTTCTAGACTTGATACAACACAAGTCTCAGACCTTTAGCATAAGGTCATGATCTTAACCATAAGAGCCTAGTATAAGCACCTCTCCCGAATATGACAATGCCATGTGAACTTAATACAATATAAGTTCCGGATTTGATACAACACAAGTCTCAAAACTTAATACAACATAAGGTCATGGATAATATTTGAACCTAATTACAACATAGATTCTGGACTTGATTACAACACAAGTCTCAGATCTTAATACAACATAAGGTGATAGAGAATAACTCCCAAATTTGTTCTCTTAACAAGATGATGCAACAATAATTGGAGAGCAAGAGCAAGGTATGTACAAGTATAAAGGACAACTAGATCATGCCTTTGTTCAAGACTCTTATGACACATGACACATGTTAGGATTAATTAATACTCTTATGTCCAATATAGTATATTTGTTAATTTTTCCTAACTTAGGGAGTTATTATCACTGTACTAGACTATGGGGGACACATATAGAGGTTGTATTGCACTTATTGCAGCTTCATGCATGAATTATGTGTCTCTGGGACCAATCCCTACATTATAGGAGACCACTTTGAGTGCCACCAGCAACCACCTTCATTTGGTTGTGGTAGGTAAGCAGTTATGCTAAGTTATCCTCCAGTTACAATCAGTTAGATCGCTATCATTTAGTATAGTTCATGTTTTGCATGCATGCAGGGAGTATGGTTCCTTTTGTCCACCTACCTCATCAGTTAACTAATTGTATATTGGTTTAGACATCCATAGTTAAACTAGTGAGCTCCAGCTATGGTTTTTCCACACTGAGTTAGCCAAACAGTCAGTTAGAGTTGGTAGATTTGAATCCTATCCACAATATTCAAATTCTATTTATTGTACTACCATTGTATTACTGATTAATGTTGTGATTATCTAGGAAATTCTTGTCCTATTTATCTGAAATTTATATCATGATTCTTTTCCCAGTGTACATTGATCTTAATTATTCCATTGCATAATTCATTTCCAATAGCTCTCATATTGGCCTGTAGATCTATGGCTCTCAAGTTTAATATCATTGAATACTTGCACATGTACACTATAGAGCACTACCAATTCAAGAAAAGGAGTGTCAGGCCTTCCTGAATTCAAAGAAAAATATGAAGGCACTTGCAAAGGATGTGTGCAAAGGAAGAATGTAAAGAAACGATTTCCAAGCAGTGAAAGCAAGGTGAAGAAATCTTGGAAATAATCCACTTAGTTTGTGCCCCATGTCATCCAATTCCTTAAGTGGGTATGCATACTATGTATCTTTCATAGATGAATATTATTCTTGTAAAGCTTGGATTTACTTCTTGAAAGGAAAAGATGAAGTTTTCAACAAGTTCAGAGAATTCAAATTTTTGGTAGAGAATCACACCAAAAAGAACATCAAGACCTTACGATCAGACAATGACGGTGAATTCACTTCAGATGAGCTCAAAGATCGATGCAAAGAATTGGGGATTAAGAGGTAGATGATCATTCCCTTCAATCCTCTATAAAATGGAATAATGATAGTGGAAGAAACAAAGGAGATGCTTCATGACCAAGACCTTCTAATGAACCTATGGGCAGAATCAACAAGAAAAACCGTATATGACAAAACAGAACACCTCACTATGTTCTGAATACCAAGACTCCATACGAAGCTTTCTCAAGAAAGAAGCCAGAATTCATCCATATATGATTATTTGGATTCCTTGTGTATATACATGTCCCCAAAGAAAATACAAAAAAGATAGACCTTTCAGGAAACAAGGGCATATTCGTGGGATACAATGATGAATCAAAAGCATACTGGATATACTTTCTATGATTCAAGTAGATCTATACTAGTCAATACGTTAATTTTGATGAAGTCTCAACTTACAGCAAGTCAAAACAATTCCACATTGAAGATGTTGAAGAAAATGAAGTTCCCATAATTAAAGAGACAGTTATGGAAGAAATTAGTCAAGAAAACCATGAAGATCATGACATGACAAAACCTCAAGAACCTGTAGATCCACCTCATGAGAAGAATTTCTACAAGAGAATACCATCATAGGCACATGAAGCTATCCAAGATGCAGAGAGGTATGGTGCTCCATATGGGAAGCTTAGAGAAATTAAAATACCGATACCAATCTCCAGTTAGGTATCCCTATTATGCAAACATTATTAATAATGAACCTTCCAACTATGAGGAATATGCTAAAAACAAGGAGTGAAAGGAACCCATGTGTAACATCCCTCAATTTTCATAAATAACAATATATATATATTTACTGTAATTATTATGATGTTATAATTCATATTTCACAATTCTTTTAGTTAGCGGTAAGAGTCATGTACTTATGTTATCATCAACTTGCTTACTTTGTTAAATGTCGTCATGACATAATTTGCGACATAGAAATCTGACTCAAGGGATATGACCCTTGAGCTTAATAGTTTGTCATTGTCATTTATTTGATTCTATCCTTGGGATGCACAAGGGATGGGTCATGGTCTTACTTAGTCATCATGACTAATGCATGAATCCTCTATTTTACTATGTGCAGGTTGTGAGGCATCTCGACATTACAGTTAAAGGACAAACTCTAAGCAAATATTTCTTAAGGAGAAACGACAAAGCAAAACTAAGGTTTGGACAAGGATCTATTCCTAACCAATTTCTCAAAGTTAAAAATCCATATTATAAGTAACTAAAACATTACAAGGGTTTCATATTCATTATTTACTAAATGACAAACTTTAACAATGCAAGTTGTATCACAAAACAAACATTTATAAGCTAAATCTTAAAATGTTGAAAAGTTGTATAGTGTTAAATCTTACGATGGGAGTATGTTTTGTAGAACCTTGGGATTAGCTCATGCCACATGCTTAAACTTAAAGGATTGAAAATATGGTTGACTTGGGAAACATTAATATGATTGCGAAGGATCAAAGGCACGTTATTAAAATGTATACCCTCAGACCATGTGATCGCCATGAGGACTCCAGCTGGTAGTCACTTATCATTAAGAAAAACCATAAAGGTTTAATACGCTTTGGTGAGAGACTGTCATTTCAATGAATTTCTGTTTGAAGGTGGATGTTGATTTGCAATTGCATTTAACTTTTGACTACTTGGACTTATCCTTTCCCTCTCTATAAGATGAGATAGAATAGTTCTTAAACTGAATCCTCGAATTTCTTAGAGTCTTTCTGAACCTGTTTCGATTGTTGAAGGAGTATGCAAATCCTTATTTTGGTGATGACTACATGCCTTTGAAGGTAGAGCAGGTAAACAATATTTAATTTTTTTTACTTCTCTTCCAGGTTTTTTTTAGATGCTTATGGTTTATATTCTAATGGAATTCTTGTGTGTAGGACAAATGTTGTTGCGGGTGTCGATGGATGATTAGACGCGAAGCCCTTCCTTAACTGGTAAGAACCATGACATTAACTTGCGTGGCTCTTGAGGAGACAATTGGGTTTTGTGGTATGTTTTTATGGCGTTGGGTTTCTTCCCACTCCGTGCTAGTTGTCGATATGGAAGTGATATACTTTCTTTGGTATTTTATAAAGTGTAATATAAGGGTGTTATTCACCTCTTGTGGAGTTGTAGACAACTATGCCACTATGTAAATTTGTTTGGTTATAAACTTGTTTTAATATTGTAAGAACCCATGAGGGTTTCGATACTGCAACTCTGTTATTTCTAGAGTGACTGTTAATTTCCATAATGTGAAAATAATATCTGCTTGTGGAGTCTTGCGACTATGCCATTTTTTTTAATATATGTTGTTACGATAGCACTTCTGTTCAAATCTGTAACTTGTATTTTATATAATACAAACCTTCAAATTGTCTGACCCTGTGAGGGATTTGTAGTTTACTTACAGTGCTTTAATAGTTATGGTCGTGAGCCTCTTACTCTGTTGGTTCTTGTTCTCGGGCTAAAACACCACCATCATGTTTTAACTTATACTACGATTCATTTATCAAGTCCTCCATTTGTTTAAAAGTTGTATTGCTTTTCTAGATATGCGGTCATAATGTATTTGTAAAATATTTATCGTTTAAAGTTGTTTGTTTATTGTTATCCTAAAATACAGAAAATATTCAACAATGGAGTCTCTTCCTTTCCAAGTAGGTTTTGAGAGAAGGGCCATAAGGCCTTTGACAAAAGGAATTCGACTATCAATTAAACTCTGCAGGTTTTTTAATATTTAAAAGAATGATTAAACAATCATTATTCTTCTATTGACAGTTAGTACGGTTTTGGAAACACTTGAAATAAAAATAGGATTTAGTTGTGAGATCCTTAACAATATCATTTCAGTTATAATATATCCTAGGTTTCGTTATTTTGTTTATAGAATGTGAAGCCTTTTATTTGGAATTTTTAACTTTGTGTATATATTTTCAATAGACCTTGAGACTCTAGGTAAAATTCTATAGTTTAATACAGAGTGTCGGTCATGAATCCTTTCACCATTAAGCAGGTAGAATCTCTATTTAAAGTTCTTGAAGCTCTGTTTAGTTGATAACATTGTTTTTAGGAATTAAATAATACTAAGCCCTAAGGATGCCTATAAGTAAAATAACAACATCAGCATGAGCTGAAGCCTGCAGTGAGTGCTACGGTCCATCGATAACCTTGACTTGGTGTTAATAAACAATTTAATCATTAAGAAACATGGTCTTAAGATGCCCTTGTATCCTTCTGGTTCTTCCTGAATCACATTCTAGTCAATCACATGAGTAGCATCATGCACATATTTCTTTAAAATAGAAATGTGAAAAGCATTGTGTATCCTAATGTTAGGTGGAAAAGCTAGTTGATATGCCGCTGGCTCCACGCTTGCCAATATCTCGAACGGTCTGCAATACCTGGGTGCTAATTTAGCACATCTCCCTAGTTTAAAGGATCTCTGTTTGGGTTTCACTTTAACAAACACATGCTCATGACCTACTTGGAATTCCTTTGGAGTTCTTTTAAGGTCGGCATGACTCTTTTTCCTATCCTGAGCAGTTTTCAAATTGCTTTGTAGTTGTTTCACTGTTAGTTCCAATTCTTTTAACATGTCAGGTCCTAACATCAATCTGTCTATTGGATTACTCCATGTAATAGGAGTGTTACACTTTCTACCATATAATATTTCAAAAGGATTGAGCTTTATTGAAGTATGACAATGGTTATTGTAAGCAAATTCAACTAAATGCAAATAGTCTTTCCATTTCTTAGGATAATCTCTAATATATATTCGCAACATATCTTCTAGTACCTAATTGACTCTTTTTGTTTGTCCATCCATTTGTGGATGATGAGTAGTACTGAAGTTTAATTTAGTTTCTATCCCTTTGAATAAATATTTCCAGAAATTACCAGCAAATTTGGATCTCGGTCAGAAATTATTACCTTTGGAATTCCATGTAAACAAAAGATTTATTTCATGAAGATGTTAGCAGTTTTAGCATCTTTATAAGTTGTTTTAACAGGTATAAAGTGTGTTGCTTTACTTAATTTTTCCACAACTACCACTATTGAATCATTTTGTTTATGGTTTTTAGGTAAGCCAGTTACAAAGTCAAGACTGATGACTTCCCATTTCCAATTTTGAATTAGTAATGGCTGTAAAAGCCCTAATGGGTGTTGATGTTCAGCTTTAACTTGCTGACATTCAATACACCTAGCTAAAAATTCAGCAACTTCATTTTTCATATTATGCCAAAAGTATTATTTTTTTAACATGGTTATCATTTTTTGATATCCCGGATGTCCAGAATAAGGAATTTTGTGTACTTCATTCAAAATCAACAGCTTGAATTCCGATATATTTAGCACATAAAGTATGTTTTTATACAATATTAGACTCTTTTCATTAAAAATGTAAACTGTAGTTATATTTTTCAGATACATTCTGAGTTACCTTTTCTTTTAAACTCCGGTATTCTAGGTCCCGCTTTATTCCTTCTTCCAATTGATCTTCCAAATCTGTTTTATAACTTCTAATGGAAGCTACAAAACTTGTTACTGCATTTATGCTTAAGGAATCAACCACTTTATTTTTTTTCCCTTTAATGTGTTTTATTTTGAAATCATACTCGCTAAAAAAAACTAGCCATCTAACTTGCCTTGCGTTTATATTTTGCTGATCAAACATATATTTTAGGCTTATGTTATCAAACATTAGCAAAAATATTTTACCTATTAAGTGATGGCACCACATTTTTAAAGCATGGATTATGTAGGCAACTTGAAATCATAAGTTGCGTAGTTATTTTCATGAGTTTTTAGCTTCCTTGATTTATATGCAATTGCATGACCTTCTTGTGGTAGTACTCCACCCAAATCTTTGTTGCATGCATCGGTGCATACGACGAAATATTTTTCTGGATATGCTATTTTTAGAATGGGTGTAGTGGTTAATAATCATTTTATTTTATTAAAAATGTCTTCGCATTTTTTATCCCAAACAAATTTCTTACCCTTTTTCTGTAATGAGGTTACAGGATTTGAAATTTTTGAAAATCCTTCAATAAATTTTTTGTAATAACCTGTTATTCCCATAGAGAATCGTACATCAGTTATTTCCTTAGGAATAGGCCAATCGATTATAGCTTTTATCTTATCCGGGTCCACCGATATCCCTTCTTTGGATATTATGTGCTCTAAATATTGTATCTTATTCTTATAAAATTCACATTTTTTGAACTTAGCATATAACTTATGTTCTCTTAACACTTTTAGTAATATCTTTAGGTGTTCATCGTGTTCTTCTTTTGTCTTAGAATAAATTAATATATCGTCTATAAAGACGACTACAAATTTGTCTAAGTATTTACTTAGGATACTGTTCATTAATCACATGAAGCTTACTGCAACATTAGTTAGCCCAAAAGGCATAACTACAAACTCGTACTGCCCATATCTTGTTTTGAAAGAAGTTTTAAAGATGTCTTCATCTTTAATTCTGACTTGGTGCTACCCAAACCTTAAGTCGATATTTGATAATATCATCACTCTGCGTATCTGATAAAACAAATCGTTAATGTGGAGCAGAGGATACCTATTCTTAATTTTCATTTTATTAAGTTGATGGTAGTCTATACATAGACATAAAGTACTGTCTTTTTTTTTTTTAAAGGACCAGTGCTCCCCTAGGGGATACGCTTGGTATTACATAATGTTTTTCCATCAATTCTTGTAATTGTAATTTTAATTCATTTAGATCCAATATGTTCATTCGATAGGGAGCTTTGGAATTAGGTACCGCTCCAGGTACTAACTCGATCGTAAAATATAGATCTCGTTTAGGAGGTAATCATGGAATTTCTTCTAGGAATACATCAGTGAAATCTTGTAGGATCATAATATCCTCAAATCCTGTTTTTATCTTCTTTACCATTTTGTTCGTTATTTATTATGTGTACCACAAAGACTTTACAGCCTTTTCTTACATCCTTTTTCATCTGTAAGGATGAAATTTGTCTAATAGATATCTTCCTAGGTATTCCTGTGACAGTAATTATTTCTCCCTCTTTATTCAAACAAGTAATTTTTTTTGAAAACAGTTTAAAATCACTTGGTGTTTTTCAAGCCAATCCGTTCCTATTAGGAAATCATAAGATCCTAAAGGTAATACATTTAATTTGACCTGATTTTCAAACTAACTCATAAGCAAATCACAACTTTCAACATAATTTACCACCTTTCTTTTAGTTCCTGTAGCTAACTAGACCAGCCAGGAATTTTCAAACTTTATTAAGGATAAGCTGCACTTTTCCACTATGCTAGGAGATATATAACTTAAACTAGCACTTGGATCAATCAAGATGGAAACATAAAAATTTTGTATCATACCTTGCACTTATACCATGGAAGTCTAATGATCTTCTTGGCGATTCTTCAGAGCTGCATTAGTCTTGTGCATCACGTTTGCCACATCTCCAACGGTTTCCACTTCCTGGATGTTGTGTATATTGTTGATGTTCCCCTTCCGATTCAGACAGTACTTGGCATAATGCAGTACCTGACATTCCCAACATTTGACAAGTTCCCTTTGTTTAGTATTTTTAACAAAGTTGTTAGGCATATCTCTTCCTTTTGGTGTTGTTGTATTCTGAGGTACTCTATTCTTAAAATCAGTTTTCTGATAGTTATTCTTGGAGAAGTTCTGAGATTTACTACCAAAACTCTTATTTAACTTAAACCCTCTTCTCTTCTGGTCAAAATGACTTGTCTTTTTAGTCTTCCAATTAGGTAAACTTTCTCTTTTCTTGCTCTACTCATAATAGAATTCAATCTTTCTCACAGCTTCCTCCAAATTTTTAGGATTATCAAACTCAATCCTATCTTTCAAGCTAGTAGGTAGACAACTTAAAAACATTGAATTTTAGGCTTTTCGTCTATTATGTAAGGTACATATCTTAACAGACTTAGAAACTTACTGCTCAACTCCTTCTCGGACATGGAACCCAGTTTTAATTCATAGAACTCCTTAGCTCTTTTCTCGTAGTATTGTTCAGATAGAAGATTTCTTTTAAAATATTTCTTCAAAACTCTTTAGGTTAAGTACTTTTCTTTCATATTTTTGACCCTTTTTATATCTTTCCACCAGATATCATATTTTTCGATCAAATTGTCAATAGCCATCCTAGCCTTTAGTCTGTTAGAATAGTTGTAAATATGGAAATATTTCTTCATTCCTAACAGCCAAGCTTCTGCTTCTTTTCATTTCTCTACTTCCTCGTTACACATGAGAGGCTTTATTTTTTTGAATTCCCTAGAAATTTCTTTGTAGGGTTTATACTTCCTTCTAGTCCTAGGTTTATGGTCACTTTCACTGCTGTCACTTATGTACTTATAACTTCCCTTACATGACCTTTCATTAACCTATGAAGAGGATTCAATATCATAATATTTTTCTTTCTTTCCTTTATGTTTGTAAGAGGTTGTTTCATAATCAGTTTCATAAACATTTCGTTTATCTTTTCCTTTGTTATGCATATTGTCTAGTAGCATTTGATTCATTTTCAGAATTCTTTCATTATCTAATTTTACAGTTTGTAGTTTCTCTTTTAAATTCTTAACTGTCTGTATTAACTCTGGATTGTTCAAATCTACATAAAAGTTGTCAAGATTGTTGTGTTGAGAACCATTTTCAGTAGATGCTTCAACACCTTCCATTTTCCTCCAAAATAGATTTTATATTTCTGTATAGAAATAGATGCAAAATAGAATTAGTATATTGGTTTTCTTCCTTATATGTGAGTGAGCCAATCAGGCCTAGTGTTTGGAAACCCGCTCTGATACCACATGTAACATCCCTCAATTTTCATAAATTAAAAAAATAAATATTTACTGTAACTACTATGATGTCATAATTCATATTTCACAATTCTTTTAGTTAGCGGTAAGATTCATGTGCTTATGTCATCATCAGCTTGCTTACTTTGTTAAATTCCTTCATGACAAAATTTGTGACATAGAAATATGACTCAAGGGATATGGTTTGAACTTGATAGTTTGTTGTTGTCGTTTATTTGATTCTATCCTTGGGATGCATAAGAGATGGGTCATGGTCTTACTTAGTCATCACGACTAATGCATGAACCCTCTATTTTACTATGTGTAGGCTATTGATGTATATGTAACTTGGAATGTATTTCACTTATATTTCTTATATATTGTAACCCGATGTTTATTCCGGGATGTACTTGAGTTATGTCATGCCATGATATTCCTATCAGGAAAGTCTATAATGTAAACAAGTCATGTCAAGTCATTGTGGGTAACCCTCCTATTGTCTAAGGGTTAAAGTCCCCGCAGTTTCAGGGCACTAGGGTTATTAGACTCTCCTAGTGAGGTCATCCCTAGTAGGGTTTTAGTCATGTCGAGATTAGTATAAATATAGAGTCGGACTCTCTATTTATCACACAACTCATACACACTCAAGTGTAGCAGATAGTTGAGGAAGGAGAAGACATTGGGGCTAGATAGAAAGAAGGTTACTGTTGTCAAGAGATCACTTACTATTTTGGGTTCTACTTTTGGTGCTAATTCTATCTCTTAGGAAGTTGTGGGGTTTTCACCATTTATGGTTTCCCAGAGGATAAACATTGTGTTCATTGTCTCTTGTGTTTGATTAATGTGCTTGTTATTCTCTCAGTTAAAGATCCTAATATAATGCTAGCTTAATGATGAAATTCTAACATGGTATCAGAGCTAGCCTGAGAACAAGACACTGTGCAGTTGTGGGAACTAGGGATTCCTAGTTTTTGGGCCTTCCTCAACAGATTTTCAGCAAAATTAAGGTGGAATAACTCTCCTCCTTAGGGAGCATCTTTCTGTTAAAGCAGAATCCAATTTTGAGGTTTTCAGTTTTGGACCCTACATTGCTGCCGAAAATTAGGGATTTTCACAGAAGAGGAATTTTTCAGTGAGCCCAAGCCTAGATTGATCTCCTCCCCAAAATCGAAGTTAGATATAAAATTCAAAGCATTTGGTTGGATAGAACTTTGGAAAAGAAAAACCCTAATTTGCTACTGAACCAACACCACAGGATTTCAACTCCAAAGCTAGATTTGACATCTGACCTGGTAAGATCTAAATATTTTGTGTTTCCATTTTAGGTTCTCAGTTTAATATGTCTCGTCATACCAAGCTTGATGAAAATCTTGAGGGAGTTGATAACTTCCGAGCCTGGAGGTATAGGATCTCCCTGGTCTTGGAAAAAAATGAGTTGGACTCCTATATCAATGAGGAGGTTCCAGTTCCAGAGGGAAATTAGGCTAAGGCCTTGAATAAGAGGAAGTTGGTTATGGAAAAGAGAATCATTGTTGATTCTATCAAGGATCACCTCATACCACAGGTGTCCTCCCTTAAGACACCCAAAGCTATGTTTGATGCCCTAACCAAATTGTTTGAAGTGAAGAACATAAATAGGAATATGACTCTGAGAAACCAATTGAACAATGTGAAGATCTAGAATGCTAAGACTATTCAGTCTTACTTTACAAGGGTTTCTCATATCAAGGAGCAGCTGGAAGCAATAGATGAAGAAGTGGAAAATGCAAAGATTGTGATGGCCACCTTGAATGGTATCCCTAGATCATGCGACTCTTTCATTCAAGGGATCTATGCCAAAAAGAAGTTAGTCAAGTTCAACAGACTGTGGGAAGAATGCTCTCAAGAAGAATCTTGGAGATCACCTCGAGTAGAGAAGATGGGAAGTGAAGATCAAGCTCTCATAGTTCACTCAAAGAAAACCAGAAGGAGCCATCATCACTCCAAAGGTAAGATCTCACACTCTAGAAAAGATCTGACTACTATTAGATGTTACACATGTGATGAGAAAGGCCACATATCCAAATTCTTCCCTAACAGAAGAAACCTAAAGAAGAAGGGAAATAAGAGAAGACATCATGCTCATGTTGCAAAGGATGATGAACATTCTACAAAGATAATCAGACGAGAAAGTGATGATTCTTCAAGTGAGGAAGAATATGTACTAATCTCCGCTCTCATGGGAACTGTTTCACATGGAAGCAATGATTGGATAATAGATAGTAGTGCTTCAAAGCACATGATGGGATTCAAAGATTCATTTGTGAAGCTATCTGAACATGAGTTCCTTCACAAGGTGAAACTTGGGGATGACTACCAGTATCCAATAAAAGGTAGTCGTGAATCCTCCTATAAACTAGATTCTAGAAAGTCTTTAAAGATGAAGAATGTATTATTTGTTCCGGGACTAAAGAAGAAACTCCTCTCCATATCTGCATTGGATGCAAAAGGAATGAGGGTTGCTTTTGTAGATGGCAAGTTCTTATGTGGCCAAAGGGAAAGAATTTTGACAATGCAATAGTGATTGGAGAACAAGAAGGAGGTCTATACAAGTTGAAGGGCCAACTAGATCAATCTTTGGTTCATGACACAGTAGAAACAAATGAACTTTGGCATAGAAGGCTTGCACATGTGCATTACAGAGCACTACCACTTGCAATCAAAGTTGTTGAAGGTCTTCCAGAAATACAAGCAAAACATGTAGGGGTCTGCAAAGGATGTGCGAAAGGAAAGAACACAAAGAAGACATTTCCAAGTAGCGAGAGCAAAGCAAAAGGAATCTTGCAAATCATCCACTCCGATGTATGCGGACCAATGTCATCAAGCTCACTAAGTGGGTATGTGTACTATGTTTCTTTTATTTATGACTTTTCTAGGAAGACATGGATTTACTTCATTAAGAATAAATATGAAGTGTTCAGCAAGTTCAAGGAATTCAAAGCCTTGATCGAGAACCACATTGGAAAGAAGATCAAGAATTTTCGATCAGATAATGGCAGAGAATTCACTTCAAATGAGTTCAAAGAAATATGTAAAGACTCAGGGATGAAGAGGGATTTGTCCACCCCTTATAATCCACAACAGAATAGAATTGCAAAAAGGAAGAATAGAACCATCATGGAAGCTGTAAGAGCTATGCTTCATGATCAAGATCTTCGTATGCATCTTTGGGCAGAAGCAGCCAGAACAATAGTGTATGTACAGAACCATACTCCACACAGAGTACTCGAGAACAAGACTCCTGAAGAAGTTTTCTCTGGCAAGAAACCAGAAGTCAGCCATCTTAGAATATTTGACTGTCCTGTGTACATACACATTCCAAAAGAGAAGAGAACAAAACTAGATCCTTCAGGAAAGACGGGTATATTTGTGAGATACTCTGAAAGCTCGAAGGCTTACAGAATATGCTTCCCAGGGTTCAAGAAGATTGACATCAGCAGGGATGTAACATTTAACGAAGATTCAGTCTACATTAAATCCAGAAAGAAACCTGCTGAAGAACCTGAAGAAGCAGAAGCTCCTAGAATTCATGATACAATCATGAACGAGGAAACTCAAGAAGAAGATCGAGACCTTGAAGAACCACAAAGACCTGTATATCCACCATAGGAGAAGAATCCTCACAAGAGGAAACCTACTTGGGTACGAGAGATTATCCAAGGTGCGGAAAGATATGGGGTTCCAGAAGAGAATCTCAGAGAAAGGAAGAGGACCAGACCCTATTCCAGTTATGTAGCTTTACTATGTGATTTTATTGATGAAGAACCTTCCAAATATGAAAAAGCGGCAGAACGAAAAGAATGGAAGGATGCGATGATCGAAGAGTATCAATCAATCATGAAGAATGATGTTTGGGATGTTGTCCCAAGACCATAAGGGAAGTTAGTTGTAACTTCCAAATGGATCTACAAGATCAAGCATGCTGCAGATGGTAGCATAGAGAAATATAAAGCAAGATTTGTTGCTCGTGGTTTCTCACAGAAAGAAGGAATAGACTATGAAGAAACCTTTGCACCTGTAGCCAGATACACTTCCATCAGATTGGTACTTTCTCTAGCTGCAGTGATGAAATGGAAGATACACCAAATGGATGTCAAGACTGCCTTCTTGAATGGTGTAGTAGAAGAGGAAGTGTATGTGGACCATCCACTCGGTTTTGAGACTCATGACAGGGAGTCTCATGTGTGTAGATTGAAGAAATCCATGTACGGTTTGAAATAGGCACCCAGGACATGGTACGGTAGAATTGACAGCTTTCTATCCAGTTTGGGCTTTACCAAGAGTAAAGCAGATTCCAACCTTTACTACAAGGTTGAAGATGACAACCCAGTGATACTTCTACTATATGTAGATGATCTGTTTGTGACAGGTATGGATGGGTTGATTGCTGATACGAGGAGAAACCTTGCTATTGAGTTCGAAATGAAGGACTTGGGTATGATGCATTATTTTCTAGGTATGGAGGTGTGGCAGACCTTAGATGGAATCTTCCTTGGACAAGGGAAGTATGTGGTAGAGATCCTGAAGAGATTTGGGATGATGGAATGCAAGGCATCAACCACACCTATGGCATCAAACCTGAAGCTATTGAGTGATGCTTCATCAAAGACAGTTGATGCCATGATGTATCATCAGATGATTGGGTCCTTGATGTACCTGACAAACATGAGACCAAATATTTTCTTTGTTGTGAACACCTTGAGCCAATACTTGATAGATCCGAGACATGTTCACTTGACTGCTACAAAGCATATTTTGAGGTACCTGAAAGGTATGGTTGATTATGGGCTCAAGTATAAGACTGATCAAAGGATTAACCTGGAGGGTTATGTTGATTCATATTGGGTAGGCAGTGCCATCGATAGGAAGAGCACTTTAGGGTGTTGCTTCAGTATGGGATCAGGAGTGATCTCATGGTTTAGCAGGAAGCAATCTTGTGTGGCACTGAGTACAGCTGAAGCAGAGTATGTTGCAACATATTCAGCTAGTTGTGAGGCAGTATGGATGAGGAAGCTACTATTTGATTTATTTGATCTCCAGTTAGATGCTACTTGTATATACTGTGACAACTAGAGTTGTGTAAAGTTGTCAAAGAATCCAGTATTCCATGACAAGTCGAAGCATATCGAGATCAAGTATCACTATATTAGGGATATGGTGCAGAGAGGAGCAATGAAACCCCAGTATGTTGCGATGGATGAACAAATAGCTGATGTGTTGACTAAGCCGTTGGCTAGGGTGAAGTTTGAGTACTTCAAGGAGAATCTTGGCGTTCTCTAGATCAAGATTCCTCCCAAGAGGAAGTGATGTGTCCGTGTTGAGCCATTCTGACATGGTGAGAGGATTGGTTCCTTCAATGGTCAGATATAAGTGTTGTGCCCTTCCAACATGGTGAGAGGATTGGTTCCTTCCATGGTCAGATGTAAGAGCTATGACATGGTGAGAGGATTGGTTCCTTCCATTGTCATGTGTATGTGATGATCCCACATCCAACATGAAAAAGGGTTGGCTTTGTGAAGACACATCTAGTATGAAAAAGGAGTAGCTCTATGTAGGTCCCACATCTAGCATGAAAAAGGGCTAGCTCTGTGAAAACACATCTAGTATGAAAAAGGACTAGCTCTCTGTAGGTCCCACATCTAGCATGAAAAAGGGTTGGCTCTGTGAAGACACATCTAGTATGAAAAAGGAATAACTCTATGTAGGTTCCACATCTAGTATGAAAAAGGACCAGCTCTGTGGAGACTCATCTGGTATGAAAAAGGACTAGCTCTGAGTAGCTGCTACATCTGGTATGAAAAAGGACCAGATCTATGATGCCTCATCTGGTATGAAAAAGGACCAGCTCTATGATGCCTCATCTGGTATGAAAAAGGACCAGCTTTGTGAAGACTCATTTAGTATGAAAAAGGACTAGATTTGAGTAGCTGCCACATCTAGTATGAAAAAGGACCAACTTTGTGATGCCTCATCTGGTATGAAAAAGGACCAGCTCTGTGATGCCTCATCTGTTATGAAAAAGTACCAGCTCTATGATGCCTCATCTGGTATGAAAAAGGACCATCTATGTGATGCCTCATCTAGTATGAAAAAGGAACAGCTCTATGAAGACTCATCTAGTACGAAAAAGGACTAGATCCGAGCAGCTGCCACATCTGGTATGAAAAAGGACCAGCTCTGTGATGCCTCGTCTAGTATGAAAAAGGACCAGCTCTGTGATGACTCATCTAGTATGAAAAAGGACTAGCTCTGTGATGATACATCCAATATGAAAAAGTTCTGGCTCTGTATAGGTTCCTATAATGAGAAGAATCAAGAGATAGCACCCGTGATGATGACCTAGTGATGATCCAGATCGAGTGATGATGATCTAGATCTAGTGATGATGATCCAGCAGTGATGATCCAGATCGAGTGATGATCCAGATCCAGTGATGATGTCCAGTGATGATCCAGATCGAGTGATGATCCAGATCTAGTGATGATGTCGAGTGATGATCCATATCTGATGACTTGAAGATGAATATGACTTGAAGATGAAGAAGACTTGAAGATGAAGAGGACTCGATGATGATCCAGAAGATACAAAGAAGAATACTTGTGCTGAAAATTGTGTCGAAAGAATACCTTCCTAGTTAGGAGGGAGTGTTGATGTATATGTAACTTCAGAATGTATTTCACTTATATTTCTTATATATTGTAACTTGATGTTTATTCTGGGATGTACTTGAGTTATGTCATGCCCCGATGTTCCTATCGAGAAAGTCTATAATGTAAACAAGTCATGTCAATTCATTGTGGGTAACCCTCCTATTGTCTAAGGGTTAAAGTCCCCGCAGTTTCGGGGCACTAGGGTTATTAGACTTTCCTAGTGAGGTCATCCCTAGTAGGGTTTTAGTCATGTTGGGATTAGTATAAAAAGAGAGGCGGGATCTCTATTTATCACACAAATCATACACACTCAAGTGTAGCGCATAGTTGAGGAAGGAGAAGACACTGGGGCTAGATAGAAAGAAGGTTACTGCTGTCGGGAGATCACTTACTATTTTGGGTTCTACTTTTGGTGTTGATTCTATCTCCAAGGAAGTTGTGGGGTTTTCACCATTTATGGTTTCCCCGAGGATAAACACTGTGTTCATTGTCTCTTGTGTTTGATTAACATGCTTGTTATTCTCTCAGTTAAAGATCCTAATATAATGCTAGCTTAATGATGAAATTCTAACACTGTGAGGCATCTCCACATTATAGTTAAAGGACAAACTCTAAGAGAAGATGTCGTAAGGAGCAACGAAAAATAAAAAATAAAGTTTGGACAAGGATCTATCCCTAACCAATTTCTCAAAGTTCAAAAACCATATTATAAGTAACTAAAACATTACAAGGGTTTCATCTTCATTATTTACTAAATGCCAAACTTTAACAATGCAAGTTGTATCACAAAACAAACATTTATATGCTAAATCTTAAAATGGCGAAAAGTTGTATAGTGTTAAACCTTATGATGGGAGTATGTTATGTAGAACCTTGGGATTAGCTCATGCCATGTGCTTAACCTTAAAGGCTTTAAAATATTATTGAATTGGGAAACATTAATATGATTGTGAAGGATCAAGGATGTGCTATTAAAATGTCTGCTCTCAGACCATGTTATGGCCATGAAGACTCCAGCTGGTGGTCACTTCGCATTAAGAAAAACCATAAAGGTTTAATACGCTTTGGTGAGAGAGTTTGTCATTTCGATGAATTTATGTTTGAAGGTGGAGGTTGCTCTGCAATTGCATTTAACTTTCGGCTTCTTGGACTTATCCTTTCCCTGGATGTAAGACAAGATAGAAGAGGACTTAAATTGAATCCTCAAATTTCTTTGATTCTGTCTGAACCTATTTCGATTGCCGAAGGAGTTTGCAAATCCTTGTTTCGTGATGAATACGTGCCTTTGAAGGCCGAGTAGGTAAACACTATTCAGTTTTTTTTACTTCTCTTATAATTTTGTTTTTTGATGCTTATGGTTTATATTCTAATGTACTTCTTGTGTGCAAGACAAATGTCGATAAGGGCGTGGGTGGATCATTAGCCGCGAATCCCTGACTTAACCAGTAAGAACCATGACATTAACTTGCGTGGCTCTTGAGGAGACAACTGGGTTTTGTGGTATGTTTGTATGGCATTGGGTTTCTTCCCACTCTGTGTTGGTTGTCAATATGGAAGTGATATACTTGCTCTGGTATTTTATACAGTTGATAATGTAAGGGTGTTATTCACCTTTTGTGGAGTCATAGACGATTGTGCCACTATGTAAATTCATTTAGTTTTAAACTTGTTTTAATATTGTAAGAATCCATGAGGGTTTCTATACTGCAACTCTGTTATTTCTAAAGTGGCTGTGTAAATTTCCAAAATGCGAAAAGAATCACTACTTGTGGATTCTTACGACAACAGCACTTTCTTTTAAAGATATGTTGTTACAGTAACACTTCTATTCAAATCTGTAACTTGTATTTTATTTAATACAGACCTTCAACTTGTCTTACCCTGCGAGGGATTTGTATTTTACTTACAGTGATTTAATAGTTATGGATGTGAGCCTCTTACCCCGTCGATTCTTGTTCTTGGGCTAAAACTCCACCATCGTGTTTTATTGTTTTTTTTATAAAAATAATGAATCTGATAAGGGGCGAATCCCGTGAGGGTTCTTTGTGTACATCCCTTGCTTTACTTAATAAAAGCTATGTTTTAACTTATACTATGCTTTGTTTATTGAGTCCTCCATTTGTTTAAAAGTTGTATTTCTTTTTTGGCTATGCATCTGTAATGTACTTGTAAAATATTTACTGTTTAAAGTTGTTTGTTTATTGTTAACCTAAAATACTGAAAAGATTGGGTGATGGAGTCTCTGCCTTTCCATGTAGGTTTTGAGAGAAGGGTTGTAAGGCCTTTGACAAAAGGAATTCGGTAGTTAATTAATCTCTATTGGGTTTTTAATATTTAAAATAATGATTACACAGTCATTATTCTTCTATTGACAGTTAGTAGAGTTTTGGAAACACTTAAAAGGAAAATAGGATTTAGTTGTGAGATCCTTAACAATATTATTTCAGTTATAATAGATGCTAGGTTTCTTCATTTTGTTTATAGACTGTGAAGCCTTTTATTTAGAATTTTTAACTTTGTGTATATATTTTTAATGGGACATGACACTGTAGGTAAACTTCTACAGTTTACTACAGAGTGTCGGCCATGAATCCTTTCGCCAGTAAGCAGGTAGAATCTATGTTTAAAGTTCTTTAAGCTTCGTTTAGTTGATAACATTGTTTTTAGGAATTAAATAATTGTAAGCCCTAAGGCTTCCTGTAACTCTCTTATGTAAGTAAAATACTACAGAAAACAACATCAACATGACCTGATTCCTGTAACCAGTGCTACGGTCTATCGATAATCTCGACTTGGTGTTAATAAACAATTTAATCATTAAGAAACATGGCCTTAATATGCCCTTATGAAACTAGCTTAGTTTTTACTGTTCATTTTAAACTCTGGTTATTCTAAATTAATTCTAGAGTTTGTTTAAAAAGAGATAAAACACTTATCCTGGAAGGATTATTGTAAACAAAGTATGAAGGAGGAACTTGGATCTGTACATTTATGTTTTTATTCGGCTTTAAGTTAATGTGTTTGAGAAAAAAGTAAATACCTTAAACGTACATAAAAGGAGAGACTCTGTATTTATTTTTTGTTCCTATTTATAGGTTTAAATCCTTAGTGTAATCAGAAATAAGCTCTGTTTAGTTACTACCTAAATTGCTTACGAAAGATCAACCTTATTTCTATTTCTATACCTATACTTGTTCTGTAATTGAAGGTTCAGTTTTACTAACTGTAATTGTTTATCTTTTTGGATAAGAGTTGTAGCTTGTATATTTAACTAAATACCAAGTCTTCTTATTATTAGTGGGTTGTAAACAATATATATATCACATTTATTCTCTATAATAATGAAGATACACAATAATTCAATCATTATGGTACTACTATTCAAACATAATTTCATATTTTCCCGTATTAGAGTACGTCACTTCGGTGAGAGAAAAAATACATGATATCTTTTAACTTCATTTCTCTATGAGTCAATTTTTATGCAAATAGTTAATCCAATAATCATTGAATAAATATCAATTAACTATAACCTCATTTGAGATTAATTACAGCTTATTTAAACATAAGTAATACAATAACATAATACCAATATAGAGTTGGAAACTAGATTTGTTGCAGTAAAGGCGACTAACACCCAAGGGATACTGTTCCACCCAACCTTCTCATGAAGTAGCTAAATCACTTTCTTAGGACCTCCGAGCCTGTTCATTGAACAACTAGGATGAAGATCTCTGCCACACAGCAGACTTTTGCAACTTAGCACTCAAAAGAAGAGTTAACACAACAAATCACTTTAGCTATCCCCTCATCAAATTCCTTGTGTTCCTGACTTTTCAGTTTGCAGCAATCACAAGGTTCATTCTCTCAGAAATCGGAATGAGTGGTGAGCCTCCTGCTCAATTTGATGGTTTATATAAGATTTCCTAGGTCTTTGGGTAAGTTTTGGAATTAAATGAGCCACCAGTTCAAGTCCCCCTCTCAGGGAACATAACCATTTTTTTATGGATTATGCTCCTCCAATAGCTAGAAAGTGAATGCTAGTGCTGCCACTTGTCAACCATCCTTCTACAGTTGCTCCTTCCTCCTAGTGGGTTAGTGAACACTCATTTAATAGTCTCCTCTGGATAGGTGTCTCCTTTTATTAATTTATTAAAATAAATAATTCTTTAATTATAGTCATCCTTGACCACATGGTCATAAAATTTAACATAATGTTTTTACTAAAATAAATAATAAATTTTTTTTCTTCAGTTCTGGGCATGTTACACCATGATCGAATAGTATCGGTTGATTATGAAGAAATGACGTCTAGGAGATAGTTCCAATACCAGAAGGGAAGTCCATAGTTTCTTCCAAATGGATCTACAAGATCAAGCATGTTGCATATGGTACCATCGTAAAATACAAAGAAAAGTTTGTCACGCACATGGATTCTCCCAGAAAGAAGGCATCAATTATGAGGAGACATTTGTACCAGTAGCAAGATACACTTTCGTCATATCCATACTAGACTTAACTACAGTAATGAAATGGAAGATACACCAAATGGACGTCAAGACAACTTTTTTGAATGGTGTAGTTGAAGATGAAGTGTATGTGGAGAAGCCACTAGGATTCGAGACACATGACATACATACTCATGTGTGCGAGCTAAAGAAGGAATTGTAGGGTTTGAAGAAGGGACCCAAGGCGTGGTAAGGAAAGATGGATAGCTTTCTCACGAGCTTAGGATTTACTAAGGGTAAATAAAATTCCAATCTCTACTTCAAGGTTGAGGGTGGAAGACTAGTATTACTCCTACTGTATGTAGATGACCTGTTCCTGACAGGAGATGATGAGCTCATTGCAGATTAAAAAAGAAGGATTGCCACAGAGTTTGAGATGAAGGACCTAGGGATTATGCACTACTTCTTAGGTATGGAGGTGTGGAAGAATTAAGATGAGATACTCCTTGAATAAGGAAAGTATGGAGTAGAGGTTTTGAAGAGGTTTGAAATGACAGACAACAAGGCTATTTCCACATCCATGGAATAAAACTTGAAGCTATTGAGTGATGCTTATTCTGAGATAATTGATGCCACTATGTATAGAAAAATGATTGGTTCATTGATGTACTTCATGAACATGAGGCCAGGCATATGTTTTGTTGTAAACACATTGAGCCAGTTTCTGAGAGATATGAGGCATGTTCCCCTAGTTGCTGCAAAGCATGTATTAAGGTACCTCAAGGGTACAATTGAGTATGGGCTCAAGTATGAAATGAATCAGAAGATTAACCTACATGGTTATGTTGATTCAAATTGGGAAGGGAGATCCACAGACAAGAAGAGCACTTTAGGATGTTGCTTCAGTTTGGGATCTAGGGTGATCTCTGGGTTTAGTAGGAAGTAGTCGAGTGTGGCACTCAGTACAACCAAAGTAGAGTACATTGCATATTTTTCAACTATTTGTGAGGCATTATGGATTCGAAGGCTACTTTCATATTTTATTAATATCAAGTTAGAGGTGACTTGTATGTTATGTGACAACCAAAGATGTGTTAATTTGTTCGAGAACCCTGTGTTCCAGGACAAGTCGAAGCACATTGAGATCAATTATCACTATATCTTGGATATGGTGCAGAGAGGAGTAGTGAAGCTCCAGTATGTGGTGATGGATGAGCATACAGCTGATGTTTTGAACAAGAATCTGGCGAGAGTGAAGCTTTATTACTTCGGGGACAAGCTTGGAGTCATGCATATCAATTTCCATCATGAGAAGGAGTGTTGAAATCCCAGATGTTGCTAGGCTTGCATTCAGCATGAATCAGGATTGACCCTGCAGAGAGACACATCTAGTATGAAACAATACTAGCTCTTGAAGTCCTAGATGGATCTAGGTATGCATTAAGTATGAAACAGGATTGACCCCTACAGAGATACACATCCAATATGAAATATGAGTGGTTATGTGAAGTCCTAGATGGCTCTAGGCCTGCATTCAGTATGAAACATGTATAACACTGGCAGGATTCACATTCAGTATGAAACATGACTAACCCTGCGAAGGAATCTAGTATGAAAAAGCACTGGAACTACAAATATTTGCATTTAGACATATTAAACAAGATTGACCCAATGAAGGAAACTAGTATGAAAAAGGACTGGTAGTGTAGAGATCCACATTTAGTATGCAACAATACTGACACTATGAAGGCATCTAGTATGGAAAAGGATTGGCAATGCAGAGATTCACATTCAATATGAAACAAGACTGGCCCTGCAAAATAATTCAATATGAAAAAGGATTGACACTGCAGATATGTACATCCAACATGAAAAAGGGTTGGCATTCTATGAATATGTTGATGAATCCCTAGATGGGATCTAGTCCTACATCTAGCATGAAAAAGGGATGTCTTTGTAGAAATTCTGAGGACATATAGATTCGAGAGATATCACTAGTTAATAGTTGAAAAGATGAGAATTGATGCAACAGTGATAATGATGATCTAGTGATGAAAATACAGCGAAAATGATCCAACAATGATGCTCTAGCGATGATGATGATGTACAGAGACCATGTCCATTTGTGATGATGACCCGGTCGGAAGAATAACTTCATAGTTGAGAGGGGGTGTTGTTGAAAATGTAACTTCAAAAGATATTATTTTTTATATTATTATTGTATTTTATTGTACCTCCATCGGAGATGTTTTTCCTCTGTTTGGGGATGTTATTATTGTATTATTTCACAATAGAATTTCGAGGTAAGACCCTCATTGTAAGTTAGGGAAATAGTCCCCAGAATAGATATTGTAAAATGTATATTGAGTCTCCCAAGAGGGAATTCGACCCAATTAGGGTTTTGGGTCAGTCACACCTTTTCCTTGATGAGTGTATGACACCTCCATGCTTATGTTAACCTCAACTTAGCACACATCACCTTCCTTTCTCGAAGTATGTCATGGATCGGTGTATGCCACCTCTCTTGCTCAAGATCTATCCTTAGCTAATGCATGACACTCCACACACATGTGTTAGATCCATGTGAGTATATGTCACCTCCCTTGGTTGTGCCATGCCTTGGTATGTCGCATCTTGTGCCCATGTTGGCCCTTGGCTAGTATATGCTGCCTTGTGTCATTGTTGACATGATAATAATGTCCTTTCTCTCTTCTCTAGCCTTTGCTAGGATTGTCCTTGTATCTCCACTTCCCTTTTGTTGAGCACATCCTTTGTCCTTTCCCCGAGAGTCAGCATCTCTATGCTACCCCACTCGAGGAAAGCAACTAACTTTTAAGGGAATCTATTACACATTCTAAGAAGAATCAAAGATTCCAAAACCATAAGCATACAGATCATATAAGAGAGTAAAATTGTAGTGAATAAGAGTAAAAGGGGATCAGCTCGTATTATGGCCATTTTATGTTCCATAGTAGAGAAACTCTGAAAAGGAGTAGATATATAATAAAGAGGAAAAAAAAGAATATGGAGGGAATGTAGCATACCATAGCTCCAAGACCACCCCAATATGTCATAGCTCTAAGACAAGCTTAATGGTCTTTGTGTTTTACCTTGTATATTCGATTACAATGAAAGCCATTGTCTTTCTGTTTCTTAGAGATTTCCCACCACCCTAATATGTTATAGCTCTAAGACAAGCTTAATGGTCTTTGTGTTTTACCTTCTATATTCGATTAAAATGAAAGCCATGGTCTTTCTGTTTGTTAAAGATTTCCCACATTGGGTATGTGGTCTTGGTCAATGGAAGCAATAATTTATTTATTAAAAAATATTTATAAGATCAACGATGAGATTCTTGTGAAAACACTTTCCTCACATTCCCACTTTTTGAAAAGCAAAGCAGACAAAGCTTCCTTTAATAGTATTAATATTAATGTAATACCAGTGGAGTTGCTTTAATAGCATTAATATTAATGTAATACCAGTGGAGTTGGCCGATCGAAATGTAATTGTAACCATGTTACATTGAAAGAATATAGGTCAAACTTTGCCAGCCAATGGGTTCGAAATAATGGAGTAAGAGTACAATTCTAAATATAAAATACCGATTTTTCTAACGATTTTGATCCCTGTATTTGTCTTGTTTTTATTAGTTTATGGCTTATGAATCTTTATGGAATTTTCAAAAAGCTCAAAAACATTTTTGAAATCTTAAGGAGTTTGGGTGGAGGCATTTTTTGTCAATTTTTATCTTTAAAATAATTCAATAAACAACATAAATTATAAGAAAATGTCAAAATTTCTTAATAAACAACATAAATTTTTAGTTAATTACAAAAAATTAACTAAAAACTCAAAATCATTCCATAGTTAAACAACTTCATAAAATATAATTAAGTCAAGCCAATGAATAAAGAAATAAGCTTTTTGTCTTGTTTTTATTAGTTTATGGCTATGACTCTTTATGGAATTTTCAAAAAGTTCAAAAACATTTTTGAAATCTTACGGAGTTTGAGTGTCAAAGATTTTTGTGTCACGTGATTTCATTTGTTCTTTAAAATAACCCAATAACAACATAAATTACAAAAAAATCTGAAAAAAAATTAAAAAAAAACAAAAAAACAAAAAAAACAAAATCGTTCCATAGTTAAACAACTCCATAAAATACAATTAACTCAAGCCAATGAATGAAGAAGATAAGTACAATAATTAATAAAATTACATATAAAATATAAAAACGTAATCGTCCTAATGATCCGATAGTAATTAAAAAGAAGTATACTATCAATTGTGTGGAGGTGTGTGCTGTGTGTTTTTGACGATGACTATTCAGACGACAGAAAGCACGTTTTTCTGCGATTAATAATTTAATAATTAGTTGTTTGTGCCTGATGTTGCTGTTTAATAGTCACAAGCCTTCTGTGTCAGATTCTCTATATATACAGAAAATGAATTCTATCTCTGTCCAGATAGCAAAAACAGGAAAATACGTTGAACTTATAAACAAATATTAAAATTAATAATAACAATCATAACATGCATGGAATGATGGATGTCAGAATATTAAAACGTTAATTCAATTCGCCAGTCAAATACTATATGATATTATTAAAGGGTAACCGAGTAAATTATCATTTAACAGTTTGAAGTGAACCTATTCATCAAGTAGATAGCTTACTCTTATATCTATATTTAAAAAAAATGAAAATATAGATTAATGATTAAATTTAGCAAAGTTGCCGGATTTGAAATTCTAACTTTGAATAAATATCTATATTTAAAAAATTAAGATATAGATTAAATATTCAAATTTGACCAAGTTGTTGGATTTGAAATTGAACAAATCTGTTATATAAATATATTGATAATAATATCTATATTTAAAAAGATTAAGATATATATCAATGGTCAAATTTGACGCAGTTGTTGGATTTAAAATTCTAAGTGTGAATAAATGTGTTATATAAGTATACTAGCAACAACCATATTAATAAGATTAATATGTTTGGAATACACGGAGAGGAATATTTCACTAGTGAAGTTAATTTAATAGTTGTATCATGATTGGACTTAACCTAATAGTTAATCTAATAGTTATACAGTATAAATGCGAATAGAGTTAAAGTTAAGCTAATAGTTGTAAAATCATTGGATTTAAAGTAACAATTGTATCTAATAGTTAATTTAAAAGTTAATATATCAACTATTACAGTTCAATTAAAATTTGTGATTAGAGTTGAAGTTAAGTTAAATTTGTATCATCATTGGACTCAACCTAATAGTTATAAATTTTTTTCCTAAAGAATGTGTCAATTACTTGTATCTAATAATTAATCTAACATAAAAACCACTTAAGTTGTGGTTGTTAAGCTCATAGTTGTATCCTCATGTTGGAGTTAAGCTAATAGTTGTATTTAATAGTTAATTTAAAAGTTAATATAAATCAATTGTAGTTAATAAAAGAGCTTCGAGTTATCTTGACTTATAGCTTCCAAATGGAGTTGGACTAAGCCTTATGCACATTAACTGGACTCCCAATTGGTAGGTGGAGTTCGAGTGTCACATCAGTTGCACATTACCATGCCACTAAGTGCAGTTATCACATGAGTTAAGAGGAATTTATTAGGACTTCAGAGGATTTTATTAGGAATTATACTATCACATGAACTACACTTTACTTCAACTCCCAACTGTAAAATGAAGTTTGACTAATTAACTCGACTTCGAGGTGCTAGTTTATAATTGTTTATAAGGAGCTCAAACGATTAATAGTTAATTTAAAAGTTAATATAAATCTATTGTGTTTAATAAAAGAGCTTCGAGTTATCGTGACTAAGCCTTATGCACATTAACTAAACTCCGAGTTGGTAGGTGGAGTTCAAGTGTCACATGAGTTGCACAATACCATGCTAGTAAGTGCAGTTATCACATGAGTTCAGAGGAATTTATTAGGAGTTGGAACTATTTTATTAGGAGTTCGACTCTTACATGACTGCACATTAGCTAGACTCCTAGATGCCAAATGCAGTTGGACTAAGCCAGAAGTAATTAGAGTTGAAGTTAAACTAATAGTTGTAAAATCATTGGATTTAAGCTAATGGTTGTATCTAATAGTTAAGCTAATATAAATCTATTGTAGTTAATAAAAGAGCTATGAGTTATCGTGACTTCTAGCTTCCAAATGGAGTTTGACTAAGCCTTATGCAGATTAAGTGGAGTCCCAATTGGTAGGAGGAGTTCGACTGTCACATGAGTTGCAAAATAACATGCCACTAAGTGCAGTTATCACACGAGTTCAGAGGAATTTATTAAGAGTTTGAACTATTTTATTTGGTGTTCGACTCTTACATGACTGCACATTAGCTAGAGTCCTAGATTCCAAATGCACTTGGACTAAGCCGTAAGTAATTAGAGTTGTAGTTATGATAATAGTTGTAGAATCAATGGAGTTAACATAATAGTTGCATATAATAGTTAAGCTAATAGTAATCCAATATAACTTTGATTAGAGTTGAAGTTAAGGTAATAGTTCTAGACACATTTATGTTAAGCTAATAGTTGTATCTAATAATCGATGGAGTTAAGCTAGTAGTTGTCTCAAATAATTGAATAGTTGAAGATTAATTTTAATTTTTACAACTATCACTAACTCTACTTATCACATGTTAATTAAATTATTTTTTATTTTTTTGAAATTATTAATTATTAATTTTGGACAACACTCATATAATCAATCTTGATAGTACACTTATCTCATTCTCGTTTAATCTTGGACGACTACTATAGAATCAATCTGGATAGTACACTAGTCTCATTCTCATCGGTAGATGAAAAAGCATAGATGGTAGTCCACCCCAAAATTCTAACATATATACGCCTATCGGCATAATTAAAAATTATTATCGTATTTAGTATATTGCTAGATGTTAAGTTGAAAATGTAAGTGTGAATAAATGTGTTATATAAGTATATTAAAACTTATTATCGTATTTAGTATATTGCTAGATGTTAAGAATTTGTTGTATTAAGATGAACTTGATGGTCAATTTAGGTTACAAAAAATAAATTATAAAAATAATTTAAAAAATTATGTTTGTTTATAAAAAATAAAAAATAATAAAGTAATTAGAAAAATAGTCATAAAGTTTGTCAAATAAAAAGTCAAAATTTAAATCTTGATATATATAAAGCGAGAAGGAGATTCAATTTTTTATTTTAAAATATAAAAAAATATATATCAAGAAATTGGATCCCCATTTAAGATAGATCTATGCTAGTTATAAGACAATTAAAATAATTATCATTAAATAAATCGTTTTTCCTTGTTATTCATTTGAATCAAAGGTAACATGAGGACGTTCTCTAAAATGGACGTATCCAAATAGATGAAAAGTAAATCTTAGTCTCAATAATGAGATTCTACCCACAAAAAGATGTTGATACAATGACAAGCAGACAAATACACTGAGGGATCAATAACCAAAATCAATCCACTGTCCAAAGAAAACATAGGATAACACCCCAATCCCCTTCCCAATATCCAAGATGACTACAAAGAATACAAGCAAAACAATACATGGCTTATCTAAGGAGGCACTTGTGGGAATGCCATACTGAAATAAGAGGAGAACAGAGTCCACCTCAATCATCCAAAAGATGTGATACTCAATTCTACCATACTCATGAAAAAAATACATCAACGATGTAGAAAAGAGTAGGCTAGCTTGAAGCTTAATAAAACTGTAATGTTCCATTCCCAACACATTCACTTTTAGTGAATTCTGTGTAATGTAGGAGGCTAGAGGCCATTGAAAGAGCCCCCTTAGATAAGCCATCTTCCTTCACATTGCATTCTCTGTATACATGTTTAAAGACAATATGGTAAAAGGATGATTACAAATGCCTGATATTTTGACACCATGCATCCAGATTGAGAGTAGTGAGGGATTCCTTTCTATTAACCCAATTGATAATAGCTGTTGAGTCACCATAGACATGAAGAGAAGGTAAACCAAAATCCTTGGAAATCATAATCAGATCCCATAGAGTAAGAATTTTAGATCTAGTATAAATTATCATGACTGATCATCAAGTGTAATTCAACCCCCCAATCATATTAGCAGAGGCCCCATCAAAATAACCAAATGGATACTTAATAACAGTTTCCATCCCTATATTTCTCATTTTTTCCTGCTGATGAGTGATCACAGGGAAATTCTAAAGCTGATCCAAGATGTTGTGACAAATGAAGTTTGAATCTCGTTTAAGGTCCTAAACAATAACTATGTTTCTAGTGATCCACAAATGCCAGGTCATGAGGAGTGGAAGGTGGAGAAATCCTTTTCACTACTAAACCACAATGCCAAATTATCATTAAACGAGGGTTCATTCCAATCCATGGACCAGTGAAGTATTCTACTAAGGAAGTCTAAGATTAAACGAGTGAATGAACAAGTTGTTAAGAGATGATTGACTGATTCTTCACCACACTTACATAAACTGTATATGTTGGGGCTTGTCCATCCCCTTTTAGTCAAATTATCCCAAGTATTAATACGATTTTTCAAGCACAACCATATGAAACATATCACTTTAAGAGGGAGGTTACATTTCCAAATGGGATTGAGAGTACTGACAGGTCGTACATAGAGAAAAATCAAAGAGATGAGTTCATAGGCTAGCTTATCATTGACCATACCAGTGGCCTTATTGAACATTCAAAGTAGTGAGTCTTTTCTCTCAGCAATTCGAATGCATCCATGAGATAAACCAATCACATAAGCAGTCCACAAATCCTTCCAGTAGTCACCTAGATCCAAATATTCATCTGTAAGCCAGTATGATCAAGAGGAGGCACCAGCCCCAAAGTTACATGCATGATATAATGATGTAATACCTTAGTCTTCCAGGTAACTTCTGAGATCATCTAGAAGGATAAAAGAAGAGTTTAATCATGCCATAGGTTCAATAAGAATTCTAAATCTCTTTCCATTTCCAACCTTCCAGCCTAGATACCTGGTGATCCAAGTAAGTGATATGATGAATCCATTGCACATAAAGGAAGCTCCTTGTACAGAGAATTTCTGAAGTCATAACCAACTATCCATTGGATTATTTTTAATATAATTATGTTGTATAATATGAGAGCAAATTCCCTGAGACAAAATTTATTCCAACCATATATCTAGATATGTTTAAATCCTCACCCTTTACTTAATCTCCCCTTTACTTTCATTTTGCGGACTCCATAATTATATTCTTCCTTTTCACCTTTGAGTTGCAAAATAATCCTCAACCATAGATCTTAATCTTACTTGTATCTCAACCATCCAATGGTGTGGTCCCTACCAAATTTGACAACTTTGAAAAGTTCTTTTCTTCGTGCATCTTCAATATGTGAAATATTTTCTCATCGTAAATCAGGATTGGAGTTTAATGTGAGCTACCGAAAGATAGATATCCTACCTAATTTTGCAATTCTCCATCGTGACTTACTCCTTTATAGTTCATATTGTGATATCAATTTAGACCGTAGATCAATAATCTTCTCAGATCTCCACCATTCAAGTTTGTTCGGCCTATCAAATTTCAAAGATCTAAAAATTTTACTGATTCATGCATGTTGTATTTGTGACATCAATTCCCACCGTAGATCCTTCCTCCATCAAATCATTGTCGTTGAAATATGCGGTTCCTATAGGATTTCGCGGATTTGGAAAGTAAATTATCCCATGCAAGTTGTCATTGTGAAATGATCCTCCACTATGGATCTTTATCAATGACTGATCTTCACCGTCAGAACTTGTGGAGCCTACATGATTTCATAGATATGGAAATTTAATTTTTTGGCGCATGTTGAGATTGTGAAATATATTTCCATGGTTGATATCCAACATGATTTGATCCTAACCGTTGAAACATGAAATGCTTAGCTGATTTCGCTAATATGGAAACTGGATTTATTCTTACATCTTCAAATTGCAAAATGGCTTACAATCGTTGATATGCTTTCAACTATCCATCTGATGACCGATTCTTTATGCAAGTTAACATCCTTCCATTCATATAAAAAATTATTTGGACCGAGCATCTTATTTTTGCGAAATCATTTGCAACCCTTGATCTTCTTTGGTGTGAATTTACACCCTCCATTTCTATCGCCATATAGCCCTGGGCAGATTTTCTTGTTTAGGCACATTTGCAAAGTTTAAAACTTTAGGGTTTTCAATTACCTTGCATTCCAAACCTAGGTATAACCCTTTAAAACTCCTTAGGAACTCCATTAACACCCCTCTAGGTCATATGATAAAACAAATTATAGACCTTACTCTTCATTTCACTGGCCTAACCCTCTTCCAACCATTTAGCCCAAAATAGTGCTAACAGCTGGCTCCAATTGGGGATGCTGTCCTTGATACAAGGTAGCAAAGAACACCATAGACCAGTGCCTGATCCATTGGGTTGTTCCCAATCTTTTCACACCTTTAACTTCTATTTTTTGTTTTTCTAAATGTATAAAGATAAAAATGAAGAATTTAGAGAAACATGGCTACCCCTTCCAGATCTTAGGGCCTTCTCTCCGAGATTCAAATCCTTTGGCTCACCATTTATACTAATTTAAAATTAAAGAAATATATACAGGCTATAGTACAAAAATTATCTCCTTTCCTCAAGACAAGTAATGCTTTAGAAATCTCCCATTTATAGGGCCTCCCTTTAGCTGAGACCCATCTTGATGCTGTAGAATGAATGAATTTTCCCCTCTGTATGTTGCAATGATATATGGACCTACCCACATGTGATCAAACTTACTATGCTTGTCTTCCCTAGAAGCATCCAACTTCAAAACAAAATCATTAATCTGAAATTGTTCTTCTTTAGCCTTTCTATCAAAAGTGTTCTTCATCTTTTATTGGTGTAATTGCACTTGATCATAAACTTTTTCCCTCATATCAATCAGTTCTACGATTTGATTTATTCTCCTTTTCATGTGATTTGGTTTATTTATTCTCCTACAACAATTTCATAACTGATACTCCAAAAGATGCTGGAAAAATAGCTTCAGCTCCATATACTAACTGGAATGGTGACATCCCAATTGCCATTTTTGTGCTGATTCTATCAACCCACGAAGCATAATTAAGCTTTGTATGCCAAGATCTTTTATTTTCTTCTAACAAATTCTTAATTATTCTCACCAAACTCTTGTTAGAAGAATCCGCTAGTCCATTACCCTGTGTGTAGTAAGCAGTAGAATGGTTAAGACTGATATGATATTTATGACAAAAACTTATCATCTTCTTAGATTTAAAAGCAACTGCAATAAGTGCATTATCTGTCACAATCCTTTTGGGACAACCAAATCTAGCCAAAATATTATTTTCAAGAAAATCCATGATCAGTGCATCTATAGTTCTCCTTGTAGGTATTGCTTCAATGCATTTTGTAAAATAATCTGCTGCTGTCAAAATCCATCTATGTTGTCCTAAATAATTTGGATTAATTTCTCCAATGAAATGTAATCCCCACTGCTAAAAATGTGTCTCTACTGAAATTGGATAAAGGGGAAGTGGAACCAGTTTCCTCTTACCATAAAAAATATGGCATTGGTGACATGTAGTGGTCTCCTTATAAACATCGGAAAACATTGAGGGCCAGTAAAAACCAACTCTCAAAATATTATTTGTTGTCGCCTTCCATGAGTGATGCCCTTCGACACAATCTCCTTTATGGAACTCCTTCATTGTCTATAGATCTTTATTGTCCAATAAGCAGTTTAGTAGCACACCACCAGGATCTTTCCATACAAGTATTCGTTCAAAATACAGAATTTTGCAGCCCTCAACTTCACAGATCTTTCGCTTGTTTTACTCAACCCTGTAGGAGCTTGTAGATTTTTCAAAACATACACAATATGTGAGTACCATGGAGACATAGAAAAATCGAGCATCACCTGTATCCCTGTATCAAGATGGTTTGAGTGTCTGGACAAGAAATTAATCCGTAAGGATTCATAATTACAGTCTGTCATCATTTTTGCAAGTCCTTGTCATTTGATCAACTTGGTAGGCTTGATTTCAATATCATACTCCAATAGTATAATAATCCATTGAGTCTCTCTTCCCTTCTGGATCTGGCTATGTGAGAATACTCTTCACCACATTACTTGGAACATAAGCAATAATATGTGAATGAAGAATATACACTCTGAAATATTTCAAAGATTTCACTCGAGCATATGTCTGCTTTTCCATGATATAATATTTCAGTTCTCCATATCTTAATACCTTACTGAAGAAATCTATGGGTTGTTCAACATTCTGATTGTCTTTCTGCAATAAAATTCTAGCAATAGTATGTTCTGATGCATAAGAAAATATCAGGAAATCTTTACTAAAATATGGACTTACCATAACTGGAGCTTCTGTGATTGCTTGTTTAATATCCTTGAAAGAATTTTTGGCATCTATTGTCCACTTTATCTCATTCTCCTTCTTCATCATGTTGGTAATATTCCTCAATATTTCAGCAAATCTAGGAATAAACCTCCTCAAAAAATTTACTTGACCAATACTTGTTTCTTACTCATGCATGGCTCCTCAACCTTTAGAATTGCACTAACTCTTTCTGGATCTATTTTAATACCATATTCTGAAATGATATGTCCCAACAATTTTCCTTATTTCAATGCAAAATTAGATTTCCCGAGATTCAATGATATGCGATATTTCTTTCCTTTCAGAAAAAACTTTCTCCATATGTTTGATATGTTCCCTGTTTGACCTAGAATAAATAGTGATATCATCCATATAATCAACCACAAATTTGTCTTTCTCTTGTGCAAAAGAAATGTCCATAGCATGCTGAAAAGTAGCCCCTCCATTCACCAAACCAAAGGGCATTTTGGGATACATGAATGTACCCCACGGAGTAGTGAATGTAGTTTTCTCTTGGTATTTAGGAAGCACTTTGATTTGGTTGTATCCTGAGAAACTATCCATAGTATAAATCCTTTCAGATCCAACCACCTTTTGTAGAATATGATCCATCTTTGGTAATGGGTAGTTGTCTTTCAATGAAACTTTGTTAAGATTTATGAAATCTACGCAAAGTCTAATTTCACCATTTTTCTTTCTAACAAGTACTAAACTAGCTACCCGTTTTGAAAATCTCAAAGTCACAATAATCTTAGCATTGAATAGCTTTTTAATCTCCTTCTCTATCACAGGTAGCATCATTGGGTTTATCCTTCTCATTTTTTGTCTGAAAGGATTTTCTCCAGGTTTTATTGGAAATGTATGTTGTATAAATAGAGGTATCATACTCTTTGCGGTCCTCATAACTCTAGGAAAATACATCAGTATATTTCTTCATCATATTGATATATTCTTCTTTTTTCTTTAGTAGGAAAGTTCTTAGACAATTTTATAACCCGCAGAGTTTCTCCAGTGCCTATATTTTTATCCTTGACAACATTATCAGCAGGTTTAACTTTAGGATTTTTAGCAACATCATTCTGGTCAAAAAGTCTCTCTAATGGAATCAGATCTCTTGGGATAAAATTGCTCTTCAACTAAATTATGTATTTTCCCTCTAACATGTTTTTCAACTTTTTATTTTCAGATTTTTCCTCTTCATTCTATTCATCAGGTTGGAAGTTCTCTAAATTTTTATTTTGTGCATCAATCTGAGTATTTATAAATTCACCAGACATTTCCAAAAATCTCTTTATTTGCAGATCATCATCAAAAACTTGCCAATATTTGGAATTGTCTGGTATGGAAGGCCTATTTACAACTTCAACTTTATATTTCTTATGAGAATGGATGGGAGTTTTGAATTTACCAGTAGTTATAGCTAAATAATCAATGACTCCATTTTCTCTTCTGTGAATTAGTTTGATTTGTGTTCTGTAAAATAATTACCAAACATATCCCATACTTCATTTCTGTAAGCCCTTATCCTAGGATGTTTTGTTTGATAACTATTATTCACTTGGTTCACTACAAGTTCAGAATCTCCAAACACCTCTATTCTTTTTGCTCCCATATATTTTAAATCATTCAAACCAAGTAGCAGAGCCTAATACTCAGCCACATTATTAGTACATTCAAAAGCCAATTTATAAGACGAATCTTTAAAATCTCTGATTGGAGAAAGAATGAACACACCAGCACCAATACCAATCTTACTTATGGACCCATCAAAGTACATAATCCATAAACCTTTTGCATTATGCTTCTTCTCTAAAGCTTCCTTCATTTTTGCAAACTCCTCATCTTCTTTGAACTCTATTTGTACAGGGATTTCAGGATCAGTGTGAGGGCCATCATTGAAAAATATAGAAGATCCTAGATCAATATCAACAACATAAATGGGATAGTTTCTAGGTTTATCTCTACTGCTAACCACATAAGCCAATTTATTCTCTCTATATAATCTTATGTTCCCTCCAAATAAAGGAATGGTGGCATATGTTATATCCATTTGCAAAGTTCCCTTCAATTTTGATGTCCAAGGTCTTGACAACAACATGCCAAACTTGGGAGGGGTATCAACTACTACAACGTCCAAAATAACACTTTTGTTGGAAATTGTGAAAGGGTCACCACCATATCTCTTATCAATCCCAAACATCTTACTTTTTTGGAAACAAAAGAATACATGTCTTTGCAAGGCCTAGTAATCTCCAACCCTAAACTATCTACTACCACCTTTGACATTAGATTATGAGATGCACCAGAATCTAACAAAGCATTGTGCAATATCATATCATGTACATTTAGAATCAGGTAAAAAGGAGGAACATATTCATCATCTGTTTCTTCAATTTTGTGCCCAAGTACGATAGTGGGATAATCATTTGTCACTTCTAAAATATCTGGTTGATTTTCACCCTGATTCTTAACCATTTTTGTAATTGTTTCCCTGTATTCATTATTCCTCAAGAGTTCATTAAAGGGGATAGAGATCTTGATTTTTGACAATTCAGACTGCACATTGAAAGATGAAATTAGTCTGTCTACATCAATTCGTACGGACTGCTTGTTTTCTTTTGACTTTTGGTCTTTATTTTCAGAACTCTTATGTACAATGATCTATCTTTTCCTTTTCCTTTTTCTTTTTCTTTTTCTTTTTCTTTTTCTAAATTTTGTTTACTAGTAGAAGGCTGATTTTTATTGGGCCTTCCTTTGTTTATGATTACATCTTGACTTCTCAACTTTAACTTCTTTTGAACATCATCAATGACATTCTGATACCCTCTTAGATACTACTCTAAGTCTACCTCTGGAATAGTACTCTCATCATCCTGGGAAAACATATTATGCTCCTCTTTAGTAAGGTATATCTTAGCATCAATATCATCAAAGTGGTGAATTTGATTTTCCATTGGATCTTCTTCTTCTTCTTCCCCCACATCAACCAAATTCTCTAGAAATGGTGGCCTAATTTGTTGATCTTCAGGGTTCCGTTGGTTTCATGGAGGAGGAGGTGGTATTCTAAAATTAGGATTTATTATCTAATTTTCATGTTGTTCTCTATTAGGTGGTCTATTATCTAGAGCCAGCATGTCCATCATCCTTTCCATAGTCTTCATCATCATTTCAAATTTGGCATCACTTGTAGAGGAAGAGGCAGATGTAGATGGTTTATTTTCTTGTCTTCTCCTATCTACCTCTACTCTATTTTTCATTTTCCCCGAAGCCATTGAGTTTTCCTCCACCTCTAGTGCATATTTAAACATAGCAGGCAAACTAGCATAATTTCTTTCTCTTAAAAGCAATGAAAAATCACTTTCAAAGGAATCTGCATAATGAGGTTTTGCAGCACCCACCAAGGGTTTAATATCAAATGGAATATAATTATATACCCTCGTGAACCTACTAGAAAAATCATGCATAGACTCAAAGTTCCCTTGCGTTAAATTATTATATTGGGAAAGTATTTGTAAAGGGATATTATTTGCCTCCCACCTATCCAAAAATAGTGTTTGAAAGGCCTCAAAGGTGGGGATAGGTCTTGCTGTCAAGTCCTTACACCACCATTTTTCCTCTCCAGACAAACTCTGATCAAATAGTCTCATCTTTGCATCATCATGACCAACTTCCTCCAGGTTAATGAAATTCTCAAACCTGTCTGTATGTTGTCTTGCTATAAAGTTTCCTCCCCATCATAGAAGGAAATTCTTTGCGAGTAATTTAAAGGGAGGTGATGCAAAACAACTGGAAAATCCAAAGGTATAAACCTAGATGCCATTTGTTTAGGTGGGTTTGGTACAACAGGTGGATTTTGTAATTCAAGAGGGTTTTGAGGAGGGCTGTGAATAGGGATTACAATACGAGGCTAGCGAGTTTGAAAAAGAGGACTACTTTCTTTAGCTTTCACAGGGTTTTGCAAATTTTTCCACAGGGAATCTAAGAGATATGACTCAAATCTCTTTGGATACATCTCTATTTATTTTAAGTTTGAATCAGATTTAGATCTTAACAATGGTTTTCCAACATTTAATCCCAAATATAAATCTTGAAAAATATGGAAATCTTCTTGAAATAAAGACCTTCCAGTTTGAGAAGTGCCATTTTTATTTTTTCCAGTCCTATGTCTAAAGAAACTTTTTGGGTTTTCCGCACCTTGTAAAATTTCAGTATTAGGATTACCTCATGTGCGTTTTCTCCTAGAAGTCAGGATGCCTTTTGAAATCTTGCTCAAAATGAATGTGGAGTCACTAGGGAAAATGTACAATCTTCTTCAAATGTAGAAATCTCTATTTTCCCACAAAAATCCTTTCTTTCTTGGAATCTTGAAATATTTGTCGTCTCTCCTAGGGCTAATTTGACTCTCGTACCCCAGCAATGGAAACAATATGTTATCACTCAAAATGTACCCCAGGTTGTAGGAAGGGAATCTCAAGGTAACCACAAAACCAAGCTTTAGGAGAGAAAGTTTGCTTCTTTCTTTCTAGAGAGGGATCTCTAAATGGTTGTTTAACAAGGCCTAATATGTAATAAACAAGAAAATCATATTTTATTATTGGTTGGAACATGGTAAGTAAACATTGAGATATTTAGTTAAAATACATATTTATGAATCACAATGTTGTTTGCATGAAAACTTCAACAAAGGAAAGATAGCTATTCAGTTACAGTCAAAATGATTTAGTTTGATGTAAAGAAGAGATAATGAACAGGCCATTAACATGCACATCTATCAGAGATGAATCCAGTGCTAACTTTAGTGGAAAAGATTGGTGAATATCTAAAATAACAGTCAGAGCATATACATATGATTTCTGAACCATTAAACACTCATTTCAGACATGAAGGAATACATAATGAAAAGTAATAACAGGAAAACATTCACAATAAGAAAGGGAAAATAGGCTGTAAGCATGAAAAACACATGAATCTTTGCCTAAAAGGCCATCATTCGTCTCTGTTATTTAATAAAGATAAGTATTAAAGTACATAAGTCAGCTCTCATGAGTTCCAACCATTTTTCCATAACATTCAGAAGTTCTTATACAATTGCTCCATGAGCTGAAATAAAATTAACTACTAAAAATAGGCATAACTGCCTTTACATGTGTCATTCAACACTTATTAACTACTAATTGATTCTAGAAAGTAAACTAATGCCTAATAACTATTCTTTAGTAGCAAATTCTCCACGATCTTCCATGTATTCAAGCATGCAATGTGTACTTGGACCTTTCGAACTTTTCCACTGTCTTCCATTAGTCTGCAAATGGTAATTCCAATCTGGACATATCCTTTGATAACACACGCAATTCTATGTGATACCTGTATGAATAATTCTTCAAATGTGCACACGCTTCCTTGAAAGCAAAGAAGACTTCAAATTCGGTTGCCAACTTCTCTACAATTGTTTTTACAGAAAACGATTGGTTCATATCAGCAAAATTTGTGTGATCCAATATGCATTGAATAAACTTGTCATGATATTCCTTCTAAGTCAATATAGTTCCCTTTTCTTCCCAAAAGAATGGGAGTTCTTCTTGAAAAAAGGATCAAACATATCTCTAAAAATATTTAATTGATGTTCCATGATGTCAATTGTGTCCTGAACGATGTCTAAATGATGATATTTGTTCACCACCTTTCTTTCCCAAGTTATGATTGATATTCTATCATTTATGTTTGTTGCCTTCAGTTCATCCTCTGTTAATCCATTTAAGAAATCTATGGCATTATTAGCACACTCAATGGGTTTTTTATTGAGTCTTTCACCCACTACTGTTACACTCTATTTAGATGACTTAATCACAACCTCATTATCCAAAACAAAATCAAGATAAGGCCTCAACTTGTTTTCCTCTGCTATAATGGCATCCCAAATGTTATGCTTTGTCCCCTACACTGCTGATTGACCAGTGACCTGCTTGATTAACTTATCATTTTTGTTTTGTAATTCTTGGAATTTGGATTCCCAAGCCTGGCATTTGGCGTCCCAAGTTTTTCTTTCTTGTTCCCTTTTCACTGCCAAGTTTTTCATATTTTTATTTTGATTCTTCAATCCAGCCAACTCTAAATATTTTAGGATAACCTGTGACATATCCTGGACAATAGTTTGTTAAATGGATTCAGTTGAAGGAGGAATAATTTTGCATTCAATCTCTTTCTCCTTCTCTTCTAGTTCCTTCTCTTTCTCCTTCAACTTCTTTTCCAAATCATCAAATTTTACTTTCAGAGTTTTTTCGCTTTCTACTACAAGAGTCATGTCTTTCTGCCATTGTTTCTATTTTTCTACATACATCAACAATTTAGCCTTGCAATATGTCAATTCACCACTCAAATTCTCTTTTTCCTTCTCAAGTTCAGCTAATTCAGATGCTTGAATTAACTGAGTAGAAGGTATTTTCACATTCTTTTTCAATAGTTGAATGGAATTATCCTTTTCATTCAACAATTTATGTATTCTTGCTCCTTTATCTGCTTGGCTCTCAGAAGCAAGCAAATCTGTCTCCAGTTTCTTTATCTGTACCTGGTGGACTCTCTTCTCCACCTTCTCCTGTCTTAATTGATTCTCAATTTTTCTCTTGCTGGTCTATAATTTGGACAATTTCAATGTAGCTTTTAACAAATCAGTAAAATGTGTGTCCCCTATTTGTTTATGCAGATGTATCATGTCAGGGATGGGGATGTTTTTCTAAATTCATTTCATTTCATCCACTCTATTCTTAGTTGCTAGTGTCATATTTAGAGTGTTACGAGAATAATACCTAACATTGATAAGAGATACATATTGATTAGAGAGTTTCCTTACATTTGAATACAACTTTAAAGATTCCATCTATGAAGCTATATCTTTAGTCTCCTTGTACTTCTCCAACAATTATGTCTTAGTTTTGAAATGAGAAGTAGAATCAGTTGGTGTGATGGAAAATTGTTGAAGAGTGTAATCTCACCCGTAGTTAGTTAGTAAGTTAGGTCATCTGTGCTATCGTCATTTGTATTTCCTATTTAAACAGTTCTTAATAATGAGAAGGCATTCAATCTACCCATTGTGCTTCTTCGGCTTCATTCTATTCTTTCACATGGTATCAGAGCTTACGGCCTGATCAGTCCATTGTTGGGCTAAGCCTTTTTCACAAAGTGGAAAGCACCCTCACTCAGAAGCCATTTGGAAGTTCCTATGGAGCTAGGGCACTTTATTTTATTTTATTTTCCATATTTTTGGGTTATTTTCTTTTGTTTTTACCCTAACCCTTAAAAAAAATATCTCATTTTTTTTGTGAGCTCCGTTGCCTCCCATGCATGCATTCTAGGGTTCAGTTCTCTATCAGATCTGCATTCACCTCCACAATTCAGATTTGTTTGCATATGTTTGCTGCAAGCAGATTCAATGAGCACGTTGAGTTTTTATTCCACCAACGTGAGCGATTGAGATTATGAAGGATGCAAAAATGTGGTTGATTGCGACTGTAAAAGTTGATTTCTAGATCTGATCCACAGTTTTGTGCAGCTCTTGGAATGCACAAGGAGACCCTGGACAATGCTACCAGCTCCGTTTTTTATTGTTGTTGAGCGAGTGATTCTCCCAGATTTGCACAAGAGATGATCCAAAGTTGCATGTAAATATCAAAACGTGCGTTTCATAGTTTTTTAGGAGGCCGCATAAGCTGAAGGAAGCATTCACGCCTGCCAACATCAACGTTTTTACTCAGTGAAAAAAAAAATCCCACGATTGAAAAGGTACGCGATCTGAAAATATATATATA
>LPNX011233387.1:204781-216747 GCA_001517045.1 Pseudotsuga menziesii
CCGCCTTGTTGATATTTGGCATATGCGGTGAAAACACTGTCCTTAGACCGATTTCTGGCACCACGCCTCTCTACCGCCCATTGCCATTGCACCAGGGGAAATTCTGGTTTTTTATTAAATAAAAAAAGGAGAAAAGCAAGGATAAATATTTTTTTAGTCATATCATATGGCTAGTTCGAGCTCATTGAAGCCAATCTCCGAACCTATTCTGACCAGAGCTAACTATGAATTTTGGTCTATAAAAATGAAGACATTTCTGCAACTCAATAAATGTTGGGATATGGTAGAATCCAAGTTCAAAGAACCTGAAGTGGTTGCTCTGGCTGCAATGAATAATTCCTAGAAAAATGCTCTCGAATCTCACTGAGATCGAGATCTCACAGCCACATGGATGATCTAAAGTTGCATTGAAGAGTCCATTTTCCCATGGATCTCATGTGCTACCAGCGCACATCAAGCTTGGAATCTGCTTGGATCGGCCTACAAGGGAACCGATCGCGTTAAAACGGTAAGACCGCAAACCCTACACCTTCAATTTGAAAGTTTGAATATGAAAGAGTAAAAAACTGTGGATTAGTTCATGACTAGGGTTTCGGGTATTGTGACCCAATTCTTCAAAATATCATTGTTCAAAAGATTCTTCGGTGTCTCACTAAGAAGTTTTCTATGGTAGTGACTGCATAGAAGAAGAAAAAGATCTGTTTAAATTCACCCGAGAATAGTTGACTGGATCTCTTCTATCTCATGAAGCGCGATTCACTCAAGAAGAAGAATTGTTGACCAATGCATTCAACACCTAGGCTTCCCTCAACAGAGGTTGAGGCAGAGGAGGACGAGGTAGAGGAAGAAGAGGCCGATGGTCTCGAGCTATAGAAGACAGAACCAGTCATATTCATGAACACTCAGAGCATTCTGAAAACTCTCACAACTATCAAGGTCAGAGGGGAAGAGGCAAGAGATGGACCAATAAGTCCAATGTTCTGTGTAACTACTACAAGAAATATGGGAACTGTGAACGAGAACGCATAAAGAAGCAAGTGGACCAGAACAATAACCAGAACAATAGCAGATCCAATGTCTCCAAAGAAGAAGAAGGCTTGTTAGAGGTGATGTTTCTTTCTTATCAAGCAACTAAAGAACACTGCAACTCAGATCTATGGCTACTAGATAGCGGTTGCAGCAATTACATGACAAGTAACAAGTTACTATTCTCTAGTTTGGATTCCTCTATTGTCATGAATATCAAGTTAGGAGATGACTTTTTGGTTCCAGCAAAAGGAAAAGGTACTATTCTTGTACTTACTAAGAAAAATAAAAAGAAGTTCATTCAGGACATGTTTTATACACCTCATTTGAATGTAAATTTGATCAGTATCGATCAATTACTTCAGAACCAATATGATGTTAGGTTTCATGATACATACTGTGCTATCTATGATAAACCTCCTAGGAAGAGACTCATAGTTAAAGTTGAAATGACCAAGAATATAATATTTCATCTCATTCTTAGGAGTGCCAACCTTCCATAGCTTGTAGCTCATACAGTTTCCAGTCAAGATAAATCCTGGTTATGGCACAGCAGATTCGGTCATCTTCTCTTCAAGAGTCTCAATATCCTGCACAAACAGTCAATGGTCAAAGGATTACCAATTATTCATGAACAATTCAGCACATGTGAGGATTGTATCACTGGTAAACATCATAGGGACAGTTTCCCCACTTCCACATCTCGAGCCAAAGAGCAATTTGAGTTAGTTCATATAGACCTCTGTGGACCCATGCAAACCCAATCCATACGAGGCATTTTCTATTTTCTGACCTTTATTGATTATTTTAGCAGAAAAGCATGGATTTATTTTCTCAGGAACAAATCAATTACCTTCTCCAAGTTTAAAGAGTTCAAGGCTCTCACTAAGAAGCATTCTAGAAAGTCCATTAAAATTCTTCGGTCAGATGGTGGAGGTGAATATGATTCACATGATTTTTCAAACTTTTGTAAGCAGCATGGCATCCAGAGATAGGTCACCACCAGATACACTCCACAACAGAATGGAGTTGCTGAACGGAAGAACCAGACCATCATGAACATGGACCGTAGCATTCTATCACACAAGAAGCTGTTAGATGAGTATTAGGTTGAAGCTGTTGGATGCTTAGTCTACTTGCTCAACAGATCACCCACGGTGACTGTTCATGGAAATATTCCTGAAGAAGCATGGAGTGGAACTAAGACTAGTGTCTCACATCTCAGAATCTTTGGTTCTATTTCCTTTGCGCATATACCTGATGAACTCAAAAGAAAGTTAAACAAGAAAAGTGAGCATTGAGTTTTCACTGGTTATAGTGAACAACACAAGGTATACAAGCTATATAATCCTGTCACCAAGAAGCTTGTGGTGAGCAGAGAGGTAAATTTCATTAAAGACAAATGGTGGAGTGATCCTTCAGACATACAACATGAAGAACGCTCACATCAGCTAGATCTACCTATCAGACTTCCAATATTGGAAGTACAGCAGCAAGAAGAAGCAGCAAACAGTCGACCACAGAACTGAAAAACCAAAATCTTGAGAGAGTTATATGAACACACTCCAATTCTTGACGAACAAATTCGGTTTTCTCTCTTCTCCTGTCAAACCACATCTTTTAATGAAGCAGTGAAGGATGCATAGTGGGTAAAAGCCATGAATGAAGAGATTGATACAATAGAGAAAAATCAGACTTGGGATCTTGATGACATCCCTACAGACAAAACCAGTATTGGAGTCAAATGGGTCTATAAGACTAAATTGAATGAAAAAGGAGAACTTGAAAAGCATAAGGCAAGGTTGGTTGCCAAAGGTTATGCACAGAAGTATGGTGTAGATTATGATGAAACCTTTGGTCCTGTAGTAGGGATGGATACCATCAGAGCAGTACTTGCCATTGCAGCACAAAATTAATGGACTGTGTATCAAATGGATGTGAAATCTTCTTTTCTTAATGGAATTCTTGAAGAAGAAGTTTATGTTGACCAGCCACCTGGTTATACTGTCAAAGTTCATGAAGACAAAGTATATAAGCTGAAAAAGGCCTTGTATGGTCTAAAACAAGCTCCACGAGCTTGGTACAGTAGGATTGACTCCTACCTCATCAACAATGGTTTCAACAGAAGCAGCAATGATCCCACTCTATATGTCAAAACAGATCAATGTAAAATATTGATGGTATGCCTTTATGTTGATGACATGATTTACACTGGTAATTTGATGCTTGAAAATTTCAGGACAGTCATGAAAACGGAATTTGAAATGACTGATCTAGGACTGATGAAGTACTTCCTTGGCCTGGAAGTTACTTAAACTGATAAAGGTATTTTTATCTACCAGCATAAGTATGCTATTGATATTTTGCAAAGATTCAAAATGGATAAATGTAAACCAGCAGAAACCCCTATAGCTCCTGGCACCAAGTTGACCAAGAATGATGATGAACCAACAGTAAACAATACACTCTATAAACAAATGATAGGCATTTTAATGTATTTGACTGCAACTAGACCTGATTTGATGTATGATGTCAGTCTTATTTCCAAATTTATGGAGTCTCCCAAAGACTCTCACTAGAAAGTTGGAAAAAGAATACTGAGATATGTTACAGGAACACTTGGATATGGCATCTAGTATTCTCTTACACCATACCGTATCTTACAGGGTACAATGACAGTGATTTTGCAAGTAGTATTGATAATAGGAAAAACACATCTGGTTATGCTTTCCATTTGGGTACAAATCTGATCTCTTGGGAATCTCAGAAACAACCCATTGTGAGCATGTCTTCTGTAGAAGCAGAATATGTAGCAACCACCACAGCAGCTTGCCATGCAGTTTGGCTAAGAAGATTGTTAAAGGATATGGGACACAATGCAAAAGATCCCACTTCTATTTTCTGTGATAATAGATCTGCAATACAATTTTCTAAACATAACAAATTTCATAGAAAAATCAAACACATTGACACTCGTTATCATTTCATTCGTGAGTTAGTCAATGATGGACAAGTTTATTTACTGTTTTGTGGCTCTAAGAAGTAGTTAGCTGACATGTTCACCAAACCATTATGAACATCTGCATTTGTATATCAGAGAGAGCACTTAGGCATAGACAGTGCTGATGATGTCCTACCAATTGAGATTAAAGGGGTGCGTTGAAGAGTGCCAAATCTCAACCGTAGTTAGTTAGTGAGTTAGGTCACTAGTGAGTTAGGTCATATGTGCTATCGTCATTTGTATTTCCTATTTAAATAGTTATTAATAATGAGAAGGAATTCAATCTTCCCATTGTGCTTCTGTGGCTTCATTCTATTCTTTCACACATATGCATAATCTTTCACTTCAAAGGTAGGCCTTGTCACTTTCATATTTTTCTTAGTTTTGTCTTCTATCATTTGGAAAATATGTCCTTCTCCTTCAGCTATCTTCTTCTTAGGAGTCCTGGGTGTATCCTCCTCTTTGGTATACATGGCATCTGAGAAATCCCTCTTGTTGGTCTTTTTAGAGCAATTGGATAAAGGCATGATTTTCTCAGCTACCGGGACAAAGCTAGAGGTGCTAGGAAATGGTGAAGTAATTTCCCTCACAGAGGAAGTTGAGTCTGCATGCTTATCAGTATCCTTTTGAGTCTCATGGGGATACTCTAATCAATTTGCAGCCTATGGTACTCCTTTAAATTCAAAATGTTCAAAGGGGCTCCTTTTCTGAACCTATCTTTTGATTGAGATGATGCAATGGGGATCATAATTTATAGCAATTTATTTTGGAAACTGCATATCTTTCAGCAAACTTTGGATCATGGGAAGAGCAAATTTGTTTTTTTATGATAAATGGGCCTACAACCCATGGAAATTTGATCTCAGAAGACTTCTTAAAATTCAAAAAGTATTAAGTATCCACAATCAATCTAGATGTCTAATCAATTCCATAGCAAACACCCTAGGAGTAAAACATGCAGGTAATAAATAAGGATAATGAACAAAGCCATACAACCTAACCATTGTTCCTTGTTCAAACAAGAACGAATCACCAATTCTTTTATCTGGATAAAATTGCACTATGTCTTTCATTTTTCGCAATACCCTTGGCAAATTCTTCCAAAAACTGGCATTGTATACTTCTGACATGAGGTGATTCATAAACTTATTATAGTCCCTATTCATTTCCTCTTTAAGCTCCATCTCTGGGAGTTGTAGATTCTCCTCATTGAATTATAGAAACATTTTCAATAAATAGGACCGAAATCTGAAACTCCTGGTCTTGTGGAAATCCATTAGCTAAGAATGGATATTCTTAGCTAAGAATTCATCAAATTTAAGGCATGAAGATTGAATGGACTGAGTGGACTCTTCAGACTCAACTAGACAAGTACTTAGAGTAAATATTAAGCTCATAAGGGGTTTAGTGACATACTTGTTTGTGTCTAACCATAAAAACTGACTCATCAAGGTTATAATACACTAAGTTTTTTTATTGAAAAGGTTGGCATCGATTGGAAATGGTTGATCTTGTAACTAGACATCAAGTTTGAAACAACTTTTGAAGTTCTGTTTTTTTCCATTATAGGCTCCCTAAAATATTGAACTATGGGATCTTCATTGTATTCTTTAGACTTCAGGTTCAACTCAATAGGGATTGATTGGGTCCACTTGGCTTCGCTAAGATGAAATGGTAAATATCTTCTAAAGAATTGTTCTCAAATTTTGATTATTATTTAGCAATCTAAATTTCATTTTTTGCGTCTCAATTTCTAAAGTAGATAGCATTTTCTCAAATTCCATCTCTAAATAATTATAGTTTTTAAGCGCCTAGGTCATTTTTACTATTTCGTATTTGGCATGTAAGAAAATTATTCCCAACTCTAGAATGATTTAATTTTTTAGTTGGTTTAGTAAGAATTTTACATTCAAATTGTAATTGCAGAAAATAAATGACAATTTAAAGAATGTGCCTATAGGGGAATTCGCTTCAACCCCTAAGACTCCAACAATTTCCTCGATGACAACAAAGGGATTAAAAGAAGTCACATTCTTGCTAACATCTGAAGGAAATGTCTTGAAGGATGAAAATGGGTTAAAATTCTTCCATTTTATCTTTTGTCATGCACAGCAGTTGTTTGGTAATACAATCCAAGTGGATTGGACAAAACAACTCCAAGTTAAGAAAGATGAGATCTTCAATGTCATCATAACAACCTTTGGGACTCATCACTTTAAGAAGGAAATTATTTTTGATATTGTTCAAAGATACATTTGTAATACATCAAACAATTAATAAATTGTTAAGACTTTGAATATTTAGTTTTATTTTATATTTTGACAAATAAAGTCAAAATAAATGTAATGGAATTATTATTATTTAATAATTAAATAACTGAGAGGAATCAGAACTAAAGTAGTCGTTAAAAGAGTGTTTGGTGACCCACAAGGGGTATAACAAATTGCAAAAAATGTTGAGTAAAATCTCAAGTGATGCAAAAGGCATCTTCTCCAAAATCATGTAGAGACTCCATGTGGAGCATTAATGAGAAGGTGGCTCATAAATGACCAAGTCCCAGGAAAAAAGTATAAAGTATTGTTTCCATCAAATAAGAAGGAGGCTTGTGGGAAATGATCTAATTGACGTAGAGAAAGAGATTGAGCATTCATCGGTAATTCTCCTTGTGGTTTGGTGAGGAGGCTTGAGGGTTCTAAAGCAAGTAATTTGGTTGCTTTGGGAGTTGGTTGGGAGGAACAACATCTTCAGTTTCATTTTTCCATTAGTGGTGATAGGTTCTTTTCTGATTTATCCGATGTATTAGACTTGTTATTTAAATTATTGAAATATATTATTAATTTTACTGAATTTAAACACTATTAATAGGCAGAAGATGTTTATTATATTTTTATAGTCTATTATTCTTTTAATATTTCTTCTTATATAAATTGTTCATGTACACAACATCTTAATTAGTAGAGATTTCTTTATTTTTCATTAATTATTATCATATTATACAAACCCTAGCATCATATTTCTTTTCTAAATTCAAATATATATAATTAAAAACCTCAAAGATCAAATAAGCAAACATAGGCGAAGATTAGAGCTGTGAGGATTCATAATATCAAAATAATGAGCTAATATCTATTAAACAATGTATATACTCTTAACCATGCTTTATTTCCATTATAAACAAAGCAAACGATAAATTGAGCCAAGAGATCGAGTACACAATGCTCACAAACAATCAATTTAAGAGAGTCCAAGATTGAGCTATTATTTTCCTTTACATTCGCTGATAAATTGAAATCGGATTTCAGACAAAAGAATCCTTCATCAAAACGAAGCCAATACTTTAAATAATAACATTACATTACAAAGAAAATCGTGAAGTCCCGAGTGTCAAACTTTTAACAAAAAACTACAGTTCTCTTTATATAAGCCGCTATGGTTATCAAGACCGCAAAACATATTACCAGACTCCAACAATACAAATACTACTTTCTAACTTATCTTAATACAGAGGCTGAGAAGCCCTTTTTTCCCAAACTTTGAGTTGAGCAAAAATTGGATCTCTTCCAATTGGAGTTTAAACTAAAATGTAAATCATACCTTGTCTTGTGTAGAATAGATTCACCATTGTAGAAGAATCCACACCATGTTTTGTAGATGCACACAAGGTTTGTAAACGTTAGATTGCTTCGGAGGTTTTTTAAATACAAAAAATCAGATTAAAGAGTCTAGGTTAATATTCTTCTTACCTCAGAACAAAGCAATGGAATTCATAGAAGAAAGTGAACCCTGTAATTGAATGGTGGTAAACCAGAAAGAAACAAGAAAGTGAACCTCAACAAGAAACCACCATTCAATTCCAGCAGACTAGAGAAAAGGATAATGAGCATGACATATCAACAATCAGAGTAGTGCCTCATAGAAAGAGGACAAAAAATGAAAAGGATCGATAACAATGATCTATAATAAGTTTCTGTTATATGTACATTTCAATCCTTTTATAACCCTTTGTTTCAAACTTTGTTATCTCTTCATAACATTGGATTCTCGAACTATACAATATGCCTTGAAACTTGTAATTTTGAGAAATTTGGTAGAATTTGATGAAAGATGTTTATGAGGATAGTGATTTGGCTTCTATTTAACGAGCTATAAAATGTAGATAAATTGTAATATGTCATTCATTTTACATAGGTTTACATTAAAAATATTATTTGATTTATTATTTTATTCTCTTGTAGATGTCTCGTATCTTGTAGGCTGCAAGAGGAACATCAAGAGTTTGATGTGCTTCCTGATGACCATTTTTTGAATGATAAAGAGATGAAAAGTATTGTTGAGAAATTTTGTTTACAAATTCTAGTTTCTTCATAATTTGTAATTAATTTATTGGGCAATTTTGACACACTATAAAACCTTTTGAGGATGTAGTGTTCTAGAAATGTAGCAGATCAATATTTAATAATGACTATCACATACCGATGGTATGTATTTTTTGGAGCAACAATCGAAGCATTTTTTAAAATAAAAATATTGAAAATAATTATAGTAATATTGAGTTGCTAGTAAAGTTACTTTTTTTTATGGTGCATTATTTTTCCTTTGTTTTTAAATATCATACAAATTAAACAATGTTAGAAATGCCTAGGAATCTTGAATTTTTAAAACTACATTCAATAAACAATTGGATTTTTAATAACATTTATAGTCTCTATAGAGACCAAAATAAAATTTTATATTCAGAGGCAACAATAATTGTATTCTATATTGCCTTTATAAAGACAATAACTTAACAATAATTGTATTCTATATTGCCTTTATAAAGACAATAACTTACAGAGTAATTGAGATAATAATAAAAACATCCATTGAGACAATAATACAAACATTAATAAAGATAATAATTATATTTTATATTGTCTTTATAGAGACAATAATTGAGAAACTAATTAAGACAATAATAAAGACAAAATTTGAGAGGCTAATAAAGACAATAATAGTTGTATTTTATATTATCGTTAAAGAGACAATAATTTAAAGCCTAATAATTTAAAACACCTCCTTAAAGATAATTGTTCACACAATAAACAACTTTTTTTTTATTATCTTAAGTTGAAACAATTCACATAAATATTGTTTCAACTATGGTAGAATAAACATAAATCTATATATAAAAGTCTCAATTTTATAACATTAAGATTTTAAAATTTAAAACACAAATCAACCATAGTGATTGTGAAGTCAAGTCAAGGAAAAATATAAAAGTTAAAAAATTGTGAAGTAAAACTTTGTAGAATTAAATTTAATAGCAATTTTAGAAGTTTATAAAATGTACTAGGATTACTTGAAGAGATTTTATTGTATAAAATGTAAGTTCTTTTGGCTCCATACATGCAGACAGGATTACCTGAAGAGATTTTATTGTATAAAATGCAAGTTCTTTTGGCTCCATATGCAACTGTAGTGCTCCGCCTAACGGTTAGAGCACTGTGTCCAATTCCCTGTAATGTTCTCTATCAAAACATTTTAGATTGCGTTACAGATTTATATCCAGGTCTGTTCTATAAATTTTATAGACATATGTAAGTACAAGTATGAACTGTAAGCATATTCAAGTAAAAATTTCGAACTGTACATGTTGATAACTTTATGAATTTTTCATAAATTAGACCATAATAGCATGCATGAGTTTAATATCTACATACCTGAAATTTAAATACCTGCAAATAGCGATTGTGGTAGATCCAACAGTTTGTCGTAAACCTTGTAGGCTCCTTCTTCTTCCAGCTTTCCGTACGAGCCTTAATCAACAAAAATGATGTGCCACCTTGCCGACTAGCTCTCAACATGTGCTGTCCCTAGGAAACCCACGGGTTTCCTAGCCCCCGAGCCCACAGACCAATAATATCAAGAGCAACTTCCTCTCCATTCTTTATCTTCTCAGTCTCAGTCATTTACAGATACTCTCATCCTTGAGTTGTCCCGCTCCTCAATTATTTTTCCTCTATTTTTCCTCTTCGTTTTCCTCCTTCAGAGTCCAAATTCCCCCAAAATAAATCCAACCTCTCCACGGCATCCCCGAAATCCCCAAAATCCCCCTCCTTATACCTCCTTCCACCGCCTCTTGCATTATTATTTTATTTTATCATGGGCAGTGCCGTTCTGATAGGTCTGACATGTGTAATGTATTTATTTTGCCTTGTACGTGTCAAAAATGTCATGTATTACCAATTTTAATGTTTTACGCAATTGTAAAGTCGGTAAAATAATTAGTTTTAATTTAATAAAAGTATTTACTAATAAACTTTAATCATTAATATAGTATAAGTTTAATTTAATAAAAGTTTTTACTAATAAACTTTAATTTAACATTAATATGGTATAAGTTTAGTTTAATAAAAATATTTACTAATAAACTTTAATTAACGTTAATATGGGGCATTACATACACCCACCCTTCAGGAAAATTCGTCCCGAAGTTATGGTTAAAATAGTGACACACGGTACTTTTATAGGTTTAAAACAATTCAAGGTACATTTATAGGTTCAAAGCAATTCACAATTACTTAGTTAACCTATCCAACTATTTAAATATTTCATACTAGCGTGCATGTGTGAGGTGTGCATGCATGGCCAGTACATGCACAGGCTGCACATGTACTATAACAAAAACCCCTATATTCTAACTGATACAAATAATATTTCACGCAACATGACCCATATACAGATATAATAGGATTTCTTGTGACATTTATTTAACAATTATGTTCTTATAATTAGTCAGTTAATATTGGTACCTACCATCACTAGTCCGGTATCATAATTGTCCAACCTTCAACCATAATAACTAAAATCTCCACCCATCCTAACCTACGTCCGCATCCTCCCTATCCTTCCTCTGCTAGTATAAAGTGGATGTCGGCTTCACCGATCTGACCACATAAGAACCTGAGAGCGATAGCGTCGGCTGAACAGCGGACCTAACCTCTCCTAGCAGGCATCCGACCGTCGTCATCACAACAACATGGGGAGCGTGTCTCAGCACGGCCCTCCCACGACCTCGGTTACCCGACCGTCGTCATCACAACAACATGGGGAGCGTGTCTCAGCACTGCCCTCCCATGACCTCGGGTATCATAAAAACATAGGGTGGAACACATCCATCCCTCTCAACATCCTGGGGGTCTATATACCCTATCAAAAACATACTTTGCTGCTATCGAGATTATTGGTCTGTGTCATCGTATCATCAATTTTGGTAATCAAGGCTCTTTTGCAGAAATAGGTACTATACCACACTTCATATAAAGTATCCATTTATTACATAGCCTGTGTGTCCTGCAGATTAGTACTTTGAAAAAATATATTCATAATAATATCTCCATTCAATCATCAGTTGGTTCATATTATCAACAACATTTCCTTTCATTGTATAACTCATTAAATTGATCACATCATGGGTCGATACCCATACATCATTTATATCTATTACATTTATCAATGATGAAAACATACACTGTTTTTATGAACAAAGGAATATCATGATAACTATAACATAGTAAATTCACAATCACAATCAATGTATCAACATAACCATAGTAACATCTTAGACATAGTAGCAACATCTATCATGTCATAAATATGGTTTACTCAGTCGAAGTGAGTCCAACGTTTTACTAAAAAAATAAAATGTAACATGTCGATATGTCTAGTCAATTATGGGCATTACATACGATTATAAGAATGTATTATTATGCATAATATAGGTGTCTTACTACTAGAATTCATTAGTGATGGTAGTCCCACTTGGACCTTTACTTGATCAACCTGTTGATGTCATTTTACTATTTTACTTCTTTTATCACCTAATATATCTGAAAAACATATCCTAGTAACTACTTGTGTCCTCCTCGAGGATCCCTATTTGTAACATTCATCAAGGTTC
>LPNX011233420.1:3072-37384 GCA_001517045.1 Pseudotsuga menziesii
AGTTTTAGTTTCATTATTTCTTTCTTTAAAGTTTGATTCTTGACCTCATACAGTAAAGTAAAGGTGACTCAATTAGAAATAGGCACGTATAATCACACTTGCGTGTAATTTCTAAACTATATGTCCAAATCAGATTCATGTCATTTAGTTATGTTGGCAGCGTGATTTATGTCGGTTTAGTTGCGAATAAATGTGACAAGTGCTGCTTAAGTCCTTTGCTAGCATAATTGATGGACAGAATTGTTTAAGAAATACGATAAGAAAGACAGAAAAGTTGCATGCAATAAAGTTAAGGATATATAATCAAAAGGTTGCACTTGTCCATGTGGGAGATTGTTGGATTTAGAGACGTCTAATTACAATAATTAAGTTGGACATACGTGCATTATGATTATGATATCAAATACTGTCGCAAGATTACATTTATGTAATGATTAAGAAATGCCAAACAATGTGATTAATTAAGTCATGGCATTATACGTATTTAAATAAGGATTTGGATACAAATACATATAGAATAATGTTAATCAATTATAATTGTTAATGGACCGATTATAGTTGATTAAAATAATAGCAGTAATAAATTTGAGCTAAATAAGGAAATCAGAATTTATTCTGATTTATTTCAGTTTTTTCTGAAGTTTCCCGATTTCAAGATTTTTTATAAAATCGGAAATTCCAGATTTCCTTTCAGACTTGTTTCCTAAGTATTAGCTAAATTTCAGCTGCCCTAGGATTAGAATTTTTCTTTGGCACTGCTATAAAAGGGCTGAGTCTCCAAGGCTTGCAATCATCCAGAAAAATTGTCTGCTCCATTTGAAGACAGGATACTCTCCAGAGAAAAGGATTGCAAGTTCTTGGAAGGATTCAAGAGCCAACAACTCAAGTCAAGACCAGGAGCGTATCAACCCAGAGGCTTGGAAGCTGTCTGCAGCCTTTGAAGATGGAAAGTAAGTTCCGCTGTGCATTAAGTTTAATTTCTTGCATAGGAGTAGATCTTGGTTAGGGTTTAAAGTAATTAGGTAAACCCATAAAGTAAAACCATCAGGTGCGCCTACTAATTTTTTCCCATAAGTAATGTTTGCGGGGAAGGTTGTCGGAAGATGAATGGAAAAAAAGTTTCGCCCTTCCAAAATTCAGATCCTCGAAGCCGTTTGGCGATTCGTTTCCTGGGAAAATTTCTCATTTTTAGCCGTTCGTTGAAGATGCACCTAAGATTTAGTTGTAAACATGAGGTGCGTGAATCTGAAAGCGCTGGCTCCATGAATCGCATATTCGTCCACATAAAACCGACAAAGAAAAAACCATATGAGCCAACAACTAAAAGACAACCATATTAATCAACTGCTATCTTATAATTGCATAGAAATTTATAAAGTTAATCTTAAAAATAACAAACATCATCAGTAGATCTTTGTCTCTGGATGATGAACCTACTTTGTTTCTTCATGATGAACCTACTTAAGAGAATCAAAACTGGTAGAGAAGTTAAAAACTGCTAGGCAATTTTTTTTTATGTAATCCTCTTTTAGTGTTTATTAAATTTAATAAAATAAAACTTTTGATCATTTAAAGATATTAAAATAAAAAACCTATCATTAGTTATATATATATAGTGTTTATAAATATTATTAAATAGAAAAATTACTAATGTAATACTAAAATAAAAAGAGTCTTGCGATGTAATAAAATACTTTTCTATAAAATTCAAAATAGTCTTGAGGTATAATAAAATATTTTGTATAAATTTATAGTATAATGTTAATTAATGTCATTTAAACAAAGTCAAAGCATTTTAATTTGAAAAAAAAAAATATATTCTTTGTTTTGATTTTGTTTTGGTAATAATTAATATAAAATCTTAAACGATGGTGTTTCTCTCATATAGTTACTTTAAGTTTCTTTGAACCCATTGCCAAGACCAGTAATTTCGCGTGCACATGCTTCAATGATTTTTTTGGGGGCCATCAACCTCTATCCATAGTTATGACAACCATAATTTTATCTTAATCTAACCTACACTAGTTCCTTTCCTCATTAAAATTAGAAAAAAATGGACTCCCTCATGAAAACCTAACCTAGTTCCTTTCTTCATTAAAAATAGAAAAAAAATAGACTATTGAAGCCATAGGGTGCTTTTGATATATAGTTATTTGTTGTATCATGTTGTTTTTATTATTATTTATTTTTAGACTATATTCACATTAGTTTTGAATATGTATCGTAGTTTTGACATGGTTTCTTTATTTATATTATTATAATGTTATTAAATTAATATTATCAAACTTGTTAAAATAAAATTAATTAATTTTAGTTTTCTTAGGTAAGGTAATATACTTATGATACATTAATTACAATATACTTCTCAAAACATTACTTACACAATTTTTTAGAATATATATAAAATTGAAAATTGTTATAATTATAAAAATTAATAAATAAATAAAAGTTATCATTGTAATATTAAAATAAAAAACACCATTTAAAAAGTAATCATATATATGTGTGTTTTTTGAAAAATCAAATACAATGATTAAGTGGAATTAATGAAATTTAAAATGATTGAAAATTACTTTTAATTCAAATATCAATTTAGAAAATAAATTATTTTTGTAAAAATTTATAATAAAAAAGAGACTTTTAATATAAAGTCAAATCATTTTAATTTGGAAAAAAATATACCTTTTTGTGTGAACAATAATTAATATGAAATCGTAAACGCTACTGTTTCACTCATATACATTCATATACACCTATACATATTTCTTTTATTTAAACTACACATTTTATTTCAACCAAGTTATCGAACATAATCCAATCTCAAACCAGCCTTTGGCTCGTTTCAATTTCGAGGTTAAATTGCATTAAGATTCATTTAAATCCTTTGTACAGGTGTCATCGCTTATTAAAAAAAAAAAAACTCTTCAAAACTTCCTTAATAAGTTTCATAAGATTGAGTGAAGCTATCCACATAAATGATCGTGATGTCAATACCAACTTTGACATGGTCTCTTTATTTACAAAATTGCCTTTTAAATTTTTTATTGATATTATATCAAATCTTATCAAATTAATGTTATTAAACTTGTTAAAATAAAATTAATCAATTTTATATATTTTTAGAAGAGCATGCAAGGTAATGATAGCCACTTATAATGCACTGGATTATTAAAAAATATGATCATTAAAATGAATTTTTAGAAGTATTTATACTACTTTTTATAACATGGCATAAATTTATTGGTATGTTTTTTTTTCTAAAACATAATGCATATGTTCATGTTAGGCTTGAGTTTGGCATATAAATTGTCCAAAATTGTGAAAAATATTATGTAGACTTCTAGTTAACACGAAATTCTAGTGCAACACTATTTTTTGGAGAATTGTCCTAGTTAATTATTATATTTTTTTTTAAATGAAGGAAGTCAATAAATACCTAAACTGAAAAGGTGAGTGTTAGGCCATGTTATCATGGCCTTAACATAATCAATCTATTTTTTTTAGTTCATTTATCTTCTAGTGTACGTGTGTGGGTTCTTTTTTGTTTCGGAAAGAGGTGAGCCAATTAAAATTTATAGCCAAAATACATGACCTATGTTTTACATAAGTGTGAGATGAGTGCAAATAAAAATGAATAAAAAACATAAAACCCTCACAAATTTATTCAAAAAATAGATATTTGGAATTTGTAGAGAGAGTTCTATAAGTGTGTGCAGTTTCATTAGTAATGGACAAGTGGATCATATACAGAATCAAGGTCAAAGAATATGAAGTTGCAAAACATGGTCTGTTTTTCTATAATGAAATTGACGCCATAATATTTGGAAATCCCAACCTAGAACCAAACCTATCAACTCATTATACATGAAAACAGAAAAGGAAAGCGCACCAAAATAAATTTAAATTCAAGTGAACCCATACATTAAAAGTGTTTTCACGTCATTAGGCATCTGTATTAAATGCACGTACATGTTAATACTGTGTGCAAGTTTTGGTAGCACTCGTACACTAATGTTCTCGTTATTGTAATTTAAATGTTTCTCCTCCCTTCTACGTATCTCTCCATTTCTATATTTAATCCCCCTCCCTCACTGATTATAAATCAGCCCCCCTCTCTCTCAAACCCCAATTCTTCCTATACCATAAATAATAACCCACCCCATCTCTCAAAATACCCTATATGTTACCCTAAAGACTACACCCTTCATTTTTATACATCTTTAACCATCTCTTTCTACTTGTCCCCTTGATAATCTTTCTCTATGTCCCTCTAATTCCTATTGCTACATTCCATGTATCTCTAACCCCCCCTTCTTTCTCCTAATCACCCTCGTCCGTACCATTAACCATGATATCTCTCTCTATTTATATGTGTGTGTGTGTGTCTCCCCCCTACTCCCCCTACCCTTAAAGAGCCACCCACACTCTTTCTATCTGTTACTCACCTAATCCTACCACTAACCACCTCTCTCTCTCTCTCTCTCTCTCTCCTAACACCCACTCTCCACCCTCCTACCCCTACCCACCCTCTTTATATATCTCACTCTCCCCTACCACAAACCTTCTACCCATTCCTCTCACTCTCTCTATATCCCTCTTCTTTTACACCCCCCACTCCACCCTTAACCACCCACACTCTCTCTTTCTATCAGTCTCTCACCTAATCTTACCACTAGCCACCTATGTCTCTTTCTCCCCCAAAACCCCAACTATTCACCCTCCTATGCCTACCCCCCACTCTACTTTTCTCTTCCCTACCACTAACCACGTCCCCAACCTCCTCTATCTCTTTATAATCTCTTTCCCGTACTCCCCCACCACCCTTAACAACCCACTCCCACTCTCTGTCCTTATTTATCTCCTACTGCCACCAGTAACCACCATCTCTCTCTCTCTCTCTCTCTCTAAAACCCTAACCCCTAATCTCTCTCTCTCTCTCTATAAGCCTCCCCCACAACACTTAATCTCCACCTTCTTACCACTACACCTGGTCTCTATATCTCTTGTTTTGCCATACCACTAGCCATCTACCCATTCCTCCCACACTCTTTATATCCCCATTCCCCTACTCTCCATCCCCCACCCTTAACCACCCACTCTCTCTCTTTTACGGTTCTCTGACCTGCTCTTACCACTGACCACCTCTCTCTCTCTCTCTCTCTCTCTCAACCCTTAACTCCTAATATCTCTATATCTATCTCCCCACCCAAACCCCCACTCCTTAGCATCATACCCCTAACCCCAAATATATCTTTATCTCTCTCTTACCTCTAACCACCTCCCACTCCCCATACTCCTCCACTACCTGTAACCACATAGTCACTCTTTGTTTCCTTGTCTCTAAACTACTCATACCAGTAACCACAAACCCCTAATCTCTCTCTCTCTCTCTCTCTCTCTCTCTCTCTCTCTCTCTCTGCATATCTATCTATCTCCAACCAAAAACCCCAGAACTTGACCCTNTACTACCCCTATCCCCCCTCTCTATTTCCCTATCTGTCCCCTACAACTAACCATCTCCCCATCCACTCTTTCTCTTCAGCTAGTTTCTCACCTACTCCTACCATTAACCACCTCCATGACACAGGGTCTTCACTTAGTGAAACTATGTCATGGCGCCGTTGTTCATGGGATAGTAAAGTATATGCCTAATTTCACTAGATATTGATAATTACTTGGAAAATTCATTATGTTGATCCACCTCCCAATACATATTTCCAATTAAAAAACCCCCAATTTTACCATATATTCATTATTTTTACTAGAAAATCCTTTTTATATCCCCCTAGTACTTATAAACCCCCCATACCCTATTCCCCACTCCTCAATACCTACAATATATTGACCTTATTTTTCACAATTAAAAACCCCTCTTTATGAATGAATGCGATAAGATATTGCACAACAAAGGTGAATCCCCTGTGCTCCCTCTCTCTCTGCATAAACCCCCACTCTTCACCCTCTTACCATTCCCCCTTCTTTATCTCACTCTCTCTCTTATAATGTAACAACACCAGAATTCATAAATTAAAAAAATAAATAACTGGACATCTATTTGTAAAATGTAAATTAAAATGATGTAACTTATTCTTACTTGTGCTAAGTGCTTTGTCCATTCAATCTAAAGCATTTAGTAATGCGACTTATAATTATAAAGAAATACTATTTTACTTGTCGTCAAGAACATCACATTCCCTTACGACATTTAGAGTTGATGTAATTACTTGTTTTTTTTGTTTGGATAAATGTTAACCACAACAAATGATGTTAGGAAGAAAGATGCATGGTATTACTTCTCCTTAAAAGCTAATGCATAAAAAATTTACTTCTTGTAGGTGATCTAAGAAAGGATCTATCGTTACTAAGGTCCATCTCGAGAACTTCTAAACATAAACATGTAAGGGGACCTATCTACACAAAACATATGCCACTACTAGTCGCCTGGTTTAAGCATAAGTTAAAACATTTGTAAGTAAGGTGATGGTAAGAACAATATTCAAGGATTGGGAACTATGGAGCTGTGGCTGAAAAGGTAGAATCAATAACTTGGCAATTAATGTACGACGTGCCGTCCTGTATGGCCCCCACATGGAGCGCAGCACGGTCATATCATAAACCCTTAGGGTTTATCTTGTCTCTTTTTTCGTCTCTGCGTATGAGTCGATACTTCTGGCGTCTCGGCCCTCGCTGATGAAGTATCGCAGGCCCTCGGCCTCTTCTTCGCACCTGATACTTGAGTTAGATTATGGCCATCCTTGTTTTTAGCAATGTTTTCTTGTGGTACTTTGTTTACATGTAGTGTGTGTTCAACACTGTGGCTTCTTGGAGATCCCTGGTCGCCATCGCTTCCTTCATTAAGGTAATGTCTTCTTGAATCATAACTCACGTTTCTCCTTTTAATAGTTTCTATTCTATTTAAACATAAATGACCCTGGTGTAATGTCATTTGCAATAGTTCACTTCTTACAGGGGTTTCGACCGTGGTGGGTGCAAAGTGTAAGTCTTTTCTCTTCAAAGGAACACAAGGTCGTGGCTCCGGTAAGACCTGCACCTGCATTCCTTGCTCACTATGGTTTGAAGCTATGTGACCCATGGCTCTGGGGTTCTATGGTTCTGGGAAATAAATGCAGTCTCTCTCTGCGTTTTCTTGTAATGAAAAAATAACAATGGTAACCTTCTTCATTCTGCATTGTGGTATTTTAAAGATTTGTAACATGTCCTTCCCGCCCATAAGGTTGGAAATACTGTATCGTGCTTGGTTATTATGCATCAAAGACAGGGTTCTTATTTTTATTAGTCCCTGGACTGTTTTTTGTGAATCTTTATTATTTAAGAAAATCCCTACGAGGGTTTTGTGTAAATATACCATCTTCTTGGCTCCTAACAATGTTGTCTCGCTTTTTAACTTCTTAGTTTCATTTCCTAGTATATCTTGTTGAGGCCAATGGGATGTGTGTAGTTTCCATTCCTCAATGTTTTGGAAAATGTATTTATCAGTCCATAAGGCCATCATTCTGTGTTTAGATTAGTAATATGCTAGGGAAAGGCTCTGTTAAGCATTATAAGTTAATGCGATGATAGTATATGAATTATGGTTTTACTATTGAATTTATAAAAAGGCTTGAAGTTCGTTGAAAACTCCAGCATTTATAACGTTTTTTCGCAGTGGTTTAAAAGAACTGTATTGTTAGATCCGTGCAGCCAAAAATTTGTTTGAACAAATGTTTAAGAAAAAAATAGGCCTCTGCTTGTTTTGAGATAACTTCAAAATCATGATGAGTGTTATCTATCTTGGCGTGAAGAAAAATGATGGATTGTTCTATTATTGATTATGCAAATTTCTTTACCTGTGTGTATTTCTATAATTTCGTTTTTCTGTTGAAAAGGCCTCCACTGGTTTGGATCTTGTGACTTAAGGTTTTTAAACAATATCTAACTTAAAACTATTCCAGATGGTTTATAGTTGGATCTAAACGATACTTATTTAAAACTCTAGCTTTAAGAAAAATGCCTTCGTTTGTCGAACGGTTATCGTATTGGAAACCTTGATTTGAATAATATTCTAACTTAGAGGTTTAGGGTTTTTATATATAAATTGTTTTAGTGGTATAATTCATGGATATGTAAGCCTTTATAATTTATAAAACCTGTAAATAATATGGTAAATTAATATGTACTTCTATTATATATATATATATATATTTATACTCTCTGGAAATTTGTATTGATTTTAGTAAAATTTCGATTTAGTTCTAAACCCTAGTTTACCGGATGTATACAATTTGTTGTAAAGAAATTATGCAACTCTAAAACCTACATTTACCAGAAAGAATATATATGTGTATATATATATAGTTATAAATCTAGTTATATGAACATGTTATACTAATGATAAATGTTAGAGTATTGTTGGCTTCGAACTTTGATTTCTAACTTAGTTTATATTTCATATTTGAGTATAGGAAAATAAAATAGGATTTAGATGAAGGAAAACAATATTCAAATAGTAAATCTTATCTAATTTCTACCACTGCAATTGATTTAACCTTAATAAAGAAAATAATTTAATACTCATAACATACTCTTAACTACAGTTTTTCTTTCACAAAGCAGATATAATTTGTTACCATGTCCATTACAGTCTATAGAGACCTAATCATTCTTCAAGGAACAACATACATAACAATTCTTCTGCTGCTATATTTTAAAACAGTACAACACAGTTACTATTTAACTCTATAGTTACTAAGCATACTTTATAAACAAAATACAGGTATACGATTAAATCACAAATGAATGATGAATAGTTAGAACCTGGATAATTTGTAGAAGGGGGATAGACACCCAAAGGAGACCAAAGGAGACCGTTCCACCCAACCTTCTACTGAAGCAACCAAGATTACTTTCTTAGGACCACGAGCCTATTAACTAAACCAATAGGAAAAATATCACCAGATAATAGCACACCTAAACTTGCTACAATTTAACACCTAGTAGCAGACTTAACTCAACAATTCTACTTTAGCTATCCCCTCATCAAATTCATTCTGTGCCTGACTTTGCAATTTGCAGCAGTCACAAGGTTCATTCACTTCGAAAATAGAATGTAGTGAGCCTCCTGCTCAATTTGATGGTATTTATAAGATTTCCTAGGTCTTTGGATTAGTTTTGGAATTAAATGAGCCACGTGATTAGTTCCCCGTCTTAGGGAAAATGACTACAATTTTAGGGATTTTGCTTCATGGAACATCTAGAAAGTGAAATGCTAGTGCTGTCACTTGTCAACCAGCCTTCTACAACTGTTCATTCCTCCTAGTGGATAAGTGAACACTCATTCTATATAGTTATTAAAATAAATAAATATTCAATTACAGTCATCCTTGACCAACTTGGTCATAAATCTTTACAATAAATTTCATTAGAGAAAATTTGGGGTCTAAAATTGGATTTATAAGAAAATGTGCCAACAATAAGTTCTTGTGAGTTGGAATTCAAGAACCAATAGAATTTCAACAAAATAAGTGAACCATAATGGTTGAATTGACTTATTTTTCATAAAAAATTTACTTTTTTTGTTCGTATTTTCGACATTTCTCCCTGTTTTTTAACTCATATTTCAATCGGGAGAGCTCATTGGATGCAGAATTTGATTCTGCATATAATGAATAGCCACATTGCATACTTTTGACAGACCTCGCTACCCCAAAAACAAGAAATACCTGAAAAAACGTGGTGATGATGATATCATCATCACATTTTTTTAGGTATTTCTTGTTTTTGGGGTAGTGGGGTCCATGAAAAGTATGCAGTGTAGGTACTTGTTGGATGCAAAATCAAATTCCGCATGCAACAAGCTCTCCCGGTCGAAATTTGAGAAAAAACAAAGGGATATATGTCGAAAATACGAACACAAAAGGTAGTTTTTTTCTTTCTTCATCCAAAATTAATAAATATTGTTTTATTATTTTAACTATTATTTTATTATTTTTATTAAGAGCCCATTTTAGACCCCAAAATTCCTTTAATGAACATAATGTTTTCTGAAATAAATAAAATTATTTATTTTTCAGTTCTATGTGTGTTACAAATAACCCCGCTTAAGTTCAACATCGTCCTCGATGTTGCTTAAGTTTATTCTGAGTCTTCCTAGAATGGAGCTATTTATGCCTCCCACATATGACTCTCCAATTCCTAGATTGCTTCATTTGGACTGAGTTGTTTCCATTGCACCTTCACTTGTCTAATGGTGCGGTTCTGTAAAAAAAATTCTCTCTTATTGAGAATAAAGTCTGATTCCACCTATAAATATCCTTCAGGTTCTACCTGAATAAAATTCTAGTCGATCACATGAGTAGTATCGTGCACATACTTTTTCAATATGGAAATATGAAAGACATTATGAACTCTAAGATTAGGTGAAAATCCTAACTGATATGCCACTAGCCCCACTCTTGCTAATATTTTGAATGGTCCACAATACCTCAGTGCTAATTCAGCACAAATTCCAAACTTAAACGAGTTCTTTCTGGGTTTTAGCTTAATAAATACATGCTCACATACTTGAAATTATTTCAGAGTTCTTTTAAGGTCTGCATGACTTGTTTTTCTGTCCTGAGTAGTTTTCAAATTTCTTTTTGCCTGTTTCACTCTTAGTTCCATTTCTTTTAATAAGTGAGGTCCTCACATCAATCTATCAAGGGGATTACTCCATGTAATGAGAGTATTAGACTTCCTACCATATAATATTTCAAAAGGACTAAGTTTAGCTGAATCTTGATAATGATTATTATACACAAATTGAACTAAGTGCATACAATCTTCCCCTTTATTGGGATAGTCTCTAAAATACATTCGTAACATGTCTTCTAGTACTTGGTTGACTCTTTTTTTTTGTCCATCCATTTGCAGATGATAAGCAGTACTGAAATTCAATTTAGTATCTAGTCCTTTAAACAAAGATTTCCAAAAAGTACCAGTAAACTTAGGATATCTGTCAGAAATTATTACCTTCAGAATTTTGTGCAACCGAAATATTTCTTCCTTAAAATGTGAGCAATGTTAGTAGCTTTATGAGTTGTTTTAACATGCATAAAGTTTACTACCTTTCTTATTTTTTCCATAACTACCATTATTGAATCATTTTGTTTCTGATTGTTAGGAAAACCAGTTATAAAATCAAGACTGATGACTTCCCATTTCCAATTTGGAATCTGTAATAGTTGTAAAATACCCACTAGGTGTTGATGCTCAGCTTAAAATTTCTAACATTCTATGAACCTAGCTATATATTCAACAACTTATTTCTTCATATTAGGCCATAAATAATATTTTCTCAACATTGTTATCATCTTTTGATACCCTGAAGGTCTAGAATAAGGACTTTTATGTACTTCTGTTGGTCACTTTTCCCCACTTGTGCAACCCAGGTTCTGCGCAACCCGTCGATCCAACATCTACCCAAGATACCAGCCTGAGAGAGAAAGCCCCATTGGAAACACTTGTGAAGCCAGGACAATCTCACCCGAGATATCTCATAAATGGGTAACCGCCGGAACCATGTTTCTGCGATTATCAAGGGATTATATTCCCTTGGCTTGCAGGCAGGGAGATCAATGAAGGAAGCAAGATGGCTGGACATAAGAGATAGTTATGCATGACTGAGCACAAACATATGTCATCGCACGTGACTTGACCTTCCTTTCCACCTTGTAGCTGGCATAACTCATGTGGCACAGCTGATTCACATCAATCAGCTCTACGACTTAAGTTGGGATTCAAAACAGTAATCATACAGACTGATATATATATATATATATATATATATATATATATATATATNTGTTATATGGAAAGAAAATAGTAATCAATCACCTAAACATTCACAATATCAACCATGCATTCAAACACAAGAAATAACGTGGAAACCCATTTGGGAAAAACCACCAAGGTGCTCTTCATCTGGCATGAGAAATGATATAGAACCTTGCAGTCTGCAGGATGTAGACTGATCTTGAGATGTGTCTTTAAGTTCAGACTTATGGTTCTCATGATATCTATCTTATTTCTCCTAATCTACTGCTACTACGTACAAATCCTGACACATCCTGGATCGACTTTCCTAACATCTGCGCCACTCTAGCAGAGCTCTCCTATTGCACTAACTCTAATTTCCTTCTGCAAACTCCTAATTACCCTCCTCTTAGATCTGTTTTATTCAACCGTATACAAATATTGTCTATCAAACCTACTCCATAATTACAACTAGCAAAAAGAAACCTTCTAACTATTGAATCCTTCCTATTTATAATATTTTACATGACCACACAGGGTCGACTGCTTACAAGAAGTCGGTTAACTGTCACCATCAGGTGGTCCCCAAAATACAAATATGGTGACTAGGACTTGACAGGAGGCACTAATGGCCTTACTTATAGCGTTCTTTCATTCATGTGGCATCCACTGACTTACGCCGACTTTTGCACCCATGACTGCCCTATCGCTTTTCGACCATTTATCATTTGCGCACTTCTGCACTTGCCTTTCCTACGTCGCACACCTCTCTGATCAACATGTGCAGGTCCTTTGGTTCCTTCAGGAGTGTGCGGCGCATATTCTTTGGTTGCGCACACAAGTTTCTTCCCTATGCTCCTTTCCCGATCCAACAACTTCATTCAGAATCAACAGCTTAATTATTGGTTTGTTAGGAACATAAAGTGTGTTTTTATATAGCATTATGCCTTTTTCATTTAAACTGTAATCTGTATTTACATTTTCAGATACATTCTGAGTTCCATTTTCTCTTATATTTTGGTATTCTGTGTTCAGTTTTACCCCTTCTTCAAGTTTATCATCTAATTCTATTTTATAACTGCTAATGGAAGCTATACAATTTGTTATTGCATTTTTGCGTAAGGCATCATCCACTTTATTTTCATTTCCTTTGAGGTGTTTGATTTCAAAAGCATATTCGCTAAAGAAATCTAACCATCTAGCTTGCCTTGCATTTAGATTTTTTTTATCAAACAAATACTTCAAACTTATGCTATCAGACATTAGCAAAAATATTTTACCCATTAGATAATGGTGCCACATTTTAGAGCATGGATTATGGAAGCTAGTTCTAAGTCATAAGTTGCATAATTATTTTCGTGTGTTTTTAACTTCCTTGATTCATAAGCAATTACGTGACCTTCTTGTGTCAATACTCCACCTAAAGCTTCATTGAATGCATTAGTGGATACAATGAAAATTTTGTCTGAATATGCTATTTTTAATATGGGTGTGGTAGTTAAAAGTTCTTTTAATCTATTAAAACTTTCTTCACTCTTCCTATCCCAGACAAATATTTTTCCTTTTTTCTGTAATGCTGTTATAGGATTCAAGATTTTCAAGAATCCTTCTACAAATTTCATTTAATAACCTGTTATTCCGATGAATGATCATACATCAGTTACGTCTTTAGGAACAGGCCAATGAATTATTGCTTTTATCTTATCTGGGTCTACTGATATCCCTTCCTTGGATATCACACACCCAAGATACTGTATCTTATATTTATTAAATTCACACTTACTAGATTTAGCATACGATTTATGTTCTCTTAAATCTTGTCTTATTATCTGCAATTGTTCATCATGTTCTTCCTTTGATTTAGAATAAATTAATGTCATCTATGAAGACTACTACAAATTTATCTAAGTATTTGATTAAGACACTATTCATTAAGCACATAAAAGTTGTTGGAGTGTTGGTTAGCCCAAAGGGCATAACCACATACTCATAGTGTATGTATCTAGTTCTGAAAGAAATCTTAAAAATATCTTCGTCTTTAATTCTAACTTGATCATATCCATATCTCAAGTCTATTTTTGAAAATATCATTGCTTCACGTATCTGATCAAATAGATCATCGATGAGGGGTAGATGATATCTATTTTTAATTGGAAGTTTGTTCAATTGACGGTAGTCTATACATAGACATAAAGTATAGCCTTTCTTTTTAACGAATAAGACAGGTGCTACCGAAGGGGATGCACTTTCCCTTACATAATTTTTGTTTATCAGTTGTTGCAGATGTAATTTTAATTTGTTAAGTTCTAAAATGTTATTTTGACAGGAAGATTTGGAATTAGGTACAACTCCTAATATTAGTTCAATCGTAAAATCCATATCTCTTTTTGGAAGTAATCCTTGAATTTCTTTCGAGAAAATATCCGAGAAATTGAGTAGGATTGGAATATCATGGAATTTCAACTTATCTTCTTTATCCATTTGTTTTGTATTTATTACATGTACAAAAAATACTTTACAACCCTTTCTTACATCCTTTTTCATTTGTAAGGCTGATATTTGTCTAACATAAACTTTCCTAGACATTCCTTTCACTCTAATCCTTTCTCCTTTATCATTTAAACAAGTAAATGTTTTCTGAAAAATATTTAAAATCACTTTATGTTTTTCCATCCAATCCATACCCATTAAAACATCATAAGATCCTAATGGTAATACATTTAACATGACCTAAGTTTTGAACGGCCTCATAAACAAATCAAAATTTTCCACATAATTAACTACTTTCCTTTTAGTCCCTGTAGCTAACTCGACCAGCCAAGAGTTTTCAGACTTTTTCAAAGAAAATTTGCATTTTTCCACCATGTTAGGTGACACATAGCTTAAACTATCACCTGGTTCAATTAGAATAGAAACATACTGGTTTTGTATCATACCTTGTACCTCCACCATGGAAGTTTGATGATCAACGTGTCGATTCTCCAATGCCGCATTTATTCTGGGCATTTCATTTACTACATATCCAACCATTTCCTCTTCCTAAATTCTATGCACATTGTTGAAGTTCCCCTTCATGTTTGGACAATAATTGGCATAATGCAGTCCTTGACATTCCCAACACTTTACAAGTTCCTTATGTTCATTATTTTTAACATAATTGTTAGGCATATCTCTTCCTTTTGGTGTTGTAGTATTTTACCGTGTTTTTCTTTTAAAATATATTCCTTGATAATTATTCTTAGAGAAATTCTGAGAATTATTTCCAAAACTTTTATTAGACTTACAACCTTTTTTCTATTGATCAAAGTTACTTGTTCTCTTATTCTTCCAGTTATGTATGCTTTCTCTCTTTTTACTCAGTTTGTAAAAAAAATCGCCTTTTCTCATTGCCTCTTCAAGGGTCTTTGGATTATCAAATTCAATTCCGTCCTTGAAACTAGTGGGTAGACAACTTAAAAATATTTGTATTTTAGGATTTTCGTCAATTATATATGGTACATTTCTTAGTAAACTCAGAAATTTGCTACTTTACTCTTTCATTGACATTGATCCCAGTTTTACGGCTCTTAAAACTCTTTAGCTCTTTCTTCATAATATTTTTTAGATTAAATTTTCCTTTTAAAGTACTTTTTAAAGACTCTCCAAGTCAAATACTTTTCCTTAAGGTTTTTGACTCTTTTTATGTCGTTCCACCAAATGTCAGCTTTTCTGGTTAGGTTATAAATAGCCATTCACGCTTTTAGTCTATCGGAGTAGTTATAAATTTGAAAATAATTTTTCATCCTTGATAACCAAGCCTCAGCTTCTTAACCCTTTTCCACTTCCCCGTTGAACATTGGAGGTTTTATCTTTCTAAATTATCTTGAAATCTGTTCATAAGGTTTATACTTGTTTCTTCTAGCCCTACAGTCGCTTTTACTACTTTCACTTGTGTATTTATTCTATGCGACATTGCGTTAACTTCTAAAGAAGATTCACTATCAAAATATTTTACTTTGTTACCCTTGTGTTTGTATGAGACTGTTTCAGAATTAGTTTAATATGCATTTATTTTATCTTTACCTCTGTTGTGTATTTTGTGTAGTAAAATATGATTTAGTTCCAAAATTATTTCATTATACATTTTTATAGTTTGATTTAGTGTGCATTTTGTCTCATTATAAACAACACCAGTCCCTATCTGAGAAATGCTCTATCATATTCCACATAGGTTTCACAGTCTGCACATAAATTCACATTGCAGACAGTGCATTCATTCTCTTCTTCACCATACTATAACAAAAAAATTTGTTTTTGACATCAAGAATCTCCATCACAAGTTTCTAAGTATTGCTTGGAGAATGGTATACATTGAGGACGAAGAAATAAAGAATTAATTGAGCAAGAAAGAAACGAATCTTGGGGAATTTTCCATTGAGGAAATCCATAGAGCATCTCCATCATTGTTTTTCTTTCAATTGAGGAGCTAGCAAAGGGAACATTAACTTGGTCATTGCGGTGGAGTATGTAGAGACAATTGAGCAAGAAATAAACTAAGCTTGGGGAATTTCCCATTGAGGAGCACCATAAAGCTTCTCCACCATTAACTTTCTTGCAATTGAGGAGCTAGCAAAGGAAACATTAAGTTTTGTGGTGGAGTATGTAGACACCATTGAACAAGAAAGAAACCAAGCTTCAGGAATTTCCCATTGAATAATATCTAGACACAATTGAGCAATAAAGAAACCAACTTTGGGGAGTTTCCCATTGAAGAGTACAATTGAGGAGCTAGAAAAGACAACCTTCTTCCCAATCTTTCCCTTAATTTGAGTATCTAGACACAATTGAGAAAGAAAGAAACCAAGATTAGGTAATATCCCATGGAGGAGCACCATATATCATTGATCATTGTGGTGATGGGAAACTTACGCAATCGAGAAAGAAAGTCCGGAAGGAAGAGGATACCCAATGAAATCCTTGAAGAAATTAGAGAGAAGAAAATAAATTACATGACCAATCGAATATTATTTATGGACACTCAACCAATTCGGTTTTTGAGGATGCCACAGTTCTTCCTACCAATCCACATCAAGAAAGAAAAAAGAATTCACTTGAGGCGCCTTTGGTCTCCATATCGGTAGAAGAACAAGCACTGCATGGAATTTATCAAGGCGTAAAATGTAGGTGCACATCAAGGCCACTTGAGACCTTTTCATATTTAATTGGATGTGGGTATGCAAGTGAAGAAGTTAGAGAGACGTTGAATATCGAACGTATGCTCGAAGAAGACAATGTTGTTTATAGCACCTAGGAGGATTTCCAATTTCCACCGTCGGATTGAGAGGAAGACATGGAAGGACATGAAGCTTATGTTCAAACAATAGACTGACCAAGTGATATGGTACAAGGTACAGTTCTATCCTCCCTACCTCCATTAACAACTTCACGTGAGAACTCCAAAATGTATACAGATTGATGAAAGTCTCATTGGTTCGCTTGAAGGTACAGTGTCTTAATGCAGTATTGCATATAAATATCAACATATACTTGTCAACTATTTTGATTCTAAATTTCATGGAGATAAATGTAGATTATTTATATCGTTGTTAAAATCTATGTCTATTACTATTGTTAGGAAAAACTTAAGGATAAATATGATAAATAGTTTTGAACCAAGTTCTCATGTTGTCAGAATTTTAGTAGATGCATTTAGTACTACTGGAAAGGAATCTCATTCAAAGGATTGCAATGTAGTTCGTCGTGTGTTGTCACAATCAATCATGAACAAAAGTACCAGGGCCCTTCACCTTCTTAATCCTACATCCAAACTTGTAGGATTGGATATCAAAGCACTCAGTCGGTACTGTTCTAGAAGAGAACACCTTGACTTTGGTGAAACAAATGTCTGGTCCTTCATTGGCAGGTTTCGACGCTCCGGTATGAATCTCATTGATGTGATAAAGGTACTGGTGCAGGATTTTTGGCTTGACAATAGTATACCAAAAATATGTACTAAAATTGAGAAGGGGTTGAAGGGATCGTGAGCCGCACATTAAACATTTTCTTGACATGACGCAAACAAAATTACATGAGAGATTTAGGCATCAACATAATGAACTTAACTTGGGACAAAGATCCTAGAAATGCAAACAATGGTATGTTAAAATAAACACAACTCGTAACACATGTTGTTGTCGATATCACATTGAGTATGTTATTATTATGACACATATATACATATATTGTGTGTATTTCATAACACTCTTGTGAAGGAATGCTCAACTAAATTCCCATTGGCATCATCTCCAGAGTTTATCGATAGCATTTTGTGTAGAAGGACAAAAGCTTCCACATTTTATCAAAGGCCTTGCGTAGATGGGACATGCCCAAGGTGTGCTGGAATGCAAATTTTGGACAAATGCATACATTTCACCGATGAGCATGAACTTGGGTGACATAAAGTGAACTTGCAGTCATTCAAATATGTCACATATGATATTTGTAGAGGGAATAAAAGAAACAAAATACAATTTGTCACCTCTCAGGTTAGTAACGAGTTCTTGAATAGTATTTTTTCTTCATGTATCGCTACTTCATATATGTAACAACCTATTGATGTGTACATATTTATTGTTGGTCTACCAGGTACTGGTATGAAACTTCATGGAGGAACTCTTTGAAAAGACACAACAGCATGTAAAGCATGTACATGTGGCTCGTTGGCAAGATGAGCAGTTTAGAACGTGCAGGGATACATTTCCTATTGGAACTATATTATCAGTGGTTAATTTTGTGGAAAACTACACTCTTCAACCACAGAACGATATTCAGATTCAATATTATCACTCATACCAGGTCAGCATAATGGTCCATATCACCTATAGACATGGGGGAGATAGTACTGAAGAGAAAAGGGTTATATTGAAGGAGTATCACTTTTACATAAGTGATGAGAGGTGTCATGACTTGTATTTTGTACAACATATATTTCAATTGTTCTACAAACACTTGGAGGATAACAATATACAAATGGAACAACATTGGATTTGGTCTGATGGTTTTGCAGGTGTCACATCCCTGACCCTCCGACCGAGAAAGAGGACGCAAGTACACACAAACATTCGGGCATCTAGCCCCATAATCATATACATACATACAATGTTGAATCTTGATAATCCAAAAACATAAAACATACTACGATGCATAATTGTTCATATACATAGCGGAAGCAAAACAAAAGCATTCATTCATAAACACTTCAGCGTTCCACATGTTCATCATCATAATTCATTAACTATAACATGATTGAAAAATAGATTAGTCAAGAGTACTTATCTTATGTGCACTGTCCCACAACCAGCTACGTCGCTACAACGTTTCGCCCAACCATAGGCCCACGTGCTCTTTAGTCGCTCAGCAATGCTGCCACCCTCGAGCTGGGCATGATTTCCCAAGGAGTAAGGAACTATAAGGATTACACGTAGCCATGGATAACAACATCACGAGGGTACACAGTTCAGCCAAGCCAACCCAGTTGTGTTTATCAGGCGAACGACAGATACAACCAAACAAACAAAGTTGAGTTTATCAAGCCATCCAGAAATTGGGAAAGGCTAACTGCTAAGCTGGTGAACTCATGGCAGAGTTAAGGACACCCACACCAGATCTAGTCTAACTTCTAGGACACCCACACACACCCAACACAAGGAAATCAGTCCTTTCTCTACAACGCAATACCTCAGACCCTGATCTCCCTTCTAGTGCTCTTTAGGAGTTGTGGCGAAGAAAGCCAGCCTACTAGCTCTATCTGTGTGGTTCCCAAATGCACCAAGTTTGTCAAGCAGATCAGGCCCTCATCACCACTCCTATGCAGTCTGAAGACCAACGTCTACATTCATGTAGCAAAACCAGCTTTTCACAGCTTGGATAGGGGAAACAACACCTGAGTCGTTCTTGGCCCTTTTGTGGCCAAAATGACTCAATGGAAACCTACAACAACTCCCCAAAATGTGAGAGAGAACACAACCAATAAAATGTAGGAGAACTCATAGCAACGAACAGCGTGGGGAGACCACGGCCTTCGCTCAATAATGAAATGACCAACAAAGATACTCAGCCCGAGAATGGAATAATAACAGACTCTTAGCCTAGGAAGAAGGAGAACACACAAACTATAGCAGCTAATTCACAAGGAAATCATAGCCAACAAAATATGGAAACAACAGCCCATGCATCAACAACAGAAAACCACAACAATATCTCATAGTCCGGCAATGGTGGAGGAAAAAACGTTTACTCTATGTGTGATTAGGAGAACATAACCATAGACTGATAAATGATGTGAGAGAGAGAACGAAAAACCCCCAAACAAGAAATTGTACCCCCCTTTAACTCAGTTGTGCATGACGAAAATGAACCAACCGCCTACGCGTCCCTATGTGAGAGTGAACCCAACGGCCAAGAGAGTGGCGTGGTGATGGTTATCTTACCCACATGAGGGTGGAGAGATGGTTTGTGGAGTGAGCGTTTGGTAAAGACTGACAGTCCTGCCACCCTCCACTTCCAACAATAACTGCCTCAACAACTCAACAGAACATTTAAAAGGTGGTTGGATGAGACAAGGGAAGGTGAGCAAAACAAATAGAGTGATGACACATGGCTTTTTCCCCCCCATGACTCAAGGTTCATCATTTCCCATCCTTATCCTTGGGAATCATGCCTCTTCTTGATTTAGTTGCAGGGAACATAGCTGGTTGGGTTATTTTAATTACAATGCATAGTTACATGATGCCATAACTTAATATGTATGGTGAAAGTCCCGATATACTATTAGTGACAATTCCAATCCGAACATAACATAGCCGAACCGATGGTGGGTGCTTGTCCTTTAGCTCCACACCATTATTAATTACAATATTTACATATCATGTATATTTAGTGCATCAGGGTCAAAACCAGGGATGCTACATTCCCGTCCCCCTTCAATAGCATTGTCCTTAGTGCTTTACAAAATTGAACAAAATGTCACACTGGTACCACCTCAGTGTTCTGTAGGATTGAACAAAAATGGATGTTCCAATCACATGGCATCCTCCAGCTCCCACGTAGCCTCTTCAGGTCCATAGTGTTCCCATTGCACCTTTACCTATACTATGGCTCGGTTCCGGAGCATTGTGACCTTCCTGTTGAGGATAAGCATTGGATTGATTCGGAACTCTCCCTTGGGTTCCACCTGAATCACATCCCAATTTATCGCGTGGTTAGGGTAATGTACATATTTCTTAAGCAAAGAAGCATGAAAAACATTCTGAGCTCTAGTACTAGCAGGCAATGCAAGCTTATATGCAACAGGCCCTATTCTTTCAAGCACTTCAAATGACCGACAGTATCTAGGTGACAGCTTGGCACAACTTCCAAGCTTCAAGGAACTCTTCTTTTCCCTCACTCTAAGGTACACTTGATCCCCAACACTGAATTCTCTATCCTTCCTATGTTTATCTGCATAGATTTTATGTCTGTCTGGTGCTGCTTTTAGATTCTTCCTAATCTTTCCAACCTCTTGCTCCATTTCCTTAAGAAATTATGGTCCAATCACAACCCTGTTCACTGGGTTATCCTAAGTCACTAGTGTCTTACACCTTCTTCCATACAAATATTTATATGGACTCATCCCCAAGGGTTCCTGCTATCTATTGTTTTAAGCAAACTCTACCAAGTGTAAGTAATCTTCCCACTTGGTTGGTTTCTCCATTACATACATGCGAAGCATATCTTCAAGCACCTGATTAACTCTTTATGTCTGCCCATCTATCTGAGGATGGTATGCAGTGCTGAATTTCAACTTGGTACCCAAATCTACAAACAACCCCTTCCAAAAATTGGAAGTGAACTTGACATCTCTGTCAGACACTATTGCCTTCGACAATCCATGCAATTTGAAAATCTCCTTCATGAAGATCTTTGGAATGTCATCAGTCTTGTGCGTAGACTTCACTAGTATAAAATGCACCGCCCTTGTCAACTTTTCTACCATAACCATGATGGAATCAAGTTGTCTCCAAGTCATCAACAATCCTCTAATAAAATCCATGGAAAAAAATTCCCATTTCCATTCCGGGACTGGAAAAGGCTGCAACAAACCTGCTGGATGTTGATGCTCAACCTTTACCTGTTAACATTTCATGCACCTTGAAATGTATTCAGCCATGTCCTTCTTCATTCCTGGTCGAAAGTACTGTTTTCTAGCTATAGCAATTGTTTTCTGATATCCAGGGTGACCAGAATATGGAGCTTGATGGATTTCATCCATAACAACTCTCCTCAAATATGCTACCTTTGGAATATAAATTCTGCCTTTATAAGTGAGAATTTCATCTTCTTCGAATTCTCAAGAATTTGCTGCTGCAATTTGTATTTTACCTACTCGTACAATTCATCTTCGACAACATGACTAACAACCTGCTACCTCAAATCTAATTGGAAAATACTAAGAGATGCCACATGCATTTCCTGTACCTTCCAGCTGAGTGCGTCAGCTACCTTGTTCTCATTTCCTTTTATTTGCTTGATTTTGAAATCAATCTCACATATAAATTCTAGCCATCTTGCTTTCCTAGCATTTAGAGTAGGCTGATCAAACAAATACTTCAGACCACAATGGTATGTTCTGAGCTCAAATATTTTACCCATCAAGTAATGTCTCCACTTCTTGAGAGCATGTACTATGGCTACAAGCTCTAGATCATGAGTGGCATAGTTCTTCTCATGCTCCTTCAATTTTCTTGGTTCATAACATATCACATGGTTTTCCTGCATAAGGACTCCTCCAATCCCTTGTCTGCATGCATTGGTACATACCATAAAATCTTTCTCTGGATCTACAACCTTCAACACCGGTGTACTAGTGAGAAGATTCTTCAACCACTAGAAGCTTTCTTCACACTTTGAATTCCATTCGAACTTCATCCCCTTATTTTGCAAGAAAGTGATGGCATGTGCAACCTTAGAAAATCCTTCAATCGATCTCCTGTAGTATCCTACAAGTCCCATAAAATATCTTACATCCGTCACATTTCTTGGAGTAGGCCAATTCATAATGGCTTCAATCTTTTCAGGGTCTCCTGATATACCCTCTTCTGAGATAATGTGACCCAAATACTGAATTCTATCCCTATAAAAGTCACACTTGCTAAATTTTGCATACAGCTGATGTTCCCTGAGCACTTGCAATGTCAATCTCAAATGCTCTTCATGTTCTTCCTCATTCTTGGAATAAACAAGAATGTCATTAAGGAAAACAAGAAAAAAATTGTCCAAATACCTACTGAAGACACTGTTCATAAGGCACATAAATGTAGCTGGTGCATTTGTGATGCCAAACAGTACCACTACAAACTGATAATGTCCATACCTTGTCCTGAAGGTTGTCTTATGAATGTCTTCATCCTTGATTCTCACCTAATGTTAACCAGACCTCAAGTCAATCTTGGAAAATACCTTTGCTCCTCTCATTTGATCAAAGAGGTCATCAATCCTTGGCATAGGATATTTATTCTTCACAGTAACCTTGTTCAATTGTCTGTAATCAATACATAACCTGAGTGTACCATCTTTCTTTTTTCACAAATAGAATCGGTGCTCCCCAAAGAGAAACACTCAGTCGGATATACTTCTTTCCCAACAACTCTTGCAGTTGCATCTTCAACTATAGCATCTCTGGTGTACTCATCCTGTGGGGTGTCTTGGAAACTGGTGCTGCTCTAGCACAAGTTCAATGGTGAAATTGATGTCCCTCTGTGGAGGAAGTTCTAGAATCTCATCAAGAAACGCATCCTTGAATTCCTGTAACACCTGATAGTCCTCCAACCTAGGAGTTTCATCACTTGTTGGTTCCAGAATATGAGTTGCATACAACTGGCAACCCTTCCTACAGAGCTTCTTCAACTACATTGCTGAAACCTGTCTTACTGAAATTACCTTCGAAATACCTTTCACTACTACTGGGTTCCCTTCTTCATCCATGCCTTGAAAATTCTTTTTATAACAGTCAAGCTTCACTCAGTGGGCTTCTAACCAAATCCATTCCAATGAGAACATCATAGGAACCAAGCGGTAGAACATTTAGATCCACACAAGTGATCAATCCATTCATAACCAATGGACATTTCTCTACCAATTTACTGACCTTTCTCTTAGTTCCAGTGGCTAGCTGAACTAACCAAGGTTTTCTATGCTTTATCTTCTTAAAAGCACAAATATCCACTACTCTAGGAGTAATGTAACTGTGAGTAGAACCAGGGTCAATCAAAATAGACACAGATTGTTCAACAATCTTACCTGCAATTTCAGCCACAGTTGACTGATGATCAGCCTGGTGGTCCTCCAATGCTGCATAAATTCTAGGGACTGCTCTAACTACTTGACCCACTATTTCTGCTTCATGCATGTTATAAGCTGGCTTTGCACTTTCATTCTCAAGTGGAAAATATTTGCGCAAGTGATGTCCTTCACATTTCCAACATTTGAGTGGACCTTTACTTTAATGTGGTTCTTTAGGATTTACACCTGTCACTCCAACTAGATTACTCGCAGCTTGGGATGGCTGCTTCTGCTGATTCCTGAATCTAGAAGGTTTGAAACCTTTCCTTCTTGGGTAAAACTTCTCATTCTTCTTGTCCTTCCATGCCTTATGGTAATCAGATTTACCTTTTCTTTGTTGATAGCAATACTTAGCTTTTCTTATTGCTTCTTTGATAGTTCTCGGTTCATAGACCTCAATTCTACTTTGTAGGCTTGAGGCAATCCACTCAGAAACCATTGGATCTTCACTTTTTCATCTTGGATGTACCAGACATATCTCAACAATTCCAAAAATTATTTGCATATTCATCCATGGTTTGCTGTCCCAATCTTTGCTCATGGAACTCCTTGATCTTGTCATCATAATACCTGTCAGAAAGGTATTTTTGCCTGAAATACTTCTTGAATTGTTTCCAATTCAATTTCCTTTCACTAATCCTCTTTACTTTCTTGAAGTGTTCCCACCAAATGGATGCTTGTCCATTCAGATTGAATAAGGCAACTCTGGCCTTCATGTTTCTTGAATAATCATGTGCTTGAAAGTACTTCTTTATCCCAATAAGCCAAGCTTCATCCTCTTGTCCAGTCTTTATCTCACCATCAAATGTAGGAGTTTTATCCTTCTTAAATTCATCTCGAGAGTGATCCCTATGGTGCCTTCTTCTTTTCCTTTTATGAGAAGATAAACTTGTATCTCCACTGGATTTTTCAGAGCCAGATGATCCATTGGAATTCCTTCTCCTTCTCCTCGTACTGCTCTTACTACCTTTTGGCCGTGATGTACCTCGTCCAGAATCTATCTTTTTCTGCAAGTCTGTCAAACTCTCCAATATGGCAACATTCAACTGATGCTGCTCTTCCTGGGCTTTAATCAAGCTTCTCATGGTGGCTGCAACATCTGATGGTGTCTCTTGGAATCTCCTTCCATTAGATTCTATGTAATCATTTGCATTACGAACATTTTCTCCCATGGCATCTTCTGCACGCTCGTAAGAATCCCGAGCATCATACCCATCATGGGTTCTCATGACTAAACCACCTCTTGCTTTACCACTCTATTCTTTCTGGAGTACTGCTCTTGGATGGTATCTATAGTTCTACAAATGTGTTAGTATCAAACTGTTATATGCATACATTAATATAAATCAAAACTACTTACCTTTTTCTTCTAGAAATTTCATAAAACAACAATTATGTTAAAACATAGAATTCTCTTTATTTCTTTTTGGCCCTATGACCGCAGAGAGTCTGCTGAAATCTGCTGAAAATTGACTCAAAGGAAGTAAAAAACTAATCCAAAAATCACTTAGAAATGCATTCGAAAAAAAAACCCAAATGTTTTTAGGCCCAATCGGACCTTCTTCCAACTATTTCTACAACATTGTAGTGGTCAAAACAACTACTCTTTCGATTTGCATCGGCAAGCAGATCGACTATTCATCAGCGGTCTGTTCGCTTATCCTTTTTCGGCGTTTCGACGAAGAGACAACTAAACTCCCTATCTGTATCGGTGAGCAAAACAACTATGCATTGGTTGCATAGTCATCTGAGTAGCCACAATGGTGGAAAATGACCTTCCCACCATTTTGACGGGTGAACCCGCTCATTGTTAATTTCTCGATGCATCTTTAATCCCTAAGTTATGTCTCTTCTCCGCTAACTCCCCAGTGTGTCGAAGATAGCATGATTTAACTTATTGCGTCAGCGTCCAGGTTCCTTATGCACCGAACATTTAATCATCATGCCTTCCGCAATGGTGGTCCACAATAAACTTAAATATTTCGCAACTCCTAACTTTGTCACCAGTCAAAGCCTCTAGAAGCCACGACATTGATGCTCGGAGGCACTCCTCATCACGCGGTTAGTCTCTTTGATCTCTACAATGGCGGATGCTCAACAAACTTTACTTGCAGTAGCTCAGCGATGACTGCATCATCTGAGTATTGGTGATGTGATCATCTAACCGTCGTCGATGGCCAATGATTCAGGGACTTAGATTTTTTTTTCAATTTTTCTCTTTTCTCCTCAGTCTTCCTTTTCGCCGCTTTGATCGACGCAACTATCTCCTATTTGTCAGTGAAATAGCTCATTCAGCAACTGCAACCATGGGTTATCATCTTTGATCTTTTTCCAATCAGTGGCCCAACCTTCTAATGACTTTCGATCGGTAAACTGAGGAATAACCTGATCGACATAGGAAATCGAAACTCTTCTCATTAGAAGACTAGTGCCCTAGGCTTCCGGAACGATAGGCACTCAAACCACTATCTTCTTTCGATGACCGATGTTTTCGTCACTTGGAAAAATTTGAACTTTCTTTATTGAGTTGACGGTCGAAGGCTCTATTCGTTGGAAGGATAGTCCTCTAGCTATCTGCAATGGCGGAAGCGTCATCTGCTAACCTTCGCCGACGTTTCGATGATTGCTTCATCATAGCGGCACCAATCGCCGATGAGTTTTAACACTTTGGGAAAAATTTCATGTATTTCCTTGTCGCGGGTCCCACATCAGGTGGTCTTCCGACTAGATGATCCGATGCATTGATGGGATTTCAAGCTAAGTCTTCCAATGACCCAATCATCCCAATACTAGAATAATTTCCAAAAATTATATTGTCATGCAGTTTTCTTCTGGGCAGTAGGAAATCTACCTCTATTAACTGATCTATCATGGCCCATTCAGGCCCATCTTGCAACCAGAGCTCTGATACCATTTTGTCACATCCACGACCCTCCGACCGAGAAAGAGGACACAACTACACACCAACATCCGGGCATTTGGCCCCATAATCATATACATACATACAATGCTGAATCTTGATAATAAAAAAACATAAAACATACTACAATGCATAATTGTTCATATACATAGTGGAATCAAAACAACAACATTCATTCATAAACACTTCAGCATTCCACATGTTCATCATCATAATTCATTAACTATAACATGATTGAAAAATAGATTAGTCAGGAGTACTTATCTTATGTGAACCGTCCTTCAACTAGCTACGTCGCTGCAACATTCCACCCAACTATAGCCCCACGTGCTCTTTAGTCTCTCAGCAACGCTGCCACCCCCGAATCAGGCATGATTTCCCAAGGAGTAAGGAACTAGCAGGCTTACACGTAACCATGGATAATAACACCACGAGGGTACATAGTTTATCCAAGCCAACGCAGTTGGGTTTATCAATTGAACGATGGATATAGCCAAGCCAACAAAGTTGGGTTTATCAGGCCATCCAAGAGTTGGGAAAGGATAACTGCTAAGCTGGTGAATTCATGGAAGAGTTAAGGACACCCACATCAGATCTAGTATGACTTCTAGGACACCCACACACACCCAACACAAGGAAATTAGTCCTTTCTCTGCAACGCGGTCCCTTAGACCCTGATGTCCCTTCCAGTGCTCTTCAGGGTTTGTGGCGAAGAAATCCATCCTACTAGCTCTGTTTGTGTGGTTCCCAAATGGACCAGATTTGTCAAGTAGATCAGGCCCTCATCACCACTCCTATTCAGTCTGAAGACCAACCTCTGCATTCATGTAGAAAAACCAAGTTTTCACAGCTTGGACAAGGAAAAAAAGACCTGAGTTGTTCTTGGCCCTTTTGTGGTCAAAATGACTCAATGGCAACCTATAGCCACTCCCCAAAACATGAGAGATAACACAGCCAATAAAATGTAGTAGAACTCACAGCAATGAACAACTTGGGGAAGACCACAGCCTTGTCTCAACAATGGAGCGACCATCAATGTTACTCATCCCAAGAATGGAAGAGTAACAGACTCTCAGCATGGGCAGAAGGAGAACATACAACCTACAATAGCTAATCCAAAAGAAAATCGCAGCCAACGAAATATGGAAACAACAGCCCACACATCAAGGACAGAAAACCACAAAAATCTCTCACAGTCCGGCAATGGTGGAGGCAAAAATGCTGGCGTTGTGCGTGACCAGGAGAACATAACCACAGACTGGTAAATAGTGCGAGAGAGAGAACAGTGAACCCCCAAACAAGAAATCATACCCCCCTTTAACTCAGCTCTGCGTGAGGAAAATGAACCAACCACTTGCACATCCCTGTGTGAGAGTGAACCCAACGGCCAAGAGAGTGGCATGGTGATGGTTATCTTACCCACATGAGGGTGGAGAGACGGCTGGTGGAGTGAGCGTGTGGCAAATACTGACAGTCCTTCCACTCTCCACTTCCATCAATAACTGGCTCAACAACTCAAAAGAACATTAAAAAGGTGGTTGGATGAGACAAGAGAAGGTGAGAAAAAAAAACAAGGTGATGACATATGGCTTCCCCCCCCCCCCATGACTCAAGGTTCATCATTTCCCCTCCTTAACCTTAGGAATCATGCCCTTTCTCAATTTAGTTGCAGGGAACATAGCTGGTTGGGTTATTTTAATTGCAATGCATAGTTACCTGATGCCATCACTTAATATGTATGCTGCAAGTCCCGATATACTGTCGGTGACAATTCAATCCAAACATAACATTGCCGAATCAATGGTGGGGCCTTGGCCATTAGCTCCAAACCATGATTAATTACAATATTTACATATCATGTATATTTAGTTCATCGGGGTCAAAACCAGGGATGTTACAATAGGGCAATTCAAAAATTCCCGTGTCTTCCAATGGTTGTGTATTCTCCACAAGAGGCACAAGGTACCACATATTTGGAACTATTTTGAGACCAGACATGGAAAATGGGAGCATGATGGAGCAGGTGCATTCATCAATATTGCATTACATAGGCAAAATATGAAATTCACAACTATTTCTCTCATCTGAGATGCAAAGACCATTGTTGCATGGTGGTCTTTAGTGATGGGGCAGGGAGCTAGAAGGAAAGAAGACCAATAATCCCAAAAATCACATGTACATAGATATTTTTGGGAGGTGGTTGATGTAGATCGATCACACCATTATATGAGTGAAATTCCATCCAAGGAACTCGTGCATTCCATTCAGTTAGGATGTCACACAATTCTATAGTTGAAATGTGGACAAGGAAACTCTCTTGTTTTTGTTATCCAAGTAGCACTGGTGAATGGGACAACTATGAATTTACATATTGGGTTGACAGCTGGATCATGTATCACTCCCCATTGGTCAACAAATAAATGTAGAACTATCTGAGTTGGATGAGCGCCAGTCGAGTATTTCACATGACTGACCACATTTCAGGTCTCATACAACCACGTTTGACTATTATGTTGATAACTTTGAAATGTTTTATGACTATTTTATTTTAGTTAGATGACTCCTAGGTCTACACTTTATTTTATGCAAGGAACACATACGTAGTGGTTTCCCCAAGAGGCAATGAATGGAACACATACGTAGTTGGAACGTTGCTTGGATGGGAAGAAGACCCTCATTGTCTCATTAAGCGACTCCAAGGGAAATGATTTTCCAATTGAGTCAATGGTTATCAAAGGAGAATATTTGACATAGGTTGCCCACAAATGAAAGAAAAAAGGTTATGTATTAGAATATTATAGACCATTTCAAATTGTATACCATTATACAAACTTAGTTATTGGCACAAACCTCGAGCTGCAAACAATTCCAAGAAAGAACTCATCAAAGTCATGATACTTGTTTCCTTACTTCGAGCATGAGAGGATAAGGATACCATTGCTATTACAGGTGATCCCAATGGTATATTTGAATGACCATAGGTAGGTATTCATATATTTTGGTTTCATGGTCTCATTGATTATTTACAGCTTGATAGATTGAGTGCTTAATAGATTGGTAAATTCAATAGGCTTCTAGAACTTGATAAATTGAACTTGAGCTTCATCATGTATTTGTTCTATTATATTGATACTTACATGACTCATGCATTATATACCAAGACCATTATCTACCAGTCTATCTGGGATATTTCTATTGCATTTTCCTTGAATCTTGAAGCTGATACTTGTTATACCAAAATCCTGTCACCATCATGTGATAAGACATTTGACATACCTACTTGCCTTGAATCCTAGCTTCTAGAGTGGAAACTAAATGGTTTTTCATCAATATTAAATGAAAATTCCCAGCACCACGCATGCCCCTTTATCCAGGAGTGGTACCCTTGCTCGCACCGTCTTTCATCGGTTGTCCACACGCGATGCCACCGCCGATTGCCCTTGGTCCATAGGAGGTTATTACCAAAACCGCTCTATCATAGAAGGAGAAGTGCAGTACAATGGGTAAAAAGGGAAAAATAGAAGTTTCTCGAGGCTTCTAGATGATAAGCCTTGTGTACTGCCTTATCCCTACTGTTGTGGGTTGGTTGACCTCGAGATCCCTCATCCTAGGATCTTAGAGGCCACCTCACCCATTAATTTATCAACCATATCTATCCATTAAAGCCCTATAAATATGAGCTCATAGCTGTCGTTGAGGGGAGAACATCAAAGGTATTGTCATGCTGTTGGATTGATTCTTGGCCCAAGATCATTTGGAGAGAGCATAAAGAGCAAGAGTCGGAGCTTTTGGGGATGAAGAGCTGATTTCATGGAGATGCATGTCAACACTAAGGCTTGGTTGTAAACTTCTTCATATTTCTAATGCAAGTTGATTTTTGTCCCACATATGATGTTGTTGTTGTGATTTCGCATATATATGTTGCTAGATTCCTTAGTCACTAGCATAGATTGGTAGATCATATTCTGGTTGCTTTGATTCATTTCATGTTGAGATTTTTTGCAAGTACACCGGTGAACTGTCAAAGCCTTGTATTCCAAATATCTATAATGTCTAGGGAGAGTATTCAACCTCTGTCCACTATTTGTTCTGGATCTGAACCATTCAGACCAGTGGAACACCTTGCTGTCCGCAGGAGCTAAAATATTCCAGCTAACAAATCTAGCGACTCATCGGTCATGATGGGGAAAATGGGAAGGGAATCATTTTGCAAATAATGGCAGTTGTTTGTCATTACCTTTGAACATGGCACTTGTCTGCACAATCATGTCAGTCAATTGGGTATTCAGCTGATCTCCGTGACGATCCACTTTCATGAGTCTTGTCAATCCTTTGAGTCTTTCAAAATAATGCCATTAGAGGAATTTTGGGGTCTAAAATGGGCCTCCTAAGGAAAATAATAAAATAATAGTTAAAATAATAAAATAATATTGATTAATTTTGGAGGAAGAAAGAAAAAAACTACTTTTTGTGTTCGTATTTTCGACATATCTCCCTGTTTTTTTACTCAAATTTCGATCGGGAGAGCTCGTTGGATGAGAAATTTGATTCCTCATCCAACGAGTACCCACACTACATACTTTTGATGGACCCTGCTACCCCAAAAACAAGAAATACCTGAAAAAATGTGATGATGATGTCATCATCAAATTTTTTCAGGTATTTCTTGTTTTTGGGGTAGCGGGGTCCGTCAAAAGTATGCAGTGTGGGTACTCGTTGGATGTGGAATCAAATTCCGCATCCAACGAGCTCTCCCGATCAAAATTTGAGTAAAAACACAGGGAGATATGTCGAAAATACGAACACAAAAAGTAGTTTTTTTTAATGACAAATATGTTAATTCAACCATTATGGTTGACTTATTTTATTGAAATTCTATTGGTTCTTGAATTCCAACTCACAAAAACTTATTTTGGCACGTTTTCTTATAAGGCCCATTTTAGACCCCAAATTTTCTCTAATGCATTGTCCACTGTCGCATTGTGTATCTGTCCTGTCTAGTCATGCTGCCAAGTCATTTTGTCGTGCCACCCGATGTTCAAAGGGGATCTAAAGAAGTTTTACCTCTACAGTCTACATACTCTTTGTACCAGTATCTTTAAGTCAATCATATGGTTACTACATTCATATCATTCCAGAACTATGTTCCAAGTTTCGTGTCGTCGATGTGGGACTCATCATGGCCCTCCTTCGACGAGACTATTCCCGTCGACATCAGCTCATCATCCGGGAAATAGTCTTAGAAACAATATTTAGTACCTTCAGATCTGTATGCCTTAATGACAGATTCTCTCGCTCTCAACATAGGTTCACATCATTGACCTTTGATGGATAGAATTGACTGGGTGTTCGACATCATGACATATATTCGCAGTCAGTAGATTGTAATAGGGTACCTTGGGAATCATGGATATTAATGGTGATCTCCCTCACACTTGTTAACGCTTCACATCATTGGCTGGTAATCAAGTGGTTTCTACCATGTTCAACTTCAGATCATTGTAATCACATGGATAGAATCTTACTTTGTGAAAGACGAGACGAAGACCCTGGGAATTTGTTTAAAAGCACTCATTGCTTTTTCCCCAGGTTGCGATGGAGTTTTGTATATCTACCATGGATCCAAATTTGTATGGTCATGGCTATGCTCAAATTTGCTCCTGTATGACATAGATCTATGTTGTATGTCTGGTAGCTATGTCCAAGTTTGAGTCCTCTATCACATGGATCTACGTTGTATTCTAGTAGCCATGCTTGTTTATTCCACTCATGGGTCTACCTTGTATTGGTCTGCAGCTATGATTTTGGTTACTTGTGTCTATGAGTCAACATACAGATGTACTACAGATGCCTACTTTACTGCATACTCCGATCGAGCCAACATTTTCATCTCCTAGCGACGACTTGTTCTCAAAGCTCTTGTTTATCGTATCACTCTAAGACTCATGCTTTGGGGGGCATCCTGTTATACCAAAATCCTATCACTATCATGTGATAAAACGTTTGACATACCTACTTACCCTGAATCCCAGCTTCTGGAGTGGAAACTAAATGGTTTTTCATCAATCTTACATGAAAATTCCTAGCACCGCGAATGCCCCTTTATCCAGGAGTGGTACCCCTGCTCGCATCGCCTTTCATCGGTTGTCCACAAGCGATGCCACCGCCCATTGCCCTTGGTCCATAGGCGGTACCTGAACCACTCTGTCATAGAAGGAGAAGCGTGGTACCCTGGGTAAAAATGGAAAAATAAAATTTTCTCGAGGCTTCTAGATGATAAGCCTTGTGTATTGCCTTATCCCTACTGTTGTAGGTTGGTTGAGGTCGAGATCCCTCATCCTAGGATCTTAGAGGCCACCTCACCAAATAATTTTTAAACCATATCTATCCATTAAAGCCCTATAAATATGAGCTCATAGCCATGGTTGAGGGGAGAACATCGAAGGTATTGTCATGCTATTGGATTGATTCTTGGCCCAAGATCATTTGGAGAGAGCATAGAGAGCTAGAGTCAGAGCTTTTGGGGATGAAGAGCTGGTTTCATGGAGATGCATGTCAACACTAAGGCTTGGTTGTAAAATTATTCATATTTATAATGCAAGTTGATTTCTGTACCACATATGATATTTTTGTTGTAATTTCGCATATATATGTTGCTAGATTCCTTAGTCACTAGCATAGATTAGTAGATCATATTCTGGTTTCTTTGATTCATTTCATGTTGAGATTTTTTGCAGGTACATAGGTGAACTATCAAAGCCTAGTATTCCAGATATCTGCAGCATCTAGGGAGAGTATTCAACCTCTGTCCTCTATTTGTTCTAGATCTGAACCATTCAGACCAGTGGAACACCTTGCTTTTCGTAGGAGGTGAAATATTCCAGCTAACAATCCTATAAGGACATCTCCTTGAATCCGATAATTTGTTTGTCCAAGGGAGCCATGTAGTTAACGAGTGGTAATGCTATCCTAATAATGATTTCCAAGCCTACCTTACAAACCCTATAGCCATTCCTAGTAACTCTAGTTTGCACCAGAAACCATAGTTTACATTCTGAGTTTCATTCTCCGTTAGAGCTTCTTGGTATAATGATTTATCAAATTTTATGTTTCAAATTTTCAATCTAAATGTTCATTTTTCAAATAATCAAATATTCATTGTTCAAATAATCATGGAATTTATAATTATGAATCATGATTCATAATTTATGAAGAAGTCTCTATTCATGTATGATGTTACTATGA
>LPNX011233420.1:38177-63365 GCA_001517045.1 Pseudotsuga menziesii
CCTCATTTTGATGCACAGTTTCCATTCCATGCCCCGGGTAAGGATTCAACAGGTGTCCATGAAAGCCTATGGGAGGTGGGATTCAACGTGCCATAGAATGATGGTAGTGTCTCAAATCAACGAACCGTCAACTCCGTTGGATTTTGGACATTAAGATACTACTAGGCGTAGCCCTCTACTCTGGGTCCATGTACAAGGGATCCTATTTTAGGTAAATTTTGGAAACTAGGGTTTTGCTGAGTAAGGGAATGTGAAATTTTTGCACATAAGGGTCAACTTTTCCTATTCTTTGATTGTGAACACGTGGCTAGCATTTCCACATGTAACATGCCTAAACACGCTTGCATGACCCACCAAAACCTCATTTTGATACACAATTTCAATTCTATTCCCTCGGTAAGGATTCAATAGGTATCCCAGAAAGCTTGTAGGAGGTGGGATTCAACGTGCCATAGAATGATGATAGTGGCTCGGATCGACAAACTGTCAACTCTGTTGGATTCAAGACATTGGGATATTTCTAGGGGTGGCCCTTTACTCTAGGTCCATGGACAAGGGATCTTGTTTTAGGTTAATTTTGGAAACTAGGGTTTTTCTCAGTAAGGGAAGGTCAAATTTTTACACATAGGGGTCATCTTTCAATATTACTCAACTGTGAACATGTGGCTAGTGTTCCCACATTGAACATCCCTAAACATGTTTGCATGACCCACTGGAACCTCATTTTGATGCATGATATCCATGCCCTGGGTAAGGATTCAACGGATGTCTCTGAAATCCTGTAGGAGGTGGGATTCAACATGCCATAGAATGATGGTGGTTGATCGGATTGATGAAATGTAAAATCCGTTGGATTCAAGACATCAAGATAGTGCTTGGGGTGTCCCTCTACTCTTAGTCCATGGACAAGCGATCCTGTTTTAGGTCAATTTTGAAAACTAGGGTTTTGCTCAGTAAGGGAATGCAAAATTTTTGCACATAGGGCTAAGCTTTGCAAATTCATCGACCGTGAACATGTGACTAGTGTTACCACATGGAACATGCCTAAACAAGCTTGCATGACCCATAAAAATCTTTTTTTGATGCACGATTTCCATTCTATGCCTCGAGTAGGGATTCAATAGGTGTCCTTGTAACCCTATAAAAGGTGGGCTTCAACGTGCCATAGAATGATGACTGTTGGTCTGAACGACGAACCGTAGAATATGTTGGATTTAGGACATCAAGGTAGTGCTAGGGGTGGCCCTATAATATGGTTCCATGGATAAGGGATCATGTTTTAGGTCAATTTTGGGAACTAGGGTTTTTCTCAGTAAAGGAATGTGAAATTTTTGCACACAGGGGTCATCTTTGCGAATTCTTTGACTGTGAACATGTGTCTATCATTACAACATGGAACATGCCTAAACACACTTGCATGAGCCATCGAAATCCCATTTTGATGCACAGTTTCCATTCTTTTCCCGAGGTAGGGATTCAACAAGTGTCTATGAAAGCCTGTATGAGGTGGGATTCAACGTTATATAGAATGATGAACATTGATCGAATTGATGAACCGCCGAATCCGTTGGATTTAGGAAATTAGGATAGTGCTAGCAGTGGCCCTCTACTCTGGGTCCATGGACAAGGGATCTTGTTTTAGGTAAATTTTGGAAAGTAGGGTTTTGCTCACTAAGGGAATGTAAAATTTTTGCACATAAGGGTCATCTTTTCAAATTCCACAACCGTGAACATTTGGTTAGTGTTCCCACATGGAACATGCCTAAACAATCTTTCACGACCCACTAGAATACCATTTTGATGCACAGTTTCTATTCTATGCCCCGGGTAGGGATTCAACATGTGTCCCTGAAAGCTTGTAAGAGGTGAAATTTGACCTTCCATAGAATGATGACCATTGCTTGCATCGATGAACCATCAACTTTATCAGATTCAAGACATGGGGATAGTGCTAGGGGTGGGCCTCTAATCTAGTTCCATGGAGAAGGGATCATTTTTTTGGTCAATTTTGGAAACTAGGGTATTGCTGAGTAACGAAGTGAGAAATGTTTGCACATAGGCGTCAAATTTGCAAATTACTCGACCATGAACATGTGGCTAGCATTCCCACATGAAAAATTCCTTAAAAAACTTGCATGACCCATAGGAATCCCATTTTTATGAATGGTTTCCATTCTATGCCCCAGGTAGGGATTCAACAGGTGTCCCTGAAATCCTGCAGGAGGTGGGATTCAACCTGCCATATAATTATGACCATTCCTCGGATCGAAAAACCATCGACTCTATTGGATTCAGGACATTGGGATGGTTCTACAGGTGTCTCTCTAATATGGTTCCATGGACAAAGGATCATGTTTTAGGTCAATTTTGGAAGCTATCGTTTTTCTCAGTAAGGGAATGCGAAATTTTTGCACATAGGGGTCATCTTTGTGAATTCCCAAGCCGTGAATGTGTGGTTAGAATTACCACATGGAAAATTACTAAACACACTTGAATGACCCACTAGAAGCCCATTTTGATGCACAGTTTCCATTCTATGCCCTAGGTAGGGAATCAACAGATGTCCCTGAAATCCTGTAGGAGGTGAAATTCAACATGACATAGAATGATGACCATTACTCGGATTGAAGAACCATTGAATTCATGGATTCATGGAATCAGGATAGTGCTAGGGGTGGTTCTTTAATCTGAGTCCATGGAAAAGGGATAATTTTTTAGGTTAATTTTGAAAACTAGGGTTTTCCTCAATAAGGGAATGTGAAATTTTTGCACATAGATGTCAACTTGAAGGTGAGTGTAGATATTCCCCTCTTGAAAAAATACTTGTTGCAAACTATTATTCCATGTCTAGATGTTGAGAATTCTATTACCTGTTGTGAGGTGTTGAACTTGACTTATTTCCCATCATTGTCAAGAAATAAATATTCTTTGTTTGTGTTTTAATCAAGGCGAAAGGAGTTGTCAATCTCTATGTGGAGGTGAATTGATCTTAGGATCTCATATCATTTGTGAGACTGAAAATTTGAAAGAAGGTTGTTTCCATATTAATTTATCTTGGTCATCCAAGAGATGTGAGCATTTGTATGATGAAATGTAGGAGGAGACAATTCCATTACATCAATAACCATGTAATGGAACCAATGTTTATGTTTAGAAATAAATGGCCAACCTATTACGCCATTATTACAAAATATATATATCTTCACACTACGATTGTTTCAAATAATACTCCATAAACATAAATTTATAAAACAAGATTCATAATAGTACTTCTTCAATCAATTTAAACTATAAAAAATAACACATAATTTTCATCTCTTCCAAAGTTGTTCCACGAGACTATTCATCAAATTCCATGTATATTAACAAAATAATAAAATAATATGTAGGATATAATCATAACCATTATTATAATCAACCTTATACTCAGATACTTTTAGGTTTAATGTCTATCCCATATATTCATTAGATGAAATACATCATGCCAAACACAAATTTCATTTATGTAAACCACACAGGTGCATCACTTAGGTGTGTCAACTTCGTGCATCCTTTAGAAGTTTGTTAGGTTTTTATGTGGGTAAGGTGATTTTGTATTCAACTTAGTTGGACCAGTTGCTTAGTTGTGATGGGTACTTATGTGTGTTAGGTATGTTCCACCTTTGTGAATACAATTTAACATTGTATATGCATTTGGATCATGGTAAAAAAAATGAAATGTACATTTTTGTTATTACGTGATATTGTAATTGCGCATTGTTCTCAAATTTATAACTGATATCGCCATGCAATTGTAAAATCTATCAAAAATTGGGAGCATTACACATATAAGCATTCTTGGCCACACATGTATAATCACACTTAAAAGACTAAACCATGAAGATCTGAAGAGCTTTGATATGAAATATTTTTTATATCATGAAAGTTATAATACAAAAATAGAAGGCCCTTATATGGCCTGTCAATGTACATGTATCAAAAACATATTTGACGTACATGCAAACAAAATTACGGCTGTTGTATACCACGCCCCTATACTCTAACTTTCTATTGTATAGAAAAATACATATTTGTCCTAGACTGACACATCAAAACTCTAACTTTCTCTTGTTTTTCCTGACCCTGATGCTTATTGCCTCTGTCCACAACAACTATACATTGTTGATGTAATTATAACTTTGGAATGTATTCACTTGTATTTATTATCTATTGTAACTCGATGTTTATTCTGGGATGTACTTGTGTCATATCATGCCCCGATGATCCTATAGGGAGGATCTATATTGTAAACAAGTCATGTCAAGTCATTGTGGGTGACCCTCCTATTCTCTAAGGGTTAAAGTCCCAGCAATTTTGAGGAACTAGGGTTATTAGACTCTCCTAGTAGGGTTTTAGTCATGTTGGGATTAGTATAAATAGAGATTTGGACTCTCTATTTAGAACACATCTCACACAAACTCAAATGTAGCGCATAGTTGAGGAAGGAGAAGAGACTGGAGCTAGATAGAAACAAGGTTACTGCTCTCGGGAGATCACTTACTATTTTTGGGTTTTACTTTAGTACTGATTTTATCTCTAAGGAAGTTACGGGGGTTTCTCCATTTATGGTTTCCCCAAGGAAAAACACTATGTTCATTGTCTCTTGTGTTTGATTGTTGTGCTTGTTGTTCTCTCAATTAAAGATCCTAATGTTAGGGTAATATTAATGTTAAAAATCTAACATGGTATCAGAGCTAACCTGAGAAGAAGATAGTGTGTAGCCTTGGGAACTAGGGCTTCCTACTTTGTGGATCTCTCTCCACAAATTTTCAGCAAAAGAAGGTTGGAATAAATCTCCTCCCTAGGGCACATCTTTCTATCAAAGCAGAATCCAATTTTGAGGTTTTTCAGTTTTGGACCCGACACTGCTGCTGGAAATTAGGGCTTTTCACAGAAGGGGAATTTTTTAGTGAGACTAAGCTTGGATTGATCTCCTCCCTAAAATCAAATTTAAGGATAAAATTCAAAGCAATTGGTTGGACAGAACTCTGGAAAAGAAAAAACCATAATTTGCTCCTGAACCAGCTCTGTAGGATTTCAGCTCCAAATCTAGATCTGAGATCTTGACCTGGTAAGATCTAAATATTTTGTATTTCCATTTGAGGTTCTCATTTAATATGTCTCATCATACCAAGCTTGATTAAAAGCTTGAGGGAGCTTATAACTTTAGAGCTTGGAAGTATAGGATCTCCCTGGTCCTGGAAGAAAATGAGTTGGACTCCTATATCAGTGAGGAGGTTCCAATTCCAGAGGGAGATGAGGAAAAGGCCTTAAATAAGAAGAAGTTGTTTATGGAAAAGAGAATCATTTCCAATTATATCAAGGATCACCTCATCCCACAGGTGTCCTCTCTCAAGACACCTAAAGCTATGTTTGATTCCCTAACAAAACTATTTGAAGGGAAGAACATCAATCGAAAGATGACTCTAAGGAATCAAGTGAAGAATGTAAAGATCCATAATGCTGAGACCATCCAGTCTTCCTTCAAAAGGGTCTCCCAGATCAAAGAATAACTAGAAGTTGTAGATGAAGAAGTGGAGAATGCAAAAATTGTGATGACAACACTGAATGGCCTCCCTAGGTCATGGGATTCATTCATCCAAGGAATCTGTGCCAGAAAGAAGATAGTCAAGTTTAGCAGACTATGGGAAGAATGCTCTCAAGAAGAAGCTAAGATAGCAGCTCGAGAAGAGAAGATGGGAAGTGAAGATCAATCCCTCATAGTTCACTCCAAGAAAGGCAGAAGAAAATCTCATCACTCCAAAGGTAAGAACTTTTACCATAAAGATAACATTAGAAAGGAACTATCTAGATTGAGATGTTATACATGTGATGAAAGAGGACACTTTGCAAAATACTATCATAGAAAAAATATTAACTCTCATAAGAATAAGGGAAACAAGAGAAGACATCATGCTCATGCTGCAGAGGATGATGAACCTTCCCAGAAGAAAACAAGATATGAAAGTGAATATTCTTCCAGTGAAGATGAATATGTTTTGATTTCCGCTCTTACGAGAAACATTACTCATGCAAGTAGTGATTGGCTTATAGATAGTGGGGCTTCCAAGCATATGATAGGATTCAAGGAATCCTTTGTGAAACTGTCAAAAGATGAATCACCTCACAAGGTGAAGCTAGGAGATGACTACCAGTATCCAATAAAAGGTAGCAGGGAATCCTCCTATAAACTAGACTCTGGAAAGTCTATGACAATGAATGAATTATTGTTTGTGCCAGGACTCAAGAAGAACCTTCTCTCCATATATGCATTAGATGCAAAAGGAATGACGGTTGCATTCATAGATGTTCAAGTCATCATGTGGACAAAAGGAAAGACCATCAATGATGCAGTAGTGATTGGAGAACAAGAAGGAGGTTTGTACAAATTAAGGGGCCATCCAGAACAAGCATTAGTCCATGACACAATAGATCCAAATGAACTTTGGCATAGAAGGCTTGTACATGTGCATTACAGAGCACTACCTATTGCAAGCAAAGCTGTTGAAGGTCTTCCAAAAATCCAAGCAAAACATGATGGGGTCTGCAAAGGATGTGCAAAAGGAAAGAATACAAAGACGACATTTCCAAGCAGTGAAAGCAAAACCAAAGGAATATTGGAAATCATCCACTCTGATGTATGTGGTCCTATGTCATCAAGCTTACTAACCAGGTATGCATATTATGTTTCTTTTATTGATGACTTTTCTAGGAAGACATGGGTTTACTTCATGAAAAACAAAGACGAAGTATTCAGCAAGTTCAAGGAATTCAAAGTCTTGATCGAGAATCACACTAAAAAGAATATCAAGACCTTTCGATCAGACAATGGCAAAGAATTCACTTCAAATGAATTCAAATATCTACGCAAAGACTCAGGGATTAAGAGGGAGTTTTCCACTTCTTATGATCCATAACAGAATGGGGTTGTAGAAAGGAAGAATCGAACTATCATGGAAGCTGCAAGAGCAATGCTTCATGATCAATATCTTCCTATGCATCTCTGGGTGGAAGCCGCCAGAACAGCGGTGTATGTGCAAAATCCTACTCCATGTAGAGTACTCGAGAGCAAGACTCCTGAAGAAGTCTTCTTAGGTAAGAGACCGGAAGTCATCCATATCAGAATATTTGGCTATCTTGTGTATATACACATTCCAAGAGAGAAGAGAATAAAATTAGACCCTTCAAGTAAGAAGGGTATATTTGTGGGATATTCTGAAAACTCGAAGGCTTACAGAATATACTTCCCAGGATTCAAGAAGATTGATATCAGTAGGGATGCGATATTTGGTGAAGACACAGCTTACAACAAATCCAAAAAGAAACCTACTCATGAATCTGAAGAAACAGAACCACCCAGGATTCATGACACAACCATGAATGAAGAAGCTCAATAAGAAGATCGAGAATTTGAAGAACCACAAAGACCTATAGATCCACCTCAAGAAAAGAATCCTCACAAGAGGAAACCTGCTTCGGTATTAGAAGTTATCCAAGGTGCAGAAAGATATGGGGCTCTAGAAGAGAATCACATAGAAAGAAAGAGGACCAAATCCTACTCCGGGTATGTAGCATTACTATGTGATTTCATTGATAAAGAACCTTCCAATTATGAAGAAGCGGAAAAACAGAAAGAATGGAAGGATTATATAATCGAAGAGTATCAGTCGATCATGAAGAATGATGTTTGGGATGTTGTCCTAAGACCAGAAGGGAATTCAATTGTAACTTCCAAATGGATCTACAAGATCAAGCATGCTGTAGTTGGTAGTATAGAGAAATATAAGGAAAGATTTGTTGCTCATGGTTTCTCCCAGAAAGAAGGAATAGACTATGAAGAAAACTTTGCACCTGTAGCCAGATACACTTCCATTAGATTGGTACTTGCTCTGGCTACAGTGATGAAATGGAAGATATACCAAATGGATGTCAATACTACTTTCTTGAATGGTTTAGTGGAAGAGGTAGTGTACGTGGAGCAACCACTCGGTTTTGAGACACATGACAGAGAGTCTCATGTATGCAGATTAAAAAAATCCCTGTATGGTTTGAAATAGGCACCCAGGACTTGGTACGGAATAATTGATATCTTTCTATCTAGTTTAGGATTTACTAAGAGTAAAGCAGATTCCAACCTTTACTACAAGGTTGAAGATGGCAACCTAGTGATGCTCCTACTGTATGTATATGATATGTTTGTAACAGGTATGGATGGGTTGATTGCTGATATGAAGAGGAAGCTTGCTTCCAAATTCAAAATGAAGGACTTGGGTATGATGCATTATTTTCTAGGCATAGAGGTGTGGCAGAATGAAGATGGGATTTCCCTGGGGAAAGGGAAATATACAGTAGAGATCCTGAAAAAGGTTTGGGATGATGGATTGTAAGGCTATGGCCACACCTATGGCATCAAACCTGAAGCTATTGAGTGATGCTTCATCAAATATGATTGATTCTATGATGTATTGTTAGATGATTAGGTCCTTGATGTACCTGAGAAACATGAGACCAGATATTTGCTTTGCTGTGAACACCTTGAGCTAGTTCCTGACAGATCCAAGACATGTTCAATTGATTGTTGTAAAGCATATTCTGAGGTACTTGAGGGGTATATTTGATTATGGGCTCAAGTATGAGTCAAATCAGAAGGTTAACCTTGAGGGTCATGTTGATTTAGATTGGGCAGGTAGTGCCACTAATAGGAAGAGAACTTTAGGGTGTTTCTTTAATATGGGATCTGGTGTGATCTCTTGGTTTAGCAGGAAGCAATCCTGTGTGGCACTTAGTACACCGGAAGCAGAGTATGTTGCAACTTGTTCAACTAGATGTGAGGCAGTATGGTTACGGAAGCTACTGTCTGATTTATTTGATCTCCAGTTGGATGCTACTTGTAAAAATTGTGACAACCAGATTTGTGTGAAGTTGTCATAGAATCCATTGTTCCATGAAAAGTCGAAAAATATCGAGATCAAGTATCACTATATCATGTATATGGTGCAGAGTGGAGCAGTAAAGCTCTAGTATGTTGCGATGGAGGAACAAATAGCTGATGTGTTGATGAAGCCATTGGCTAGGGTGATGTTCGAGTACTTCAGGGAGAAGCTTGGTGTTCTCCATATCAAGGTTTCCTCCAAGGGAAAATGATGAGACCCATAGCCATTTTGACATGGTGAGAGGATTGGTTCCTTCCATGGTCAAATGTAAGGGCTGAGCTATTTTGTCATGGTGAGAGGATTGGTTCCTTCCATGCTAGATATAAGTGCTGAATCCATAAGCCATTCTGATGAGTAGGTCAGATGTAAGGGCTAATACATTCTGTCATGGTGAGAGGATTGGTTCCTTCCATGTTGGATATGAGTGCTGAGCCATTATGATATGACTGTAGGATTGGTTCCTACATGATCAGATATAAGGGATATCTCCATTCTTGTAATGGAGCTGCCTGGTGAGGCACTAGGAATACTTGGTCTGGGACTGAGGGTCTTTCTGATATGACCGTGGGATGTGTTCTCACATGATCAGATATGAGTGCATGGCCATTTTGATATGATAGAGGGATGTGTTCCCACTTGATCAGATGTAAGGGCTGAGCCATTCTGTCATGGCTAAAGGATTAGGTTCCTTCCATGTCAGATGTGAGTGCTGGCCATTCTGATTTGGTGTCACATATAAGGGCTATCGCCATTCTTGGAATGGAGATACCTGGTGAGGTACCAGGTATCCTCAATCTCAAACTGAGATCCATTCTTATGTGACTAAGGGATGTGTTCCCACATGATCAGATGTAAGTGCAAAGCCTTCCACAGATGGTAGTAGGTGTGTCTTACCATGCTGGTGGATGTGAGTGCTGTACCCTTCCACAGATGATAGTAGTTGTGTCCTATCATGCTAGTGGTTGCAAGTGCTGAGCCTTTTCACAGATGATAGTAGTTGTGTCCTATCATGCTGGTGAATGTGAGTGCTGGGCCTTTCTGATGTGATTGCAGGATTGGTTCCTACATGATCAAATGTGAGTGTTAGGCGTGGCTTTCTGACAAGTAGGTCAGATGTAAGTGCTGGGCGGGCCATTCTGACTTGGTGTCAGATATAAGTGCTGAAGAAGACCTACATGGAGGGTAGGCCTACAACTAGCATTAAAAAGGGCTGGCTCTGTAGAACTTCCTGTGACGAGAAGAATCATGAGATAACACCCGTGATGGTCCAATGATGATGATCCAGCAGTGATGATCCAAATCGAGTGATGATCTAGATCCAGTGATGATCCAAGTCAAGTGATGATCCAGATCCAATGATGATGTCCAGTGACGATCCATATCGAGCGATGATCCATATCTAGTGACAATGTCCAGTGATGATCTAGTTCGAGTGATGATCCAGATCCAGTGATGATGATCTAGATCGGGTGATGATCCAGATCCAATGATGATGATCGATATTGAGTGATGATCCAAATCCAAAGATGAAGATGACTTGAAGATACATATGGTGAGATGATCCAGAGAAGAAGACGAGTGATGAAAATTGTGTCAAGAGAATACCTTCCTAGTTAAGAGGGAGTGTTGATGTAATTATAACTTCGAAATGTATTCACTTGTATTTCTTATCTATTGTAACCCGAAGTTTATTCTGGGATGTACTTGTGTCATGTCATGCCCCGATGCTCCTATCGAGAGGATCTATATTGTAAACAAGTCATGTCAAGTCATTGTGGGTAACCCTCCTATTGTCTAAGGGTTAAAGACCCCGTCGTTCCAGGGCACTAGGGTTATTAGACTCTCCTAGAGAGGTTGGCCCTAGAAGGGTTTTAGTCATGTTGGGATTAGTATAAATAGAGAGGTGGACTCTCTATTTAGAACACATCTCACACACACTCAAGTGTAGCGCATAGTTGAAGAAGGAGAATACATTGGGGCTAGATAGAAAGAAGGTTACTGCTGTCGGGAGATCACTTACTATTTTTGGGTTTTACTTTGGTGCTGATTCTATCTCTGAGGAAGTTATGGGGTTTTCTCCATTTATAGTTTCCCCAAGGAAAAACACTATGTTCATTATCTCTTGTGTTTGATTGCTGTGCTTGTTTTTCTCTCAATTAAAGATCATAATGTTATGCTAAGCTTAATGTTAAAAATATAACATGCATAATGTTAATTATTTACATTTATTAACCTAGCTTAATAATTAAATTTGGATTTTGTTACATTTCCTTTCCCTTAAGGAAGCTTTGTCCTCAAAGCTTATTTGAAGACAATGACTATGTGAATTATCACAACGTCTCTGATGTGGACATCTGTATGGGATGTTACTGGTAGGTTTTGTCCCTAGTTCTATTTCGATTATGTGTTCAGTTTTTCTATTTGTTGGGAGTGCCATAGGTAACTCTTGAAACACCTTGCGATGTTTTCGAATTAGCTCTTATGTCTCTGGTTGTTTGTCCATATCTCCTTCACTTGTTAGAATCTCCATTTCTCAACATTGAGGTATGTATGTTGGTGCATCTTTGCAACATAGCTTTTCCATCTGTTGTGTTGAAGGTGGTTAGAACCCATATAATTTGTGTGTTTTCCTGAATGCATGGAATTCAATAAAATGTTCTTGGTTATTTGCAAAGTATGTACCCAAGGTTTGTAACCATTGTATTCCTATTACTACATCGATTCATCCCGGTGGTACCACAAAGAAATCTGATTCTAAGTTATATTCTTGCATTTGTAACTTAACCTTGTGAAATTTTCCCACATTGTCACTCTTCTTGCCATCTGCTACCATAACCTTCATGTTAGGTAGTGGACAAATAAATAGGTTAAATACTTTAGCAAGGTTGACGTGAACGAAGTTATGGGTGCTTCCAGAGTCGATGAGAACTGTGATGTTATTATTTTTTATATGTCCTTTAATCTTCAAGGTTTGTGGTTTGAAGATTTCGATAATAGCAGCTAATGGGATTTGTGAGGAGTCATCCTTGATTCCTGGTTGGTAGTCTTGTTGGCTATTCACATCATTCTCAATTGGTTCATTGAATTCTAGCTTTGCTTCACAAGCATATAATTTATTTTGTAAGCATCTGTGCTTAGGATCCCATTTGTCTCCACAGAACTTACATTTCCCTTCTTTTATTCTCTGGGCCACTAAACTAGGCTTTGTTCCTTCCCTAAGTTTAGGTGGTGTATACCTTGGATTTCTTGTGTATCCTGATTGGAGGGGGTTCTTTTTGGAGTCATCTTGGTCAAAATTTGTATCAATGGATTTTCTTTCAATAATCCTAGATTTACATCGTGCTTCCTCTATGGTAGAGATGTTGTGTAACTCTAGTTCATCATGGATGTGTTGTTTTAGACCATGTATGTAGGTCTGTAGTCATTGGTCATCGGTTAACTATGTCACTCGATTTGAAAGCACTTCCCAATAACAGGTGTACTCATCGACACTTTTTTTTTGTAACCTTGTGATTTTTGCAAAGAAGTATTTTTCTTCAATGCCTTGGAATCTTTTGATGAGGTTGTTCCTGAAGCTAACCCTGTTGTAAGAACATATTCTTGCAATATTCTTCCACCATAAGTACCAGTTGTAAGTTCTACCTTGGAGATGCATGGAGGCATATTTAATTTTTTTGTCATCGTAATGGATGTTGTGGATGTCTAGGTATTCCTCGGCTTTGTTAATCCATGCTATACACTGTCGTTCATCCCTGTCATATTTGGGTAACTCAACCTTCACCCGTATTTGGTGTCTCTGCGTATATGAGTTTAAGGATGACATGTTGAATACAGGATCTGGCTGATCCGATGTTTTGGGAGAGTTTGGTTGTAGGTCATTTGATATCTGTAATCTGTCCAAGATGTCGGTTAAAACTGCTCAATTTTTCTTTTGGTCTTCCTGTAGAATGAGGAAGATATTCTCTATTCGTGAAGTAAATTGTGTCCAATTTGATGTCAAATTGTCACTAGTTCGTTTGATGTTTTCCTAGAGTTCCTCGTAGTTCTTATTAATATTCTCATTGATTTGATAGAACCGAGCGTCAATTGATCTTGTGATCACTGGAATTTTCTTGGCGCTAAACATTGACTTATTTTTATTCAATGTACAATTCCAGCTCACCACGATTCTCTTCTCTCTCTTCTTTCTTTTTTATTTTATTTTATTTTAAATAATAATAATAATAATAATAATTATAATATAGTTATTATTATTATTATTAATAAATATTAATATTAATAAATTGTATTAATATTAATTTATATTTTTATTAAAAAAATTAATATGCAGCGGCCATGGATGGAATGGAGAACGGTGAAATAGAGGTAGGAAGGATAAATGGAGCTAGAAGATACAAAACGAAAGGAGGAATGGTGGAAGAAGGAGTTGGCAGGAGGGGTGGAAGGGAGCAGTCGATGAGAGGTAGCGATGGGGAGGCATAGGAAGGAGAAGGCAGCGATTGGGAGCAACGGTATGGAGGACAGCAGAAGGGAAAGTAGTGGGGAGGTGGCGGCTGGAGGACGTACGAGGGAAGGGAGGAAAAGAAGGTAAGGGAGGTAGAGGTAGAATGGTGGAGATGGGAGTGAAGTGCAATGGAGGTAAGGGGAGGTGGATGATGGGCATGCGTAGAGGGGAGGTGGCGAGGGTACAGGGAGGGAACATGGATGGAAGGGTGAGTGCAAGGAGTAGGGATCGGCAGAGGATGGAGAGCAGCGGGGGGTGGTGTGGTGGGTGAATGGAGTAGGGACCAACTAGGGGTGGTGTGGTGGGTGAATAGAGTAGGAGGGTAGGGAAGGTGCGGCAGAGGTGGGAGTTGGGAGTGGTGGTGGCCTAGTGCCTAGAGCCGAGAGGCTCTGATACCAGTGGAAGAGAAAGAATGGGAGAATGGACAGAGAAAGTAAGCGAAATGTAATGTAAGTGTATATTTGATAAATGTAGAGGATGGATTACATAATAGGTGCCCTGGTAATTTATACCATAAGTGGGGAAGAGAGGTGACTTTTAAAGTCACCTCTTAGTTTATTTACATTAATTATGTTGATGTATTTGTAACTTCGGAATGTATTCATCTATGTATCTTATGTATTCTAACCTGATGTTTATTTCGGGATGTATCTATTATGTATTTGAGTCATGTTGTCATGCCCCGATGTTCTGATTGGGAGGATAAATAATGTAAAAAATTCATGTCAATTCATGGTGGGTAACCCTCCGATTGTCTAAGTGGTAAAGTCCCCGCAGTTCCGGGGCACTAGGGTTATTAGACTCTCCTAGTAGAGGTTGGCCCTAGTAGGGTTTTAGTCATGTTGGGATTCGTATAAATAGAGAAATGGAGTCTCTATTTATCACAAAATTCATACACACTCAAGTGTAGCGCATAGTTGAGGAAGGAGAATACACTGGGGCTAGACAAGAAGAAGATTACTCCTATTGTGAGATCACTTATTGTTTTGTGGCTTTTACAGTTTTGGTGCTGATTCTATCTCTGAGGAAGTTGTGGGGTTTTCTCCTTTATGGTTTCCCTAAGGAAAAACACTGTGTTCATTGTCTCTTATGTTTGATTGTTGTACTTGTTATTCTCTCAGTTAAAGATCCTAATAATGCTAGCTTAATGTTGAAAAACTAACATGGTATCAGAGCTAACCTGAGAAGAAGACACTGTGCAGCTCCGGGAACTATGGATTCCTAGTTTGTGGATATTCCTACATAGATTTTCAGCAAAATTAAGGTGGAATAACTCTCCTCCTTAGGGCGCATCTTTCTGTCCAAGCAAAATCCAATTCTGAGGTTTTTCAGTTTTGGACCTGCCACTACTGTCGAAAATTAGGGCTTTTCACAAAAGAAGAATTTTCCAGTGAGCCCAGGCCTAGATTGATCTCCTCCCCAAAATAGAAGTTAGGGACAAATTTCAAGGCATTTGGGTGGACAGAACTTCGGAAAAGAAAAACCCTAATTTTCTCCTGAACCAGCTCTGCAGGATTTCAGCTCAAGTCTCAGATATGACATTTTGACCTGGTAAGATCTAAGATATCTTGTATTTCCATTTGAGATTCTCATTTATAAAGATGTCTCATCATACCAAGCTTGATGAAAATCTTGAGGGAGCTGATAACTTCCGAGCCTGGATGTATAGGATCTCCCTGGTCCTGGAAGAGAATGAATTAGACTCCTACATTCATGAGGAGGTTCCAGTTCTAGAGGGAGATGAGGAAAAGGCCTTACATAAGAAGAATATGGTTATGGAAAAGAGGATCGTTGCTGATTCTATCAAGGATCACCTTATCCCACAGGTGTCCTCTCTTAAGACACCTAAAGCTATGTTTGATGCCCTAACCAAATTGTTTGAAGGAAAAAACATAAATTGGAAGATGACTCTGAGGAATCAACTGAAGAATGTGAAGATTCAAAATGCAGAGACCATCTATTCCTACTTCAAAAGGGTTTCTCAGATCATGGAACAATTAGAAGTTGTAGATGAAGAAGTGGAGAATGCAGAGATTGTGATGACAACACTAAATGGCCTTCCTAGGTCATGGGATGCTTTCATTCAAGGAATATGTGCTAGAAAGAAGTTAGTCAAATTCAGCAGACTATGGAAAGAATGTTATGAAGAAGAAGCACGGATAGCAGCTAGAGAAGAGTATATGGGAAGTGAAGACCAAGCCCTCACTGCCCACTCCAAGAAAAGCAGAAGAAGACCTCATTACTCCAAAGGTAAGGATTCTCATATCAGAAGAGACATATCAAAATTAAGATGTTATACATGTGATGAAAGAGGACACTTTGCAAAAGACTACCCTAAGAACAAGGGCCACTCTCATAAGAATAAGGGGAACAAAAGAAGACATCATGCTCATGCTGCATAGGATGATGAACCATCCAAGAAGAGATCCAGATATGAAAGTGAAGATTCTTCAAGAGAGGATGAATATGTTTTGATCTCCACTCTCACAGGTAACATTTCTCATGGAAGTGATGATTGGATTATAGACAGTGGGGCTTCCAAACATATGACTGGATTCAAGGAGTCCTTTGTGAAACTGTCAGAACATGAATCACCTCACAAGGTGAAGCTAGGAGATGACTACCAATATCCAATAAAAGGTAGTGGGGAATATTCATATAAACTATACTCTGGTAAGTCCCTAACAATGAAATAAGTATTTTTTGTGCCAGGACTCAAGAAAAACCTTCTCTCCATATCAGCATTGGATGCAAAAGGAATGAGGGTTGCATTCATAGATGGTCAAGTCATTATGTGGCCTAGAGGAAAGACTATCGATGAGGCAGTAGTGATTGGAGAACAAGAAGGATGTTTGTACAAATTGAAGGGTCATCCAGAACAAACCTTGATCCATGACAGAGTAGAGCCAAATGAGCTTTGGCATAGAAGGCTTGCACATGTACATTACAAAGCACTATTTGTTGCAAGCAAAGTTGTTGAAGGTCTTCCAGAATTCCAAGAAAAACATGATGGAGTTTGCAAAGGATGTGTGAAAGGGAAGAATACCAAGCAAATCCAAAGGCATACTAGAAATCATCCACTTAGATGTATGCAGTCCTATGTCATCAAACTCACTAAGTGGGTATGCATACTATGTTTCTTTTGATGATGATTTTTCTAGAAAGACATGGGTTTATTTCATGAAGAACAAAGATGAAGTATTCAGTAAGTTCAAGGAATTCAAAGCCTTGATCGAGAACCACAATGAAAATAAGGTCAAGACTTTTTTATCAGATAATGGCGGAGAATTCACTTCGAATGAATTCAAAGAGCTATGCAAAGAATTGGGGATTAAGAGGGAGTTGTCCACTTCTTATAATCCACAACAGAATGGGATTGCGGAACGGAAGAATAGAACCATCATGGAAGCTGCAAGAGCAATGCTTCATGATCAAGATCTTCCTATGCATCTTTGGGCTGAAGCTGCGAGAACGGCGGTGTATGTACAGAACCATACTCCACATAGAGTACTCGAGAACAAGACTCCTAAAGAAGTATTCTTCGGTAAGAAACCAGAAGTCAGCCATCTCAGAATATTCAGCTGTCTCATGTACATACACATTCCAAAAGAGAAGAGAACAAAATTAGATCCTTCAGGAAAGAAGGGCATATTTTTGGGATACTCTGAAAGCTCGAAGGCTTACAGAATCTATTTCCCAGGATACAAGAAGATTGACATTAGCAGGGATGTGACATTTGATGAATACACGGCTTACAACAAGTCCAGAAAGAGACTTTCTAAAGAACCTGAAGAAGCAGAAGCAGAAGCACCCATAATTCATGACACAACCATGAACGAAGAAGATAAAGAAGAAGATCGATATGTCGAGGAACCACAAAGACCTGTAGATCCACCTCTGGAGAAGAATCCTCATAAGAGGGAACCTACTTGGGTACGTGAACGTATCCAAGGTGTGGAAATATATGGGGCTCCAGAAGAGAATCACAGAGAAAGAAAGAGAACCAAATTCTGCTCCGGGTAAGTAGCTTTACTATGTGATTTCATTGATAAAGAACCTTCCAGTTATGAAGAAGCAGTAGAACGGAAAGAATGGAAGGATGCTATGATCAAAGAATATCAATCGATCATGAAGATTGATGTTTGGGATGTTGTCCCAAGACCAGAAGGGAAGTCAGCTGTAACTTCCAAATGGATCTACAAGATCAAGCATGCTGCAGATGGTAGAATTGAAAAGTATAAAGCAAGATTTGTAGCTCGAGGTTTCTCTCAAAAAGAAGGAATAGACTATAAAGAAACCTTTGCACCTGTAGCTAGATACACTTCCATCAGATCAGTAATTGCTCTAGCTGCAGTGATGAAATGGAAGATACACCAAATCGATGTCAAGACTGCTTTCCTGAATGGTGTAGTTGAAGAGGAAGTGTATGTAGAACAACCACTCAGTTCTGAGACACATAAAAGAGAGTCTCATGTATGCATATTAAAGAAAGCCCTGTACAGTTTGAAATAGGCACCCAGGACCTAGTATGGAAGAATTGATACCTTTCTATCCGGTTTGGGCTTTACCAAGAGTAAAGTAGATTCCAATCTTTAGTATAAGTTTGAGGATGGAAACCCAGTGATGCTTCTATTATATGTAGATGATCTATTTGTGATAGGTACGGATGGGTTGATTGCTGATACAAAGAGAAAGCTTGATACTGAGTTCAAAATGAAGGACTTGGGGATGATGCATTACTTTCTAGGTATGGAGGTGTGGCAGAGTACAGATGGAATATTCCTTGGACAAGGGAAGTATGCAGTAGAGATCCTGAAGAGGTTTGGGATGATGGACTGCAAGGCTATGACCACACCCATGGCATCAAACTTGAAGCTATTGTGTGATGCTTCATCAAAGTCGGTTGATGCTATGATGTATCGTCTGATGATTGGGTCATTGATGTATCTGACGAACACGAGACCAGACATTTTCTTTGCTATGAACACCTTGAGCTAGTACTTGACAGATCCGATAAGTGTTCACTTGATTGCTGCAAAGGATATTCTGAGGTACCTGAAGGGTACAGTTGATTTTGGGATCAAGTACGATGTGAATCAAAAGATTAACTTGGAAGGTTATGTTGATTTAGATTGGGCCAGAAGTGCCATCGACAGGAAGAGTACTTCAGGATATTGCTTCAGTATGGGATCAAGTATGATCTCTTGGTTTAGCAAGAAGCAATCCTGTGTGGCACTGAGCACAGCTGAAGTAAAGTATGTCACAACTTGTTCAGCTAGTTGTGAGGCAGTATGGCTATGAAAGCTATTATTTGATATATTTGATCTTCAGTTGGATGCTACTTGTATACATTGTGACAACTAGAGTTGCGTGAAGTTGTCAGAGAATCCAGTGATCCATGACAAGTCGAAGCATATCGAGATAAAGTATCACTATATCAGGGATATGGTGCAGAGGGGAGCAGTGAAGCTCCAGTATGTTGCGACGGAGGAATAGATAGCTGATGTATTGATGAATCCATTGGCTAGGATGAAGTTCAAGTACTTCAGGGAGAAGCTTGGTGTTCTCCAGATCGAGGTTTCCTCCAAGGGAAAGTGATGAGTCCCAAAGCCATTCTGATGAGAAGGTCAGATGTAAGGGTTGATCCATTCTATCATGGTGATAGGATTCAGTTCCTTCCATGTCAGATATGAGTGCTGAGATCCATAGTCATTCTGACTTGGTGAGAGGATTGGTTCCTTCCATGGTCAGATGTAAGGGCTGAGCCATTTTGTCATGGTGAGAGGATTGGTTCCTTCCATGTCAGATATGAGTGCTGGCCATTCTGTCGAGTAGGACAGATGTAAGGGAAATTTCCATTCTAGGAATGGAGGCACCTGGTCAGTGACCAGGAACACTCAGTATAGGACTGAGTAGCCATTCTGATGTGATAGAGGGATGTGTTCCCACTTGATCAGATGTAAGGGATGAACCATTCTGTCATGGCTAAAGGATTAAGTTCCTTCCATGTCAGATGTGAGTGTTGGCCATTCCGACGAGTAGGTCAGATGTAAGGGAAACTCCAATTCTCTAGGAGAATGGAGGCACCTGGTCAATTACCAGGTAGCTCTGTTGTGGAGGACTGGGGGGAAATCTGATATGACTATAGTATTGGTTCCTACAAGATCAAATATGAGTGCAAGCCCTTCCATCACTATGAGTAGGATGTGTTCCCTCCTGGATGGATGTAAGTGTAGAGCCATTCTTTGCATCATGTGTTGATCAGATGTAAGTGCTGAGCCGTTATTCGCATCATGTGTTGATCAGATGTAAGTGTTGTGCCATTCTTCGCATCATGTGTTGATCAGATATAAGTGCAGTGCCATTCTTTGGATCATGTGTTGATCATATGTAAGTACAGTATCTATCTTCGCATCATGTGTTGATCAAATAGAGATGTTGAGCCTTTCTTCGATCATGTGTTGATCAGATGTAAGTGCTGGGCCTTTCTTATATGATTATAGGATTAGTTCCTACATGATCATATGTGAGTGCTGGGAATGCCTTTCTGATGAGTAGGTCAGATGTAAGTGCTAGGTGTGCCATTCTTCGTATCATGTGCTGATCAGATGTAAGTGCAAAATCTATCTTCGCATCATATGTTGATCAGATAGAAATGATGAGCCATTCTTCGTATCATGTGTTGATCAGATATAAGTGCTGGAAAAGACCTACATGGAGGTTAGGCCTACAACCAGCATGAAAAAGGGCTGGCTCTGTAGAAATTCTTGTGATGAGAAGAATCATGAGATAGCACACGTGATGATCCAGATCCAGTGATGATAGCCAGTGATGATCCAGATCCAGTGATGATGATCCAGTAGTGATGATCCAGATCGAGTGATGATCCAGATCCAGTGATGATAGCCAGTGATGATGTCCCATGATGATCCAGATCGAGATATGATCCAGATCCAATGACGAAGATGACTTGAAGACAAAGATGACTTGAATAATTAAAAGACTTGAGATGCAGAAGACGAGATGATCCAGGTGATACAGAGAAGAAGACCAGTGCTGAAAATTGTGTCGAAAGAATACCTTCCTAGTTAAGAGGGAGTGTTGATGTATTTGTAACTTTGGAATGTATTCATCTATGTATCTTATGTATTGTAACTTGATGTTTATTCTGGGATGTATCTATTATGTATTTGAGTCATGTTGTCATGCCTCGATGTTCCAATCAGGAGGATCGATAATGTAAACAAGTCATGTCAAGTCATGGTGGGTAACCCTCCGATTTTCTAAGTGGTAAAGTCCCCGCAGTTCCGAGGCACTAGGGTTATTAGAATCTCCTAGTAGAGGTCGGCCCTAGTAGGGTTTTAGTCATGTTGGGATTAGTATAAATAGAGAACTGGAGTCTCTATTTATCACACAAGTCATACACATTCAAGTGTAGCACATAGTTGAGGAAGGAGAAGACATTGGGGCTAGAGAAGAAGAAGATTACTGCTATTGGGAGATCACTTACTGTTTTGGGGATTTTACTGTTTTGGTGCTGATTCTATCTCTAAGGAAGTTGTGGGGTTTTCTCCTTTATGGTTTCCCCAAGGAAAATATCTGTGTTCATTGTCTCTTGTGTTTGATTGCTGTACTTGTTATTCTCTCAGTTAAAGATCCTAATAATGCTAGCTTAATGTTGAAAAACTAACAAATTAACCTAGCTTAATAATTAAATTTTGCTTTTGTTACAATGGACTTGAATCAATGAAATAATATGTACTAAAAAACTAACATTTTATAATATACTTACCCCTTCTTGGGACATATCTTCCCCATGGGAGGGACCACTTCCAGCAATTTATTTCCCCTCTTCAGATCCAGATAGCATCTGCAAGTTTAAAAATTAAAAATATTAGCAATCTATAAAGGAATGTAGAGTAAGAAATTTAAATAATTTGAACAAGATTCAGTCGTTAACCATGTACTTACATTCTTCAGGTAATCAGAAATTCCACCTGGGATTATTTCGCTAAGATCAATGTCTCTAGCATCCGGTTCTAAATGGGGTTCCTACAACTTCAAAAATTGTAAATATTAGACAATTTAACAAATTAATCAAGACTAACACATGCATTAACAAAATGACAGATGTTTAAATATTACCTCAATGTTGGTTGTTTGGGACTTAGATACAACCACACTTGGTGCACTACCACACCCTTGAGAGGCATAAATATCCCGGAAGAGTAAAATTTGCATATATTATGAATATTTTAATATGTGTACAATATGGAAGAATTAAAAATTCAAAAAAAAAAATTTAACAATGTCCTTACCTGACCACCAAACATCGTAGAGGTACCATGTCTTGGTACAGGACCATAACAGGATTGACCGCACGTTATGCACATGTGTGGCTCGCTCTGAGGCAAATGGGATGTCAGTATATCCCCACCAATAGATGGTCCTCTACCACCAAAAGCTGGTGGGGTTACCCCAGCAGAGGAATAGGGTGTTGTCTGGTCAATAGTAGTCATTTGTAGAGAAACCATCTCAGCGATAGTCAGAAATGCCTCCTGCATCTGACCAACCATACCATGTGTAGGAGGGATGTCTTCCCTCAATAGCTGGGCACAGGGTGCAGGTATCTGTCAATTGCAATCTCTATGCCTAGCATTGGGTGGATTTTGGGGAATATCCCAAAAAACAAACAGGAAGCCCAACATGTCAAAATAGTTGACTTTTCCCCATCACAAACTCTGTATACAACTTTTAGAGGAAGTACAATGGTACTTCCATATTTTTGTGTGGGGGAATGTAAAAAACAATGTACCATCAATCCATCCAATGGTCTCTAATGGGTGGAAAGGTGCACCACTCAATCGAAATATGTGGCCCGGTGCTCTCTTGAATGTCATCTGTCCCAGGCACTCTAAATAATGTATAAATGTGTTCTTTGGTTATTTTCAGCTTCTATATCTCATTGTAGCTCAAAACATCAACGTATTCTTGTCTTTTTATCGCTCTGTAGGATGCGATGCTATACAAAGCATCGTTTGATCTTGCGAAAGCATCAACAATAATCATCAATGAGTCTAACAAGGAGTGATGGAGCTCATCTCCACCCCTCTAGGAAGAACCAATCTCTCTAATATTCCCAATAACCCTCAATATCTTAGCATTATTGTCCATAGTAGCCACTGCAACCAAAAATACAAATAAAATATCATTAGAAAAATAAACACATGATATAATGGCATCTCCAAGCACTGAAAAATGTAAAAATAATGTACGACAAATAACAACATAAACAAAATCTATTATTTAAATTTTAAAATTGATCTTGAATGTTATAGTAAAGAATAAACATTTAACATTTTAAATTTTAAATTTATGTCCTAAATTCAAGTATTAATTCCAATTTCCTTATGCATGTGTAAATAAAATGTCCTATGTGCATATGTTGATTGGGAAGCTTCTCTAGCTTATTTTAAGGCTTGGACTATGAAGTTTCAATGAAATTGTGAGGTGCTGACTAAAGCCCTTGCAAGACCATCTCCCAGATTGCAGGTAGAGGCAACAACTAGAGCATAGAATAGGCGACATAATGTGCTATTGATGAATAAAATTCCAGTGTAGGAAATGATTTTGTTAGATATGTAATTATTTCTTGTAGCGTGATGTTTTCTGGACTCCAAATTCTATTTAGCAGATCTTTGCTTATATGTAGTCTGGGCCATGTATGGATTCCACTTGATCTTATTTTAGTTCTCTGTCCTCTTTCTATATACCCATGAGAGACTAAATGCATACTTGTGTATAGTGGATTTTATGGTTGCAAGGTTTCCATTGGATTCTTTCATGTATGATAGTATGTGATTGGCATGTAATCAAACACATCAACCTCGCTATGTATCTTGATGTTCGTAGAGCCTATTGTAGAAATTCATTGTCTTGACCTTAACCTAAAAGTAACCTTTAGTCAAGAGGAAATATTTGTTAAGCATGGGAAGCTTCTATAACTTATTTTAACACTTGGATTAGGAAGTTTCATCAAAACTATAAGGTGATAATGATGTTCTTAGATGACCAACTTCGATCTTGCGGATATAGGAAATGGATTTACCATGTTTGTTTTTGTATTTTAGGGAAGACATGAATTCTACTTGATTTTTTTTTTAGTTGTATGTAAGATTGCAATATAATTGACAAACTTTGCATATTTGTTAATTTTTGTTTGAATTCACAATGATGCTTGCGAATATACATATGCAAACATTGAAGTTCATTTGTTTTTTATGAGTTAATTGGGGTTTTGGTTTACATTGGGCATGCAAATGACTTTTGCAAACTTGCAATGTGCTTGAAAAACTTTGCATATTTGTTAATTTTGGTATGGATTCACAAGGATGATTGTGAATATGCATATGGAAATAGTGAAATTGATTTGTTTTTTATGATTTAATTGGTGTTTTGGTTTCCAATGGGCATGTGAATTTTGGGTATGAATTTTGGTAAATAATCAAAATTATTTGGTTTTAATGATTAAATTGGGGTTTTGGTTTCCATTAGCCAATTCCATTGGGGTTCTAGTTTCCATTGGTTTCCATTGGCCATATAAATTAAAATATTTTGGGTTAATTTCAAATTATGGAAAATAAATTAATGAATATAGGGAAAAAAATCATGAGAAGATTTGAGGAAAATACCTCACAAACAAGAGGTTGATCCCAAGGTGGAGGTTGATGGTTTTGGCTCACACAAAACACGTTCGGCTACACTCGTTCTGCTCCGTGGAAGCTCCAATAGCGTTAAGTTGTGGTGAAAATGATGGGCTCAGCCTGTTTTAACCATAAAATAGGTTTTACTAAATGGGAGTGCATTTTTTCACGGCAAAATGGGAGCGCGATTCGCATCAATAAAACAGGGGTGCGTTTTGATGTAATATCCTAATTGGCATGCATGTTGGTAGCCTTGGGACTAGGCTTGGCAGGGTCAGGATTTCCTGGGATGATTTCTATTTTATGGATCAAGAGTGGTTGAGTTCACTCTACCATTGCATCTAAAAGGTCCCTCAACTTTGTGCACTCACCCTTCAAATATATTTTAGTGAAGGCATCATTGACTTTGGAGACTTCTAGATTGTTGGCATACAATTATGTTTAGGTGCATTCGATATCGAAGAGGCTAAGTGTCTCTTTATTATGCTCACCTAAGAGTCCATCTACACTTTTGACAAGAAATGCATTAGTTTCTCTTTGTCCCACTATGTATATTTATTAGTTCAGAGACTAAGATTTGTTAAGAGGGATTCTACTCCTTTATGATAATTTATTAGGATTTCAATTTTTTTTCATGATGTGTTTGATGGGAGGATGGTCTTACCATTTTATTTTTAGTTATTTAATTTATTTTTAGAGAGGTTTTCATCCAATCATCCAAAATTTGACTTTCTTCTAGGTTGATGACTTAAGTGTGCATGGACATGTGGACCTAGATGTGTCCCAATATCGGCCAACTATCGTTCCTCTATAGGAAGGTCAATTCAAAGGTAATATACATGCTAGCCAATGAGAGTGATCCACTCTTACATCTCATATAGTACACATACACAAGGATGGACCAGAGAGGGAGTGCAAAACAATCATATTTATCTATGTAGAACCAACACACTAAAGATAACATTATAATTATGTTTTGATTAATCTACTTTTATTATATATATATATA
>LPNX011233420.1:63821-105095 GCA_001517045.1 Pseudotsuga menziesii
TTCGAATATCATCCCTAAAAATATGCATTGTTTTCTATACACGACTTTTAAACCTATTCTTGTGTATATACACAGATACGACCCTCAAACCTGTGTACATTAGGATGTGTGAAAAAGGACAAATAATTTTGGAGTTTTCCTTAATGTGGATCCAAGTCACTTGTCTCTTGGCCTTCCATATGCCTTCAGATTGCTCGGATTTGACCTTCCATTACCCCATTGAAGCACTATATACGGAACCCTTTGGATACATTGAACGAAGAGGAATTGAAGAGCAAGAAAACTATAGTCCATTGTTTCCGGAGCTTATACTTGAGTCTGCATCCATTTGTCCCTTGGAGCACTTTGTGTTCTTCCCAAGCTTTCCTTTTGCTTGTGAGATTTCTATCGAGAGATGGAGCATTGAAGTGGTGGAGGCCCAGGTGGAGGACTCAGTTTCTTCGGTTCGCAAACATGCCGATAGAGGTTGTCACTACTGTAATCTCTGATTTATATTAATTGAAATATATTTTCCTGTCTAATAATGTGTATTTAAATGAGTATTGAATCCATGGATGCTTTTAAATGCTTATATGTTATTGATTGTATATGCTAGAGTAGGTCTAACACAATTATATAGCATGCTTGTCTTGTTTGTTGAATGTTGAGAGAGCAAATTGCTAATACAAGCGAGAGTGGAAAAGCTCAATGGGGATCTACATCAACCATCTGGAATAAGGTATGTTTCGAGATCCTTTAGTGTTATATGTTTGGTTTCTCTTCCATATGGGAAAGGATCGATTTCTGCGGTTACTCTATCTATTGTGGTACCCCAAGCCATAGGAAGTTTTCTCTGTAACAGAATTGGCGACCATACCGGGGAGTTCCTAGTCATTTATTTTGGGGGTTTTATCGGCATTCAATGTTCTTGAATTTCTCTTATTTCTCTATTTCTGATTCAGGTCTGGTGGCATGTTTGCCTAGTAGTGTAGGATAGGAGCAAATTTTGTCTCATTTGGTCTTCTTTCCTTTTTTTATCTTTTTTTCTTCATGTACACAAGTTTTGTCATCATAGTCACGTCCACATGTGGTTTTTACTTGGATATCCGTGTATATACATGGGTTTTCTACACACAATCACATATGCCTTGAGTTTTTCCTTTTTGGGGAAGATTAAGTGTTGCTAGGTGAGTTTGGATAATTGCTGAGTCTTCTTGGATACTTCTGGAGTCTATATACACCTCTGTTTCTGACCAGAGACGCGTTTTAGTTTGAATTTTTTTTTGAGAATGTTCTTGTCATTGCATTTTCTATTTTTTGTTTTGAGATTAGTGCATTAGGTCTCTTTTACCTTAGTGCTTTTCTTGGGTTCTATCTGAATAGTGCTTGCAGAGTCTGCGGGTTGTAGGGTCATACTTTTGATTTATTATCTCATTTTAATTCAAAAAATACAAAAATATTTTATTTTTGCATCATTATGCATTGTTGCATTTTACATTTTGCATGGTACTTGCACTAGGTTTGCTTGGAAAAATATTAGTCAGATTTTCATATAGGAATGATTGCATCTTCATTTGAAGGAAAATTTTGCATTTCACATAGTAGCATACCCCATTTTTCATTCAACATGATGCATTTTTATTGATTGTTAGGTGTGCATTTTATTTCTTGTTGCGTCATAACACCATTAGTTGCACGATCATTTGCCCTTTTGATTAATAAGACAATTAAAGTCAACACATAATAACATGAATTACACTCTTTTATTTTATAGGGTGCACCAACAAGATTAGGTTTTAGGGTCTTGGAATACTTCGTTGTGAGTAAATTCTCCAAGACCACTAAACGAAACATGTATGTGTCTGTCTAGTGAGAGTGTGAAATTCCTTGGTATAATTAGTGTTTCTCGGGATCCTCCCCTTATAAGGGAGTTAAGCACGAGGCAGTGTGAGCGGTTAATGATTGGGATGACCCATAGTCATATTAACTCAATAGCATTGGAGATATTTCTAGGATTGTATTTGTATCTAGGGGCTCTTTCAGGAGTTTCAGGCTTTGCTACCCTGCCCATACGATCAATCCCTCCTGCGACTATCTGCCTGAGCATTGATTATATTGAGGTGACCTTAGTTTCCTTACCTAGGTTATCGAGGGGGTACTTTGCAGAGGTTATTCTGTAGGTGTCCTGGCCATGTAGGGGTTGGACAGCATAGTTGCTATATGCGTTGAAGCTGAGGGACACTATAATTGGTTATGAACCTCTGCTTGTTGTGTATGGGAGTCTCAAGCCTCTACTAGGTGAGACATACCTACTTCATTCAAGAGCTCACAAATCCTACCCTTGTTTGCTTGTGATCTGGCTTTACATTGTATAGGTGTATGCTCTGTGCACGCCAGTTTGCACAGGGTTTGTGTAATTAGATAGATTATTTTTCATTTTTTTGAGTCATTATGGATTCGGGTGTGGAACTTCTCCATTCTCGTCGTTTAGGAGGACTTCCACCTTCCACATCTCCTCCTCCTTTGGGAGAGATAAACATACAGTCCTGGAGGACTACTTCTCACATTGATTCACACACGATGGGAGATCATGAGGATGAGATTCTTGAGACATCTTCTCCACCTCAAGAGGTTGGGGATGTAGATTCTACTCTTGTATATGATCCTTCATGAGAAATACCTTCACATTCTAGTTATGATCCCTCATTCATAGGTCATTGGTATTGGTTACTGGGTGATGAGACTCATAATGAACCCACAAGCACTAGTTATATTTGTTATGGCATACCTGATATCCTTGTACATGATCCGGCACATCATGCTGAGTAAAAAATGGAACCTAGAACTACGCCTAGGGGAACTCCTATCCCTTTTCATGCAGAGAGATTTCAAAGAACTAGTCACAGTTCACCTTCCATTCTGGTGGTGGAAGCTACCTCACATGTCCATCCTAGACCTAGTGTTAGTAGTTATATGCGGATACCAGAACTAAGACGAGTGACCATAGGGAATACCATTTACATCCCTTCACATGTCCCTTCATCCTCAAACCCTACTCATTCGAATGCATTTTTGACAACCCTTCGTCCCCCTCATTCACGTGGTCCTTCGGGCCGGAATATTGCTACTAGCCATGTTCGTACTGCGACTGCTCGCATGGTAGTATCTCAGAGTCAAGTACCTCTGGTTTCTCGGGAGGTCATATTTATGTTTTTGGATCATCTCACGGTCCATCACAAGGAGTTCTCCATATCCCTAATTATGGATCTTCTCATGTGATATCCCATGGGACACCTTATGGAGCTTCTCATGGACAATCTTATGGACCACAGTATGGATAGAACTATCAACCGTATGGGTACGGGTATTAATAACCCTCTTACTCCTCTAACTATGGTTTTGCAGCACCACATAGTCAAGGTACACCACATCATAATGATTCCATGCATCCCTACAGGGGTCAAAAGGGAGGATGATATTATGGCCAAGGCCATGGTATTTACAGTAGTTAGCCTTATATGAACCAAAACTATCAGGGAGCGTGGCATAGACCATATCAACCTAGGCTCCCTTTCCTCACAACGTTAAACTTACGTGACTTATCGAGACTCATGAATGATATAGTATCTCATGACCCATCTTGGTCGGCTGTTCCTAACAAGATTCCCTCGGACATTCCCAAATTCGAGGGCAAAGCAGGAGAAAATCCTAGTGAACATGTCACTACTTTTCACCTTTGGTGCTCTTCCAATTCCTTAAACGATGACTCAATCCGTTTAAGGCTATTTCAACACACCCTCAATGAGCCTACGACGAAATGGTATATAGAGTTACCAAGGATGGCATTCATTTTGTTCGATGACCTTGCTATGACTTTCATCAATCACTTCCAGCTACCCGTGCATTACGACATTGGTACAAAACTCTTGTCAACATTTTGACAAGACAAAGCCACACATATATCGGATCATGTCCAAGACCGCCATAGATAGAAGAGGTTGATTAAAACCTTCATACCACCAGAGTTTTTCCTTGAATGGTTCCTCAAATTGTTGTTACCTTACATCGCAAAAGATGTTTGCACATCCGGAGCCCAGAACGATGGAAAAGCAATTTTTAGGGCACAGGAATTGGATTTGTTTTATGCTTAGTCTAGACTTTTGTATGAGATCATACCTAACATTCCGTGTTCTAGTTTCAATCCCAAGATCAAGAGTGGACCACATGCCGATGGCATTTTGGGTTGTACAAGTGCCAAACCTATGGATTCAATTGTGAAACAAGTGATTCAATTGTCTATTAATCAATCTGCTTCGAGACAAGCCAAAGCTTCATCTCAACCCACCAAAACCGCGAGTGTACTTTTCATGCAATTGTCGGACTAGAAGGGAAACCAACAGCCCAGAAGGAATAAGAAAAAGGGTAAAAATAATCATAAGGGTGGGAACAAGAATGAAAATGCCAATTTTAATGACAAGAATGCCCACAATGTTGGGGGGACAAGCTGTCTAAATGTAAGGTTAAGTTTCCTTGTAAATTATGTAAGGAGGGCCACCTCACTCACTTGTGACATCATATGGAAGATGCCTCGAGATTCATAGCACAGGGTCGAGCTATGCTAACCAATCCTTTACCCCATAATCAAAATCTGAACTCGAGGACCAATGATCCTCATTTTGCATCGGGTAGAGATCAAAATCTACCAGAAGCCAATACTGTTCATGGTTGCATCAACATGGTACATGCTACTAAGGTTGTGACTCGTGTGAAAGATTAAGGTTCTTCACAACTGGACCTTGGAAAAGAACCTGCTCCACTCGAGAGCCCTTTTCATATTGAAAACCCTATGGATAAACCTGAAATTGCACCTTGCATTCCTAAGGGAGTCTTAAAGCATTCGGGGCACAATCCTAATGCCCGAGCTGCCTAGAAATATTCTGCTGACAAGACATTAGAGGAAATTTGGGGTCTAAAATCGGCCTTATAAAAAAATGTTCCAAAAATAAATTTTGTGAGTTGGAATTCTAAAACCAATATAATTTCAATAAAATGAGTCAACCATAATGGTTGAATTGACATATTTGTCATAAAACAAAACTACTTTTTTTGTTCGTATTTTTGACATGTCTCCCTATGTTTTTACTCAAATTTCGAGCAGGAGAGCTCGTTGGATGTGGAATTTAATTCCACATCCAACGAGTACCCACATTGTATACTTTTGACAGACCCCCTCTACCCCCAAAACAAGAAATACCTGAAAAAATGTGATGAATGTCATCATCATGTTTTTTTCAGGTATTTCTTGTTTTTGGGGTAGAGGGGTCCGTCAAAAGCATGCAGTGTGGGTACTTGTTGGATGTGGAATTAAATTCTACATCCAACGAGCTCTCCCACTCAAAATTTGAGTAAAAACAAAGGGAGATATGTCGAAATATGAACAAAAAAGTAGTTTTTTCCATTCTTCCTCCAAATTTAATAAATATTATTTTATTATTTTAACTATTTTTTATTATTATTTTAACTATTATTTTATTATTTTCCTTAGGAGGCCCATTTTAGACCTCAAATTTCCTCTAATGATTTGGGCCAAACTCCTTATGTGATGTCTGCACTTGAAGTACTTTAGAGTTGTCCTCCGCAAAGGAAATCCTTGCATTCTGCTCTTGGAGTTAATGATGATAACTCTTCTTTAGTCATCAAATTTGAAACCATGGGACTACAACCTCGATTTCCTTACTACGTTTCTCTTTTGATTCATGTAGAGTGTCTTAATATGACCGTCAAACACACTATGATTGATGAAGGCGCTGCTGCTTCCGTAATGTCTTTGTCATGCTGAAATGGTTTGGGTTCTCCCGAGTTGTCTCAATCCACTACCATGTTGACTGCCTTTGATGGTAGATATTTTCGGTCGGATGGGATTCTTCCTTCTCTTAAGGTCCAATTGGGAGGGAATACTGTCGCGATCGAGGTCGAGGTGGTTGATGTGCCCCTTGACTACAATCTTTTACTGGGCCAGAATTGGATGTATATTATGCAAGCCATAGCCTCTTCTCTATTTTGAGTAGTATGCTTTCCATTTAATGGGAATATTATTATGATTGATCAGACATCATTCCATAATCCGAGTGTCAGTGCATCATCAAAAACTTCTATCTCGATTATCGATCATTCTCAGCCAGCAACTGGGAGTGTGGGTGTGGGTATGTATCCATCCCTTATGGGGACCTTTAGTTGTCCTACGCCCATTCTTATGATCAGATCTAGTTTCAATGGGGCTTCATCTTCGTTGAATTTGGTGTATTTTCACACTACCCATATGGAATATCCTTGGATTCTTCCTTCACCGAGTCCTTCGAATGGACCTGTTGAAACAGATGTCCCATTTCCTGCAGCAATGATAGCATATCAAGCGAATTTTGATTGTGTTGCAGAGCCTAGTCCTTCCTCTTCACGGATGGAGGAGGAGGACCCATATGTGTTGCCTGCATGGATAGTTGAGTCCTCTCATGCACATGATTTCCTTGATGGTGTTTTTCCATCAGATGAAGCCATTATTGAGGCCATGTCGGGGGTTGAGCCACCTTGGGAAGAGTTGCATCATAGATCATATTTTCTTCCTGAGCTTAACCGTTTGGAGCGTGAGGACTATAGGGAGATTCTTAGCAAGAAGATTAGTAGTCCCATGGTTCCATTGAGCTCTCCTAGTTAAATGGCTTATGGGAACATGGCAAACCTATCACCTACCATTCCTATCAATATCTCTCACGATCCTGGCAAAGTTGAGAATGTCTACATTGGGGCGGGTTGTTCTCGTGATGAGACTAGGGAGTATACCAAGCTTTTTAAATATTTTCGTGACATATTTTCTTGGTCATACGAGGAAATGTCAGGTATCGAGCCTCGTATTGTTGAACATGAAATTAATCCCTATCTGAATGCGAAGCCTGTTCGACAATGTTTGTGTGTGGTGAATCCTAGAAAAGCACCCGCTATTAAGGCTGAGATAGAGAAGCTGTTAAAAGATGGTTTTATCCATTTCGTTCCCTTGATGGAGTGGGTTTCAAATCCCATTCTGGTGGATAAGAAGTAGGGAGTGATCCGTATATACACTGATTTTCATGATTTAAATCGTGCTTGTCCTAAGGATCATTTTCCCACACCATTTATTGATCAGATTTTGGATGAGTGTGCGGGAAGCAAGGTATTCTCATTTATGGACATTTTTTCTGGATATAATCAGATTCAGATCAAACCTGAGGATCAACATAAACCTGCATTAATTTTTGCTTGGGGTAAGTTTGCATATCGAAAGATGCCTTTCAATATTAAAAATGCGAGAGCCACCTTTCAATGGGATATGAACTTGATTTTTCATGATCTCAAAACAGTTATCAAAGTATATTTGGATGATCTTGTTGCTCATTCTCGTCTGAGAGTGTGTCATCCATACCATTTGAGATTAGTATTTGAGAGATGCTGCCATTACCAGGTTACGTTAAATCCTCATAAGTGCATATTATGCGTAACCGTTGGTCACTTGCTAGGGTTCATTGTATCCAAGGAGGTATACTGATTCGATCCCTTAAAGGTTGAGGCAATACTTCAATTGTCTCCCCCGCGTAATATTAGACATCTTCAATGTTTGCAAGGCATGGAAAATTTCTTGCGGAGATTTGTGGTTCACTTTGCCAATTTGACTAAAGGCTTTATGTGTCTTCTAAAGAAGGACACTATTTTTTGCTAAGATGAGCGAGCCCAAAAGTCCTTTGATGCTCTTAAGCGAGCCTTAGCATCAGCCCCCGTGCTTAGTCCACCCGACTATAGCCAGGATTTTTTTATTTATGTGGCCGCGTCCATGGAGACGATTGGTATGGTTTTGGTTTAGGAGGATGAGGAGCTCCACGAGCATGTCATATATTATTTGAGCCAGAACCTTATTGATGCAAAAATATGTTATTCTCATGTGGAGAAACTTTCCTTGGCCACCGTTCATGTAGTTCAGAGATTGAGACATTACATTCTCCTTTTCCAGACCTTGGGGGTAGCTCATGTCAATCCATTTCAGTTCGTCCTCACTAGAAGGATGATAAGGGGAAAATATAATAAGTGGATTGTCATTATGCAAGAGTTCAATCTCGAATTCGTTTCAGCGAAATCAAAGAAATCATTGATTTTTGTGGAGCTCATTTCTAATTTTCCAAATGTGGAGGAGGAGGAGGTTTATGAAGATACGTTTGTCGATGAGCATATTTTCCCTATCTCAACTTTGGACCCATGGTATGGGAATATCATTATATATTTTCAAACATTGAAGGTCCCTACTCACCTTTCATGGGATGAGTGATGACGATTATGTCATGTATCTAAGAACTACCTTATAATGGATAACACTTTGTACCGCCGTGGGGTAGATTCCATTTTACATCGTTGTTTAATCCATGATGAGGCTCAGGTTGTGCTAAATGATTTCCATGGAGGGGTGTGTGGTCGTCATTTATCTGGGCTTTCTACAACCCAAAAAATCTTGAGAGCGGGATATTTTTGGTTGTCGATCTTCAAAGATTGTGTCAATGCAGTCAAGAAGTGTCACCCTTTCCAGGTGTTTGCATACAATATGTGATCACATCCTTCCCCATTACATCCAATTATCACCGTCGGTTCCTTCACCAAGTGGGGTCTTGACTTCATGGATTGCAACCCAGCTTCGGCTGGGGGGAATCATTACATTATAGTGGTTGTTGATTATTTCATGAAATGGGCTGAGGCTATGCCCATAGTTAAATCCGATGGTGAGACAACCATGCATTTTTTGTTCAACTAAATTATTACTCGGTTTGACATTTCGAAAGAGCTTGTCACTGACCCTTGTATGAACTTTCAGAATAGAATGATGGAAGATTTGGCTTCAAAGTTAGGGTATAAGCAGGAGCACTCCTCTTCTTATTACCCTTAGGAAAATGGACAGATTGAAACAGTGAATAAATCACTTAAGTGCATTCTCCAATGAACCATCGCACAAAGCAAGACGAATTGGCATATCATGTTATATCCTGTTTTGTGGGCCTATAGGACCGCGGTTAAGACTGCCACCAGTTTCTCTCCATATCAGCTTGTACATGGGGTGGAGTCTGTCTTGCTGTTTGAATGCGAAATCCCTTCATTGAATCTAGCTATAGATATTTTACCAGACACTTCCAGATTGGAAGAACGTTTGGTCCACTTAGAGCAGCTTGATGAGCAGCGTCGGGATGCCTTGGTGACTGTACAATTAAATAAGCATTGCATTAAGGTCCAATATGATAAGTTTGTCCATTTGAGGAGGTTTATTGAAGGTGATTTGGTCCTTTTGTGGGATCAAGCTAAAGAATCCTTGGGGGCAGGGAAGTTTAATCCCATGTGGCATGGTCCTTATGTAGTCAAACGTGTGTTAGAGAAGGGTGCCTATGAGCTTGTGGATTATGAAGGGACAACCTTGGTGGAGCCTAGAAATGGGATCTATCTTAAAAAATACTATGCATGATCTTTAGCCAGGGCTGATTATTGTATATTATTGTACAATTTTTTGCATAGTTAGGTTTTCTTATGGTGATCAGGTTTGTTGATTAGCTTTCGTTTCTTATGGAAGATGTCAATGGAGTCTTCTACTTACATGGGATTCGCTGATGGTGCTAGCCACCACACTCAAAACTTGTCTTCTGCTGCTTGGGTGATTTATACTCCTACAGGTCAGGTATTGTCTTCAAGAGGTGTATGTTTGTGGCCTTCTTCGAACAATGTTGTTGAGTATAGTGTCGTTATAGAGTTATTGCGGGATTCCATTTCACATGGTTTTCTCTCTCTTGAGGTACGTCGCGATTCGCAGCTAGTAGTTTCACAGCTTAATGGCTTGTATCATGTTAGGGATATAACATTATTATGAATATTCTTGCATGTGAGATTGTTAGAATGACAATTTTAGAACATAACATACATACATGTTTCAAGAATTTTTAATCAATTTGCTGACTCATATGCTAACTATGTGTTAGATTGGCATTTGTTTCATAGACCATAAGCATATCATAAACATACATTTTTACACACATGTAAATAAATAAAATTTATCATCATTAAAGTTTTTCATTAAACATCCAAAATCTGATGTCATAATACATAAGTGTCATAACAAAAAAATGGGGTTCCCGAGCCACCAAAATATAATACACGGGAGTACAAAAATGAAGCACTCTCAGGTCTCTAAGCCTGTGGAGGAGGAGGGGGGTTCTGATCATGGTAGCACACTATAGCTCTAGCTAGTCATCAAAATAACTGAACCCATGCTCATGGTACACCAACCACCTAACACTGCATGGCCTCGAGCAAGTCCTCGAGTTGTGCCATGGGTACCCTATGTGTCAAGCATACAAAGTTTGTGTGGATGCTTTGGAGAATCCACTCTGTATCCACACCCATGATGTCATCTCCTCTTCCCCTTTGTCTATGACGAGGGAAACCTTTAGGCCACCGTGGTACAACACTTGCATACACATGACAGATTGTCACTATGTGTCATCACACCAAATCATGTCTTTTAAGTCAATATATAAAAAAACACACAAAAAAAAATGTAATTCAAAAAAGTTAAAAAGAGGGTTTGGGATTTGTTATCTATGTCACCATGTGCCACTCCTGGTGGTAGAGGCATGTCCGGATATCCCCGTAAATCTATTCTCGCATAGGGATACTCATCGATGTCAATAATATGTCACCACCACCATAGAAAGAAATCCGTTGGGTAGGGGTTAGCCACCCTACCTCCACCCAATCTGCGCATAACATTTTCCTAGTGTTGTTGGGACGGATCTCAAATTCTGTTTGGCAGAATCTCCACTCTAGGGCTTAGCCCTGGTACATGCTCAAAGAAGAATGTGCTCAGTATGCTGCCGAAACCAAAGTTTCTCACCCTGCCCATCTTGCAGTCACTGAGCTGCTGCTTCATGTTACTCAATAGCGTAGTGCTCCAACCATACACTATGGGTCTCATACACTCCACTGCATAAAAAATCAATGGACGCAAGGCCTGGTGGAGTGATGCTAGACCAACTATCCTACCGAGTGCCAATAGTATGGCCTCCATTCCTAGTACTTGGATGGAGTTTGTCAGGATTTTACTCCCAACCTTTTCTGTGTCCGAAAAATAGTATATTGCAATGTACTCAGCAATGGTAAGGCCACCTCCAGGCCTGTGAAAGCATAGGATCACCACCTCTCCCCATTGGGATAATCCAGTAATAAAATATATGTCCTCTACCTCTATAGTGAGAGACATCCTGTCGATATGAAAAGACTCTGAATCTGGATCCCAGTAGTCCACTAGCATATGTAGGAGTCTTGTTTTGGCCCTTAGGATACCAAGACACCAAAACTTATATAGACCACATGCATGAAGAGCTTGTTGAGCCATTAAGTCACCTTAGACAGCCACTTCTACATCTCCATGTTCCCTCTCTCTCCATTCTAGAACCATCATGCCCATTAAAATTGATTTTTGGTCATTAGATACCTTAAAAAACATTGTGCCTGGCCGCATATGCGTCTGTTTTCAAAACAGCCGTGTATGTATGCGGTTTTGGGAGGTTTTTCCACGTATGGCCAGACCTATACATGGAAAACACCCCGATATCTGCATGGGCTGAAACGACCATTTTAGACTGGCTTAAAAATTAAATTTGACCATGGAAATTCAAAAAAATTGCATGAATAAGAAAGAGGAGGACATGAGGAGTTACCCGGAAGAAACGATGTCGAATTTTGCCAGACAAAGCTCGCGGAATTTGCGTTGGAAGTTTTGAGCTCCAATGGGTAAAAATTTCAAATGATTTGGAATTTTTGAATTTTTTACTATTTATAAAAAAAATTGAAAATTTTGAAATTTTTTACCCACTTTCTATAGTTTTGGACCGCTTCTGACCATTTTGGACATTTTTTGACTAATTTGATGATGTAGGAGTCCATTTTGAGCACCGTTTTGATCGTGGTTTTGAATCATTCATGTCGATTTCAAGTATTATGTCTAAACTGGCATATAGGTTAGGTTTCACATCCATTTGTACTTTGCATGACCTTATGACCATTTCATTATAACCTTAGGTACGAACCCATTCTATCTTGTCACATAACCTCCTTGTTGCTTTTAGAAGTGACATGATGTGAATGGTAGAGCGTGACCATACATGGATTCCCTAGTTAGCTCCTGTTTCGCATTTGGTGCCCATGCTAACATTTTTTCCCTTAGGGTGTGGGAGTCCTTTGTATAGTATGACCATGACTTTTCACAAGAGCCTCATACTCCTTTTGATCTTTTTTGGTGGCCTTTTTCCCTAGGACTCCCTTATATTAAGTTGTAATTGCATTATCATGAGTTTTTCTTACCTTATTGAGCCTTATGTCGGCTTCCCTGACTTTGATTATCAGCTATATAGCCTGAGCTTGTCTCATGTTTAGCCACGCAGAGCCATTTTACATATCCTTTGCAGCTTGATTCCCCAGTTTTTACCAGGAGGGGACTTTCCTATGAGTGTTGATATCCTACACATGTGTCCTTGCATTGAGCATAGGTATGTTCCACTGCTTGGAACTAGTTTTTTTACCCCTTGACACTCGTCTCCTCCTAGTCTGTAACTATAAAGTACTTTTATTCTTTTTCAAGCTTTTCAAAATATTTGAAAAAGTTCAAAAAAAATTAAAAAAACCAAAAATCTGGATAGGAAAAGATGTTATCTTTGGCAGCAGTCAAGTCGTGTCACCTTCAAATAGAGAACTGTATATCACATCCGTTGGTTGGGTTAATAGTTTGACTTTAGGAGCTGTATGCGTTTCTTTGAGTTTATCTCCACCGACCGATTAAGCTTCCAGTTCCTATGGAGCCTCTCTCAATGCCTCCTGTGTCACAGAGATGTCCCAGTTTTGTATATTGAGTCTATGTTGCCTACATTTATTCACCATTCACCTTTAGTCTCTTGTTCGAAGGAATTTGAAACCTGAGTCAGCCATTCCTCAAATCTCTTGACTTTGCATGTCAGCAATTCCCGGTACTGATACTGGTTCGTGCACATTATGATCGAGTCCTTCCACATTATACAACTTTGCTGAGTACCTCATGTTGGATGATGAGAAATGCATTAATTCCCTCCTTCTAGCCGATTTCATCCCATTGACTTCATATCATTTATTCTGGGTTAGGAATCTAGAGTCATTTTTTAGTGCCTTCTGACTTGCAGCAATTAGTGGTAGGTTCTCTCACCATCGACGCCATCGATAGTTTTGGGAATACATCAATGTACCCTGATCAATGGATCCTTTCAAGTGTTCGACCTCAACACATTTATTCACACTTGTTAGTTTTCACTCTAGTACCTTGATTCCCATTTTCATTATCAGTGGGTGATCTCGCATCTGTTAATGTTATACATCAATGACCAGTAATCATATGATGGAATACTATGTTCGACCTTGATACCTATATTCACATAGTAGGACATGTACTCATAGCAGATTGTGTAGAAGACCTTCCAGATGGGTGTAATTTCATATATGCTACCTCCTTGATCGTGCCAGTGTTCATGAAATTTCAGCTCTTGTGACTTGATTCCAGTGTATGTTAGATATCGTCAGCCATTATGGAGATCTTGATCCATTATATATCTTCAGCTTTCATGGAGATCATGATCCGTTGTATATATTCATCGTGGAGATTCTGATCTATCTATATTGTACATGACAATGACCACACATGTCATATTTTGTATCATGCCTATTCATGACCATTGTACTCTTATGTATCTGGGACTGCTATATCTACTTAAAGTTATGTGCAGAGTTTGATTATTGTATTATACTATTGGATGGCTGGTTCTTCCACCTGGTTCTTCATCACTCCACTTTTGGGATGGACTTATAATGTATTTCGGAGATCGTATCACCCCTCTGACCTAACACATTAGGGGGCATCTTTTATAGCAGATTTTACCATACATGGTGGATCACACCTTTATGGCCGTCCATGTCTCTTTGCATACTCTTTGGACCCCATGGACCATATTTGTACCTTTGATATTTCCAAGATCATCCCTAAAAACATGCATTATTTTCTATACATGTCTTTTAAACCTATTCTCGAATATATATGTGGATATGACCCTCAAACCCACATACATCGGGATGTGTGCAAAAGGCCAAATAGTTTTTGAGTTTTCCCTTATGTGGACCCGAGTTAGTTGTCCCTTGGCCTTCCATATGCCTTGAGATCGATTGGATTTGACCTTCCATTACCCCATTGAAGCAGTATATAAGGAACCCTTTGGATACATTGAAAGGAGAGGAATTGAAGAGCGAGAAAACTATAGTCCATTGTTACCGGAGCTTATACTTGAGTCTGCATCCCTTTGTCCCTTGGAGCACTTTGTGTTCTTCCCAAGCTTTCCTTTTGCTTGTGATATTTCTATCGAGAGATGGAGGCCTGAAGTGGTGGAGGCCCAGGTGGAGGACTTAGTTTCTCTAATTCCGAGACGTGTTGACAGAGGTTGTCACTATTGTAATCTCTGATTTATATTAATCGAAATATATTTTCCTATCTAATAATGTGTATTTAAATGAGTATTGAATCCATGGATGATTTTAAATGCTTATATGTTATTGATTGTATATGCTAGAGTAGGCCTAACACAATTATATAGCATGCTTGTCTTGTTTGCCTAATGTTGAGAGAGCAAATTGCTAATACAAGTGAGAGTGGAAAAGCTCAATGTGGATCTACATTAACCATCCGAAATAGGGTATGTTTCGAGATCCTTTAGTGTTAGATGTTTGGTTTCTCTTGCATATGGGAAAGGATTGATTTCTATGGTTACTCTGTCTGTTGTGGTACCCCAAGCCATAGGAAGTTTTCTCTGTAACATAGTCATTCATTAAAGATGCACCATATTTTCAGGTGGGATTTAATTGTCGATATGGCGTGGGTGCATCTTTCTTGCAAAGACCACTAGCTCCACCTCAATCGCATCTTCATCCACATAAAATCGACAAAAAAGAAATCTTATCAACCCACAAATAATAAAGACAACCATATTAATCAATTGATATGTCATAAGTGCGTAGAAATTGGTATTTAGTCCATCTTAAAATGAGAAATTTAGCAAAATAAAAACCTAGAAATTTATAAGTGAATCATAAATATGATAAACTTTATAAAAATAATTAAAATAAAAAACATATTATTTGAAATAAATAAATTGTTAATAACTACAATGGAATAGAATGAGTTATTAGTTTTTTTTAATTAAAACAACAAAATATCTAAAAAACTAATCATAGTGGTTATTTTTTAGTGTTCCAAAAATTATTATGGTTTTGTTCACTACATATTATGACCTCTCAAATATAAAGGTATAATTTATTAAATGGAAAGTAGAACAATGGATTGTTAACTATTTTTAATAATATAATAAAATAACATGGAATGGAATTCACTCTATATCTTAAGAAGAAAATTGGATCTTCTAAATACAATAGAGTACCCTCAAGTCCTTAAATATGATTTATCACATGCAATACCATTGGACACCCAAAACCATGGGCCCATAAACCACCAATACTAAATAACCTTAAATATCATTTATGACATGCAATATCATGGGAAAATGCCATGGGGCACCCAAAACATGGGCCCATAACCAACTAATGGTTATTATTTACTGAATAAAGCTTATCTTAATCATTTTTTAATGAAATCATGATTATCTCCAATGAATCGTGGAAAAAATAGAGGATCTTTGATTAATTTGAAGGGAGAAAATATATAGACATAAATTTCTATTCTAATTTTAGATGAACACAAAAATTTAGATATTAAAAAAATATGTAATTTTAGAGAAAATTATTTAAAAATATTTTTAAAGATTTCTATATAAAATTTACCCCATCAAAATTTAGAACACCATTATTTTCTCTGAAGTGGGAATATTTGCCACTAAAATTATCCTTGAATGTTATTGCACGTCCCCACCCCTCTACTAGAGAGAGAGGATGCAGCATTATTGCTATCAAAGCTGGGCAATCTAAGCCCCATAACGTAATATAAAATTCATTGAACTTAAAAACATACACATATGTGTAAAACATGCAATATATAGCGGAAGCAAATGTGGAAATTGAAACCAGGTGATAGAACAATTGCACTCACAAAATTGCTAATCAAACAGGCAAAATTACACACAAAGGAGACTGAAATTGGAGCATAACACTAATCTGTATTGAATAAGTGTACAATAGCCAACCTTATGAAGTCATAGGCTGCTGCAATAAATAATTACATGAGATATTTTAATGCATAAGGATGCCATTTGAAATAGTCAAAAGCAGGCTTACTAAATCTAGTCAAATCCCCCACAGGTGCATAAAGCAGTTTCCAAATCTACCTAGGAGCTCACGAATTGGAAAAGTCAAGTAGTCAAGATAATAGGTGATGGAAGGACAACTAATACATTCTTTTATTAGGAGAAAAGAGTGGAGGATGATGAGGGAAGAAAACAAGTCAACTACACCTAGTCTTACTTTCCCTTTTGCCATAAATCTCAGTAAAGCAGACATGCACTAGGCAGGATCTGGAATAAACAAAATATACTAAATATGGATTCTAGGAGGTTTCCCAAGTGCTCCATGGCTCAATTTTAGCAAGTTTGACTTCTAGGACATGTGGAAGACAACTTCCATAGAGTGGAATATTGGAAACTAGGCAAATAAGACAAAAATGGATTAATTAATGTATAAGGTAGCTAACTATGGATTGATTATTCTAACACCCCACCTTAATCCTGACTTATGAGTAAATATCATAAAACTATAGGGCCTAGCAACAAGGATTAGTCACCCTTTACATACTGCATGTCCATTTAAACCAAGGAAAGAGGCAAAAACCCAGTGGGAAATATCCTCCCTTAAACATGGACAGTAAAAAAAAATTTGAAAATCTTGTCATCAATCATACTTCACAGCATGGTCAGCAATCCCCAATAGTGATTTGAGATTGCTGAATGTATTCTCACAAAAACATTTGGTGAAGATGTCTGCTACTTGTTCTGAAGATGCACAGAAGAGTAGGTGAATGGTGCCATCATGCACAAGCTGTCTGATGTAGTGCATATGGATCTCAATGTGTTTGGTTCTCTGTCTATGAACTGGATCATTGTAGATTCAAATGGTACTATGATTATCACAATAGATAATGGTTTAAAACTCTGATTCGAAGCCACACTCACCAAGTAACCCCTGCAACCATAAACATTGAGTTGATGCATTTACAACTCCTCTGTACTCTGCTTCTGTAGATGAGAGTGTAACGACACTCTGTTTCTTGCTTGAATGGATGATTGGTCCTTCAGTAAGCATGAACACATATCTTGATGTTGAATTTTTATCTGTGTTGTCACCTACCCAATCACTGTCAGTAAACTCAATCAAATCAAGATCAGATTTAGCTTTGTAGAAGATCCCATGAGTCCTTGTTCCCTAAACAAAGTTAAGGATCCTTTTGGATACTCCCCAATGAATCTCATGAGGCTGATCCATGTATATTGAATCCACGCTCACTACATAATAAATATCTGGTCGAGTGTGTGTAAGGTACACCAAACACCCAATCAGTTGCCTATACAGTGTATTAGTCACCATAGGAGAAGAACCTGCTTCTTCAACCTTAACTCCTGAAAGGAAAGGATTCTTTCTTGGCTTGCAATATTTCATGTTGAACTTGTTCAGTAAATCCAAATCACACTTCGACTGATGTACTTTTATTCCATGTTGGGATTGAGCGATTTCGAGACCCAAAAATTGGCTCAACAACCCCAAATCAGTCATAGAAAATGCATGCTTCATTGCATCCTTCAAGGAGGCAATTTCTTCCTTTGAACTTCTTGTAATAAAAAGGTTATCCAAATACAAGAAAATAATCATCAAGGAACCATGAATCAGCTTCAAATAAAAATTAGGATCAGATTTGCATTGAGCAAAACTCAATGACAACAGAAAGCCATCAATCTTGGCATACCAAGCCCTACAGGCTTGCTTAAGCCCATACAATGATTTATTTAACCTGCACACAAGAGATGGATTAGTAACAAACCCTTGAGGCTGCTGCATGTAACTCTCTTCAGTAATATCTCCATTCAGGAAAGCACACTTCACATCCATGTGATGTACCTCCCACTACTTCAAAGCTACAATGGCTAAGGCTAGCCTGATGGAGTCCATCTTTGCCACTGGTGCAAAGGTCTCATTGTAGTCAATACCATGTACCTATGAGTATCCTTTGGCTACCAATATTTCCTTATATTTCAAAGGTGAACCATCAGCAGCAAACTTAGTTTTGAAAACCCACTTACATTGAACTAGCTTCCTCCCTAGGAGAAGATCAACCAGTTCCCAAGTGTTGTTCTTCTGGAGTGAGTTAAATTCTTCTTTCATGGCTGTTTGCCATATTAGATCATGTGCTGCATCTTCATATGTCTATGGGTATGATTCAACCATCATATAGCACTTCTCTCCAAACAAAGGGTCTTTCATACACAGGGCACTCTCAAACTGAGATCTAGTCCTCCTAGGATCACTAGGATTTACATCTAGTTCCCCAGCTGCATGAATGGTCTTTGCTGCCAATTTTGGTCTTGTAGGACTATTAAAATATGAAATTAAATCATCATTATCAGACATATCAGAATAATAAAACTCATTTGTCTCTTCACTTACATTGAATGGTTCTGGTGGTGAAGAAAACTCTCCAACTTCAACTGCTACTAAAGGATCTTCTTGGAACTGAACACTCCTTTCAATAAAGGATTTGTTTGTGCTAAAATTTATCAGCTTGTACCCTTTTGAATCTTCAGTGTGCCCAACAAATAGACACTCTTAGCTTTGGGGCTGCAAAGCCTTCCTCTTTTCTGTTGGAATTCTAGCCCAAGTCCTTGAGCCAAAAATCCTGAAATGGGTCACATCTAGCTTGTGCCCACTCCATGCTTCGAAAGGAGTCATACCATCAAGCTGTTTATGAGGCACCCTATTTTGGATATAGGATGCATAGTTTATAGCTTCAGCCCAAAACTTTGGTGCCAAATTCTTAGCCTCCATCATACAGGTTGCCATCTCTTTCAATGATCTGTTCTTTCTCTCGAGAACACCATTTTGTTGTGGTGTGTAAGGGATTGAATGTTGCATCTGAATACCTTCATCTTCACAATATTGAATGAAATCATACTTGATACTCACCACCATTGTCAGATTTGAGAATCTTGAGTTTCCTCCTAGACTGGTTTTCAACCAAAGCCTTAAAGACTTTAAAAAGGCCAAAAACTCCAGACTTATGCTTCAGGAAGTAAACCCAACAGTACCTGGAAAAGTCATCTATGCATTTCAATGCATATTTGACTTGACTCATTGATATATGAGGAAATGGGCCAGAAATATAACTGTGGATCAACTCAAGAGGTGAAGAGGTTCTCTCATGACTAGCTCTCTCAAATTTATGCTCTGGGTGTTTTCCTAAGATACAACCTTGACTGACTCCCTTGGAAAACTTAATCTTTGGAAACCCTATGACCATTTATTTTTCACTTAGATCAGAAACATACTTATAGTTAAGATGGCCAAATCTTTCATGACAAAGCTTGCTTTCCTCATTGGCATGAATAAGAAGAGAAGAGGGGTATGAGTAGGGTAGAAAATGTGAAAACATGTATACCATCAAAGTGTGATTTGCAACTCCTTTTGCAATTACTTTACCACTCGATATGTCTGTGATCTCAACATCATCAGGGGAGAATATGACCTTCTTTGGATACCCTGTGTGGGTCATTTGATACACTAACAAGAGGTTAAAGGAAAGACTTGGAACATACAATAAATTGTTGAACTTACCATGGTCAAGATCAATCCTTCCTTTTCCAAAACTGTCAGTGAGGGAGTCATCTCCCAGCACTATTGGTGGACCTTTCGACATGTCAAGAGAGGAGAATGCCTCCTTGGCCAAAACCATATGTATTGAAGCTCTAGAGTATATGATGAAGCTAGGTGAGCTTGATGTGCTAGCAACCAATGCATGAACTCTCTCTCTGTCTTCTGAATCTGATCCTTCTTCCCTCTTCTTTGAGCTATCAGGAAGGGAGATGTTATTCTTCTCCAGGAGTTGGGTCAGCATGTCAATTTTCTTCTTCATGCAGAAGCTTTCATGATGAAATCCCTTAATGCAGTATGCGAACTTGCTCATTTATCCTTTGTTCTTCTTCTTTTGGGGGTTCTTCTTGGAGCCTTAGGGCTCCTCCTAAGACTTGTTCTTGTCTCTCTTCTGCTCAGGTGGATTCTTAGCTTTCTTCTTTCCTTTTGAATACACCCTCGAATCTCCAACAACGTGAGCCTTGTATTTGGAAGGTTTGATGGTTCCCATCATCACCAATTTATCTTGTTCTTATGTGAGGGATTCCATGAACTCTCCAAGCTTAGGAATATTCCAGGCTCGAGTTTTCAACTTGGTGGCATGGAAGGTTGAAACAAACACTGAATAGTCAAGGCGAAGCTTTGAGAGTATGGACAAAACTAATTTCTCCTCCTTATTTTCAATTCCACACTGTTTTAGCTGGGAAACAAGGGATTTAAACTTGGAAAAGTAGAGTTGCAAGGATTCGAAGCTGTTAAGACTCAAGGAGATCAATTCATTCTCAATTTGATGTCCTCTCATATTATATGTCTTACCAAAAATCTCTACAAGCTTCTCCCATACTTCATTAGGTGATGTCAATCCATCAATATGGAAGAGGAGGTCTGTGGATATGCTCAGACATAAGAGACCATAGGCCCCATCCCTCCTGTTGTGCCATTTAATTTTCTCTGCAACTGCATTGGGATATAATTCATTTTCCATAGTCACCCTATAGATAAATTTCTCTCTCAACAATATCTCCATCTCTGCTTTCCATTCAAAGAAATTAAATGGAGTCAAGATGATCTTCTGATATTGATCCATAGCTCAGAAATTATCCCTTTAGTCAGCAGAATAGCTCCCAGTCAAGATGTTGAACCTGCAATAGCAATATGGAAGGAGAGAAATTGATCTACAAAGGCTCTGATACTATGTGGAAATTGAACCCAGGTGATAGAACAATTGCACTCACAAAATTGCTAATCAAACATGCAAAATTACAGACAAAGGAGACTGAAATTGGAGCATAACACTAATCTGTATTGAATAAGTGTAAAATATCCAACCTTATAAAGTCATAGGCTGCTGCAATAAATAATTACATGATATATTCGAATGCATAAGGATGCCATTTGAAATAGTCAAAAGCAGGCTTACTAAATCTAGTCAAACCCCCCATAGGTGCATATAGCAGTTTCCAAATCTACCTAGGAGCTCATGAATTGGAAAATTAAATTAGGTAAGATAATAGGTTATGGAAGGACAATTAATACATTCTTTTATTAGGAGAAAATAGTGGAAGATGATGAGGGAAGAAAACAAGTCAACTACACCTACTCTTACTTTTCGTTTTTCCATAAATCTCAGTAAAGTAGGCAATAAAGCAGAAAAAGGAGACATGTGCTAGGGAGGATATGGAATAAATTATATATGCTAAATATGTATTCCAAGAGGTTTCCCAATCCCTCCATGACTCAATTTTAGCAAGTTTTACTTCTAGGACATGTGGAAGACAACTTGCATAGAGTGGAATATTGGAAACTAGGCAAATAAGACAAAAATGGATTAATTAATGTCTAAGGTAGATAAATATGGGTCAATTATTCTAAAATAAAATACATTCATCAAATGATTCAACATGTTCATCATAATTCATTAAACATAATACAGTTGCAGAGATTACACACAAGAAATAGTTATCTTGAAAGACGCTTGTCCCGCAACCAGCTACGTCGCTGCAACATTCCACACAACCATAGGCTAGTGTGATCATCAATCTCTTAGAAGCATTTCCACACTCAATTTGGGCATGATTCCCACCATGAATAATGGAACTATAACAAACTCACACATAGGCAAATACATAACAAATTCAGCCAAGCCAAAACTAAATTTGAGTTTATTAGGATGCTAAGGAGCTGGAAAGGTTGAAATGCTAACCTAGTGAGCTCAACCATATAGGTATGGACACCTACACTAGATAGGTTTTGGCTTCTAAAAAATCTACACACCCAACACAAGGAAGCATCCCCTTCTCTACTACGCAGTCCCTCGATATATTCCTTCCATTCTAGTGCTCTTCAGGGGGGGCAAAGATGAAAACCAACCCCTCTTGATCTTTCTATGAAGTTCCCTTCTATACTAGGTTTTTCAAGCTAATTCAGACCCAATTCCACTCAATACCAGTTTAGAACAAGGCAAAAGATGCACACATAGCAAGATACAAAAATATGGGTTGAGGAAAAATGTTTTGCAACCAAAAACAAATTCGTGAAATGGGGAAAGACAACCCAGGATGAGAAATTCGAATTCAACAACGATTATGGGCATTTCTTGATCCAAATCGACCTCTACAAACCCCAAAATCATAAATATTTGTTGGACATTCACTCCATAACACCAAAATGGATTTCCTCGGCATGCACAATGAAGAAAACGAAAGCAATTCGTGAATGAAAGAACCCAACACTGATCATTACCAAAAAACACTTCCTAGCCATGGGGAAAAATGAAGATAATTGCTTCCCACGTGAGGGAAAATGCATAGGTAGACATAAAATGTGAAGGAGAGAGCTCTCCAAGATTCTACTGCATGAGAAAATGGAGGACGTGGGTGAGTAACAGAATGGGCATGCATTTCTTGGTGTTAACTTGCCCCATAAATCAAAGTCATGTTTTCCAAAAATTGATGGCTTCTCCAATTCCAATTTGCACTACCATACTCTTCCCATCCCCATGCAATAACTACCTCAACCAATTTCTTACAGAAATAAATCATTGGGTGAATAAGACAAGAAAGGTGGTTGATAGCTCGATGGGTTTTCCCCTTGACATTTGACTTTTCCCCATTGGCTCAAAGGTTTGAATACCTCCCCCTTATCCTTAGGAAATCATGCCTCCATCTCTTTTAATGTTGTATTGACATAGCTGGTTGTGGGTATTTTAATTAAATTGCATATTTACATGAGGTCCAAAATTATAATGGGCCTGATTAGCACAATATACCATCGGCATCGATTTTAATCACTCAAATGTAAAACACTAAATCAATGGTGGGTATTTTTCCTTGATATCCACACCATGATTAATTACAATGTATACATCATATACATTTAATGCAAATGGGGTCAAAACTGGGCTGTTACAGTTATAATCAAAGTATAATCATGAACATATAGTACATAAATATTGGGATGAGATTCACAATGTATGAAGCCAAGAGTAACAAATAAATGGTCAACCTTTTCATACCAAGCATGAGGTTCTTGTTTCAAACCACCCAATGAATTCTTTAATCGATAAGAAAGACCAGAATCTATCATGAAGCCAAGATATTTCTCAATATAGATTTCTTCAATCAAATTTCCATGAAGAAAAGCGCTTTTAACATTCATTTAGTGAATCTCCCATTAGAAATGGGAACCAGGCGAAAGTATTATTAAAACAAAATTCATCTTTGCAACAGAAGAAAAGGTTTCAATATAGTCGATTCCTTCTTGTTGAGAAAATTCCTTGGAAGCCAAAAGAGCCTTATGGCATGCAACAAAACCATCAAAGGTAAAATGGATCTTATACAATCATCAACACTTCACAACATTCTTTCCTTGCCAACCAAGAACAAGGTCCCATGTCTAATTCTTCTTGAGGGAATCAATTTCAGCATTCATAAAATTTTCCAATTCATGAACACCCTTAGTGGCATCATATGTAGCATGATCATAGGTGCTGATAACATGTGCCATTATAGAAACACTACCATAGTGTTTTTGACTACGAGTATGCCAACGAATGCTAGGATTTCGAACATCCAATCCCATAACTTTAATTATCTTAACAACCCACCTAGCTAAGCAAGTCATCAGAGATCCAGGTCGCATTAGAGGAAATTTCAACTCAAAATGGGCCACCTAAAATGAACTAATAAAATAATAGTTAAAATAATAAAATAATATTTATTAATTTTGGAGGAAGAAAAGAAAAAAACTACTTTTTTGTTTGTATTTTTGACATATCTCCTTGTGTTTTTACTCAAATTTCGATCGGGAGAGCTCGTTGGATGTGGAATTAAATTCTGCATCCAACGAGTATCCACTCAGCATACTTTTGATAGACCCCTCTACCCCAAAAACAAGAAATACCTGAAAAAATGGAATGATGACATCATCATTCAATTTTTTTCAGGTATTTCTTCTTTTTGGGGTGGAGGGGTCTGTCAAAAGTATGCCGAGTGGGTACTTGTTGGATGTGGAATTTAATTCTGCATCCAACGAGTTCTCTCGATCGAAATTTGAGTAAAAACATAGGGAGATATGTCAAAAATACAAACAAAAAAGGTAGTTTTTTTTATGATACCTACCCCCAAATTTATATTGAAAAAGTATTTAAGACCTATACGGTATTTCAAATTTAAATCAATTTCATTGGCTAACACATGATGACATGGAATTTGAATAAAAGTTAAAAGGCCCATTTTGAGTTGAAATTTCCTCTAATGATTATTATCAATTGTGTGAGCTGAGGAAGTCAAGATGTCGAACTCAATGGTCATAGTAAACTAACTATGAGTTGACTCATAATTCATCCATTTGGTCAAAAATCCACAGACAGGTACACTTGATGTAAACTCTTTAAGGATCTCAAATGGATCATTGTTTAAGAGATCGGAGGAAGCATTAAATAGCTTACTACTTGAAGTATTTTCATCAAATATCACACTTCTACTTAAGATGATCTATTTCTTGACACAATCAAAGATATATACGATTTCAATTCATCAAAGTATCACATCATGATGCAAGAATCGATATTTGCATCAAGTTTATTTCTATAGTTATCATGGATATGTGCCCAAGAAACACATCCAAAGGTTTCAAGGTGTCCAATAAAGGGTTTCCTTACATTCCATTTTTTGAGTGGATTCATATCAATGACAACCTAATTCAATACAAGATTCAAGAAATAGTTTGAGAAGTAAAATGATTCTACCGAAACATTTTTAGGAGATACTTGGTTCGTAGCAGGCACTTAGCCATCTCTACCAAAGAGTAATTATTCATCTATTTGATTCCATTATTTTGAGGGGTGTGAGGGATATATCTTGGCCAAGAAATACCATTTTACAAGAGATATTATTCAAACTGTTGGCTCACATATTCACTCCCATTGTTTGATCTCAAACCCTTAATGGGTCATCTACACTAGTTTTCATCCAGTGCACTAATTTAATTCATTGAATTTTTCAAAGTCTCGAATCTTTTTCTTCTAGAAATATACCCACGTGAATCTATAAGAATCATCAATAAATGTCAAAATATACTTCGCACCTCCTAATGAAAGGCTGTTCATGCAACAAATATCACTGTGAAAAATCTCTAATCAATTTTGTGCATGCCGCTACTTTACTTGAATCAAAGGGTGCTTAATGATGCTCTCCAAACATTCATCCTTTACAAAATACATCATTTGGACCAATCTTTGAAAAACTAGTAACCATGTTGTGAGTCACCATCTTTTTCATTCTTCGAAAGTTTACATGACTAATTCGTTCATGCCAAGTTTGAATTTTTTCATTAGTTTGAGTGACAATACCAGTCAGGAGTTTTAACACCACAAAAATCACCTTTTTCTGTTAAGATATTTTGTAAGTTTTATGAAAACCCCTCCGGAAAACTTATTTTCCAAATGACCTATTTTATATCATTTCTTTCTTGCTCTGTCAATAACCATGGAAGACTAATATTTTAGTCCCCCTTTTTGACATTGGAATTAATTACACTTTGCAATGCGTGATTTGCTTCTGCAATGTCACTACAATTCTTTCAAATTTTATCTGTGTTAGTCCTTCCATCTAAGATTAACCATATCCATTTTGCTACATTCTTCCTGATATGGATTGTATCGAGCAAATGAGCTATTTGTAGGTGCTCATAGTAAGGAAACCTACTGAATTGTATGGGATAACTCTTCATTCCTCGTGGAAACCCATTCATGCATTCATGAAATTCAATAGTAAACATAAACAAAAACACATGAACAATAATTGAAGACACCCATGGTAGAAAAAAATCAATAAAAATTAAAAAATTCATAATATTGCATATTTATATGCTACATATACAATTTGCATACCATGACAATGTCTATTATATTCCAACTTCCATAGGTGAGGTGTCATTCTTTGTGGTTTCTTCCCATTCTCTTCTTTACCATTGAATTTTATTTTCTCTATAGTTTGATACTTATGATTCTTAGGGACGAAGTGCATGTACTCATCAAATACCTCCTTTCCTAAACTTCTTGAATGCGAATATTTTATCCCATGACCACAGATTAGACATGCAAATTTTCTCTTTTTTTGAATACCTACAAGATATGTGTATTAATGTTATATAAGCATAAAAAATATTATTAATATAAATAAAAAATGCATGATATTTACCTTAAAAACATATTAATTTAGAGTGCAACAGATATTTATATACAACTAAAATGTGTTAACTCAGGAGCGTCATTAATTTTCCATGCAAGTATTCCAGGGAACTGCAATTATTTCTTCCCTATTGGTCTAGAGATTCCATACATAGTGATTCCATTGGAATAACTTCAATAGCTCATTGACAAGAGGCTCAATATATACATTCATATCTTTTAACTTGGGAATTACTTAATATTTTATTCAACATACAATGTTATTTAGTTATGTGTCCCAATATATAAAACTTGTTCTCATGTAGCAATGAAACAAAATAAGAAATGAAATAATATAATTACTTTCAAAAAAATACATAGAATAATCATTGCCAACATTGTGTGCTCTCTCTTTATCGACATCCAAGGAGGAAGGTTATTATTGATGAAGAAAAAAGGCCACACTAAGTAAGTAGAACAAAGCTCTCCAAATGGACTGAAACCATCAACTACCTATGAAATTCTAACATTATGAGGTTCATCTTTAAAACATGGCAATTTTTCTTCAATGCGATTCAATGCAGAACCATTTGCAAGCATTCAGATAACACCATCTTCACTTCTATTCTTTGGGTGGTAATCCATGAACTGTGCTATACTCTGGCACCTAAATAGTTGTTGGAAACATGGAATTATGGGAATATAAAGAAGAAATTTGTGAGGAACCTTTTTTGTTGCTTAATTAGTTCGATATCTACTAATTACAGATTGTGGGCATTTGTTTTCTGATGCATATTGTCCAGAATATATAATATGATCATTAGGAAATGCATCAATAGCTTGGTACTCCATTCCAATTTCTTTCATAATCAAGAATACCTCTCGACATGTGCGTGGTAAATTATTTGATGGTGGTAACGGCAATTCACCCAGTAGTCTGCAACATTGACAAAAAAATGAAATGTAAAAAATATAAATCATAAATATTGTCTATCCCTAATTTATGAATTAATTATCATGAGCGTAGATCCAAATCCTAGGTTCTATTAAGAGCCGAGAGGGATCAAATCTCTCTAGGTGCAAACCTCTTCTTAAGTATTACACTCAATGAGCTATCAACTTTGGTGTTTCCTATATATACCATTGATTTGATTAAAACCAAAAGACACATCTCTTTATTTAAGGTCAACATATAATATATTTATTATTAATATTTAATATTATTTATGACCAACATATAATATTTAATAGTATTTTTTATTTTGCTATGAACTAACATTACAACATTTCCCCATAAATGGTTTTAAAACCATATGCAAGGCCCTCCTAAAACCATGGGTTGTTTAAGAGGCCTTGCACATGGTCTTAAAACTATTTGCAAGGCCCTCCTAAACCATGTACGATAAAACCATGGGTTTTTTTAGGAGGCCTTGCACATGGTTTTAAAACCATCTGTACGGTCCTCCTAAACCATATACAATAAAACCATGGGTTGTTTAAAAGGCCAACATTTTTTTTGCAAATAATTCAATTTTTATTTTTTATTATTTTGTTATGTAGGAACATTACAACATCTCCCTCATATTGTGTTTTTTTTATGATCCACATTTTGGGGGGGGATAATTAAATTTTTTATTTTTTATTGTTTTGTTATTTTTTACTTTCTTATTGTTTTGTTAGGTAGGAAGATTACAACATCTCCCCCATATTACGTTGTTTTTCTGGCCGATATTTGTTTTGTTTTATAATTAAAAAAACTATTATTTTATTAATAAAAGTAACGTTACGTAACGTTACATAACGTTACGTAACATTACAAGCGTTACGTAACGTTACAAGTGTTACGTAACGTTACAAGATCTCTCCCATACTGGGTTGTAGAGAGCCTCTCGGCTCAACTAGAAATATAGGAAAATAGTAAACTTTTTATACCATGTGAAGATGCAATTAATGCATTACATACCGTAGGAGTTGTGTGAAACAAGCATTTGATAAACCATTGAAAACCTTCAAGTTCACCAACAACAATATAGTAGATAGAATATTTTTTGTTCAACCTTCATAAAGAGGTTCTTAGAACTTCTCGAGTAGAGGAACATCATGACATGGAGGTTTTCTTCATCCAATGGACAAAATGTGTCTTGAATCAATCTATTTATCTCATCTTTGTCATTGCTATCAATAACGCCATCTTCATCCATAGGATCATTAAGAATTTGATCTTCAATATCATGATCTCCATGTTCCTCACCTTTTGAAGTAGTATTTCTACTATAATTACATGGCAAGCTCTCTGGTGGTCGACATTTAGGGGGAATTGTCTTTATAATTACAAATAATGTAATAACATTAGTGTATAATATACAACACATATATTTAAAATGAAAAAACATTTTGTGAATACGTGATCAGTACTATTACAAGAAGTACATTATGAAATGATTAACGTCTTACCAAGGGACAACATTCAAACCCCCCGTCAGCATGCCCCTTCTCCTTACAATGTTTCTTTGCACTTGTTTTTAAAATTCTTCTAGTTCATAAGCCACTGCAATCATTGCAAGGGAAATAACACATTCCATCGCCCTTAGCCTCCAATGCTGCCTTAACCTCAACATACCTCTTATTATTTTCTTCCCAAGTATATTTCTTTGACATTGTAATAGCCTATAAGAACCAAAAAACCCAATCAATGTATAATTAAATTAAATAGAGTATATATATATGTATTAAAGGAGAAAGAAAATTAACGGACGTGACATGGAAAGTGACAAATCTAATTAGTAAATCCAAGTTGACTTTACTTCGACATGTTACATATCACAAACACCCCTACTTTCCAAATTATTAAGGAATAAGTTAGTATGGGGGTATATTCTTTCCACCAACCACTATATTTTCGATATTTAGTGATAAAATTTAAATCCCCCCCAATGGTTATGTTCTCCCAAGTTAGGAAACATGGATTCTCACAAGCACATGGGATCACTACTCTTAAACGATTTTTCACATAGGATATTAATTACCACATCCTACTTTACCCCTCTATAAATAAGAAACTAAACAACTAGAACATTTCAAAAATAATGATGTTGTTACCCTAATTAGTTCATCTTCATCTTTTTTTAATCGGACAATCATTAATAGACCAAGCCTGATGACATTATATTCACTCATTGGAAAAAAAATTGTTCACTAACCAAAAACCTCAATGCAAAACTAAAATTTTACAAATCATTTGAAATTGAATAAATTTCATGATAATCTAACCATATTATCTGTTTTAAATAGGAATATATAGTATTACCTAAAACACCCATTAATCTAAGATGAACCCATTATTTCTCATCTACCTTCCCTAACAAAATTATAAACTCTATCATGATACATTCAAATCAATACATCCTAACCATCCATCTCTTTATGTATGACGCTACATAGTAAAGGAGACAATGATTTTAAAAATGCTAACGTGGAAACTGAAGGAGATAGAAAAATTTGATGTGTTAAACCGGTACCCGACTCTTTAGATCATAGATCGAACAATTGACAAAAAAATTGTTGCAACTATAGCAAATTTTTTGATGAAATATGTCTAAATAAGATGTGTTAAACCGGTACCCGACTCTTGAGATCATAGATCGAACAATTGACAAAAAAATTGTTGCAACTATAGCAAAATTTTTGATGAAATATGTCTAAATAACATGTATTGATAGATCAATGATCACAATGGTTACAAAAAAAATGCACAACGATAAAATTTCAACAATAAGAAAAAGTCAATGATTGTTAAGTTATGATGAACGTTGATTTGCAAGTGATTAGAGTTTCATCACTATAGCAACAAACGTGTGTCTTCGTCGCAATAGAGGCGAACTTTCGTCACTATAAAGATGAAATGTTATTTATGTCGCAATAACGATGATGATTGAGGCCAACATAATTTATTTTCAAATTTTTTTATCAATTTATCCACGAAAATTTCCATTTTAACTTATTCGTGGCAATATTTTGTGGAACTTTTGAGCCATATGTACTAATGAATAAATGTAATTGCAGAAGATATTCTATTTCTTATTATTATTAATATTATTCCTTCTTTAGTAGATGTGGTCCCTTCAATTAGGGATGTCATCAATGTAATTGGTCATGTAAATCCTTGAGGTAAAACATCTGTTGTAACTTGGGTCAGTAGTACCCAAAAGAATATTATTAAAACATAATTTTGAGTCTCCCAAGGAAAGACATTCCTTGTTGTGAGGATAATTTGTGTAATGTCCCCGACCCTCCGACCGGTGAAGAGGACGCTACCATACATCAAACATTCGGGAAACTATCCCCATGCACCCGAACATACATATAATGCTGAAACAAAATGCCTGAACATACTACATACTAAGATGCATAATCGTTCACCTACACAGCGGAAGCAAAACATACAATTCAGCATTCAACATGTCCATCATCATAATTAATTAATAGTAAATATGATTGTAAAATAGATTAGTCAAGAATACTTATCTTGTGAGAACTGTCCAACAAATAGCTACGTCATTGCAACGTTCCACCCAACCATAGGCCAGCGTGCTCCTAAATCTCTCAGCAACACTGCCACCCCCGAGCCGGGCATGATTCCACAAGGAATAAGTAACTAGCAGGCTTACACACAGCCAAGGATAAAAAAACAACCAATCCAACATAGTTGGGTTTCTCAAGAAAACAACAGATCATCCAAGCCAACACAGTTGGGTTTATCAGGCCATCCAAGAGCTAGGAAAGGCTAAATTCTAAGATGGTGAGCTCATTACAGAGATAGGGACACCTACACCATAACTATCCTGACTTCTAAGACACCCACACACACCCAACATAAGGAATCAGTCCCTTCTCTGCTACACAATCCCTCGGGCCCACACTTCCCTTCTAGTGCTATTCAGGGGTTGTGGGGAAGAAATCCAACCCTCTATCTTTTTCCGTGTGGTTCCCAAACGCACCAATTTTATCGAGAAAACAAAGCCCTTATCCCTACTCCAACATAGTCTAAAGACCAGCCACTGCATACACGCAGTCAAACTAGTGATTCACAGCTTGGATAGGGAAAACAATTCGTGAGTCATTCTTGGCCCTATCATGGCCAAAATGACTCCAAAACAACCTACAACAGCCCAACAAGTAGAAGCAACATAGCCAACAAAATATGGGGAAACAACAGCAAATGAACAATGTGGGGAAGACCAAAGATCCTGGCTCCACAATGTGATGAAGCAACTGAAAAAATTACACAGTCTACACTGGGGAAACAAATCAGACTCCCATCCTGTGCATGAGGAGAAACATACACATAGACCACAGATCCGTATAGGAACCACAGATACCACTTTGTAGAAAACATGAATGATAGCCAAAACAACTCTCCTCCTTGCTACACGAGGAAAAACAGAAAGAATCTTGCGTGAGAAACATGACGTCTCTCTCTGCATGAGGATGGACGACGATCCAGAATGGTGAGTGGGAAAGTGAGGGGGGAGTGCCTAGCGCCATCATGGAGTGAGTGGAATGATGGGCGTAACCGTTTTTCCTTCCCAACGTGAGGTTTGATTTGCTGGTAGAGTGTGCATGTGGGAAAGGACTGACAGTCTTGCCACACTCTACTCCCCAGCAATAACTTCCCCAACTAATCAGCAGAACATTAAAGTGGTGGTTGGATGAGACAAGGGAAGGTGTGAAAAACAAAAAGGGTGATGACACATGGCTTTTCCTCCATAGTCTCAAGGTTTAACATTCCCCCTCCTTATCCTTAGAAAGTCATGCCTGTTTCAATATGGTTACAGTGAAAATAGCTGGTTGGGTTCATTTAATTAAAATGCACATTTACATGATGAAAAAACTTAATATGTGATGTATACCACGATATACCATCAGAAATGATTCCATTCACCGAAAAATAACACAACCAAATCGTTGGTGGGGATTTTTCCTTTAGCCCCACACCACGATTCATTATAATATATACATCATGTACATTTAATGCAATGGGGTCAAAAATGGGGTGTTACATTCCCCTCCTCCTTCAATAGCATTGTCCTCAATGCTTTAGGAAATTTGAACAAAATTTTATGCTGGCACTGCCTCAGTGTTCCACAGAGTTGAACAAAAATGGATGTGCTAATTGCATGGCATTCTCCAGCTCCCACGCAGCCTCTTCAGGTTTGTAGAGCTCCCATTGCACCTTTACCTGCCCTATGGCCTCGTTTCGAAGCATTGTGACCTTCTTGTAGAGGATGCGCATTGGCTCAGTTCGAAAATCTCCCTTGGGTTCCACTTGAATCACATCCCAATTTATCACATGGTTAGGATCATGTACATATCTATTAAGCAAAGAAACATGAAAAAACATTATGAGCTCTAGTTCTAGGAGGAAATGCAAGTCTAAATGCAACTGGCCCTAATCTTTCAAGCACTTCAAACAACCAAAAATATCTTGGTGACAGCTTGGCACAACTTCCAAGCTTCAAGGAGCTCTTCCTTTCCCTCACTCTGAGGTAAACATGATCCCCAACACTGAACTCCCTGTTCACCCTATGCTTATCTGCATAGCTTTTCTGTCTGTCCTGTGCTACTTTCATATTCTGCCTGATCTTTACAACCTCTTGCTCCATTTCCTTGAGCAATTCTGTTCCATGCATAACCCTGTTCATTGTATTATTTCAAGTCACTGGTGTCCTACACCTTTTTCCATAGAAAGCTTCATACGGACTCATCCCCAAGGATGTCTCTTGTCCATTGTTGTAAGCAAACTCTACCAAGTGTAAGTAATATTCCCACTTGGTTGGTTTGTCCATCATGTACATGCGAAGCATGTCTTCAAGCACCTAATTAAATCTCTCAGTCTGCCCGTCTGTCTGAGAATGGTATGCAGTGCTGAAAATTAGCTTTGTACCCAAATCTGCAAACAACCCCTTCCAAAAATTAAAAGTGAACTTGACATCTCTGTCAGAGACTATTGCCTTCAGCAATCCATGCAATTTGAACATCTTCTTCATGAATATCTTTGCAATGTCATCATTCTTATGTGTAGACTTAACCGATATAAAATGTGATGCCTTTGTCAACTTGTCTACCACAACCATGATGGAATCATGTTGTCTCCAAGTCATTGGCAATCCTGTAATAAAATCCATGGAAATAACTTCCCATTTCCATTCTGGAATTGGCAAAGGCTGCAAGAATCCTGCTAGATGTTGATGCTCAACCTTTACCTGTTGACATTTCATGCACCTCGAAATGTATTCAGCCATGTCCTTTTTCATTCATGGCCAAAAGTATTGCTTTCTGACTGTAGCAATCGTCTTATGGTATCTTGGGTGACCATAATACAGATCTTGATGGATTTCATCCATAACAACTCTCCTCAAATATGCTACATTTGGAATATAAGTTTTTCCTCTATAAGTAAGAAGTCCATCTTCTTCTAATTTATATCCCTCATATCTCTTCTCAAGACCTTGTTGCTGCAATTTGTCTTTTACTTGCTCATACAATTCATCTTCAGTAGTATGATTAACAATCTGTTGCCTCAAATCTGATTGGCAAATACTAAGATATGCCTCATGCATTTCTTGCACCTTCCTACTGAGTGCATTAGCTACCTTATTCTCTTTCCCCTTTATGTGGTTGATATCAAAATAAAACTCACATAAAAATTCCAGCCATCTCGCTTGCCTAGCATTCAGAGTAGGTTGATCAAATAGATACTTCAAACCACAATGGTCTGTCCTGAGGTCAAATCTTCTACCCATCAAGTAATTCCTCCACATCTTGAGAGCATGTACTATGGTTGCAAGCTCTAGCTCATGAGTGGCATAGTTCTTCTCATGCTCCACCAACTTTATTGACTCATAACATATCATATGGTTGTCCTGCATAAGAACTCCTCCAAGCCCTTGTCTACATGCATCGGTACACACCACAAAATATTTCTTTGGATCTGCAACCTTCAATACTGGTGCACTGGTGAGAATATTCTTCAATAGCTGGAAGCTTTCTTCACACCTCGATGTCCATTTGAATTTCATCCCCTTATTTTGCAAAGAAGTGATGGCATGTGCAACTTTGGAGAATCCATCGATGAGCCTCTTGTAGTATCCTACAAGTGCCATAAAATATCTTACATCTCTCACATTTCTTGGAGTAGGCCAATTCATAATGGATTCAATATTTTCAGGGTTGACAGATATACCCTAATCTGAGATAATGTGACCCAAATACTGAATTCTATATCTATAGAAGTAACACTTGCTCAGCTTTGCATACAACTGATGCTCCCTAAGAAATTGCAATGTCAATCTCAAATGCTTTTCATGCTCTTCCTCATTCTTTGAGTAAACAAGAATGTCACCCAAGAAAACAAGAACAAACTTGTCCAAATACCTATTGAAGACACTATTCATAAGGCACATAAATGTAGCTGGTGCATTTGTGAGGCCAAATGGTACCACTACAAACTCATAATTTCCATACCTTGTTATGAAGGCTGTCTTATGAATGTTTTCATCCTTGATTCTCACCTGATGGTAACCAAACCTCAAGTCAATATTGGAACATACCTTTTCTCCTCTCATTTGATCGAAGATGTCATCAATCCTAGGAAAATGATATTTATTCATCACAGTAACCTTGTTCAACTGTCTATAATCAATACATAACCTAAGTGTACCATATTTATTCCTTACAAGAAGAACTGGTGCTCCCCAAGGAGACACACTTGGCCGGATATACTTCTTTTCCAGCAAATCTTGCAGTTGCATCTTCAATTCTACCATCTCCGGTGTACTCATCCTATAGGGTTTCTTGGACATTGGTGCTTCTACCGGCACAAGTTCAATTGTGAAATCGATGTCCCTCTTTGGAGGAAGCCCTGGAATCTCATCGGGAAACACATCCTTGAATTCCTGTAACCCTTGATAGTCCTCCAACCTAGGAGTTTCATCTCCTGTTGCTTCCAAAATATGAGCTACATACAACTGGCAACCTTTCCTACAGAACTTATTTAATTGCATTGCTGAAACCTGCCTTACTAAAATCACTTTTGGAATACCTTTCACAACTACTGGGTTTCCTTCTTCATCCATGCATTCTAAAGTCTTGTTGTAACAGTCAAGATTCACTCTGTGAGCTTCTAACCAATCCATTCCAATGAGAACATCATAGGAACCAAGCGGTAGAACATTCAGATCTACACAAGTGACCAATCCATTCATGACCAATAGACATTTCTCAACCACTTGACTGACCTTTCTCTTAGTCCCAATGGCTAGCTGGACTAACCAAGATTTTCTATGCTTTACTTTCTTAAAAGCATAAATCTCCACTACTCTAGGAGTGATGTAACTATGAGTAGAACAAGGGTCAATCAAAATAGAAACAGATTGTTCAATAATCTTACCTGCAACTTCAACCACAGTTGACTGGTGATCTGCCTGGTGGTCCTCCAGTGCTGCATAAATTCTAGGGACTTCTCTTGCTACTTGTCCCACTATTTCTGCTTCTTGAATGTTATAAGTTGGTCTTGCACTCTCATTCTCGAGTGGACAAGTTATGTGCATGTGGGGTCCTCCACATCTCCAACATTTAAGTGGTCCTCTATTCTGTTGTGGATCCTTAGGCTTTTCTCCTGTCACTCCAACTGGCTTACTCACAGCATGGGATGGCTGCTTCTGCTGATTCCTAAATCTAGAAGGTTTGAAACCTTTCTTTCTTTGGTCAAACTTCTCATTCTTCTTGTCCTTCCATGCCTTATGGTAATCAAGTTTACTTTTTCTTTGCTCATAGCAATACTTAGCCTTCCTTATTGCTTCTTCAAGAGTTCTAGGTTTGTAAAAATCAATCCTATCTTTGTAATACTGAGGAAATCCACTCGAAAACCTCTTGACCTTCACTTTTTCATCTTTGATGTACCTGACATACCTCAATAGTTCCAAGAACTTATTTGCATACTCTTCCATGGTCTTTTGTCCTAATCTCAGCTCATGGAACTCCCTAATCTTGTCATCATAATACCTGTCAAAGATGTATATCCACTTGAAATACTTCTTGAACTATTTCCACTTCAATCTTCTTTCACTGATCCTCTTCACTTGCTTGAAGTGTTCCCACCAAATGGATTCCCTTCCATTCAAATTGAAAATGGCAACTCTTGCCTTCATGTTTCCGAAATAATCCTGCACTTCAAAGCACTTTTTTATCCCAAGAAGCCAACCTTCAGCCTCTTGTCCAGTCTTTATATCACCGTCAAATGTAGAAGGTTTAGCCTTCTTAAATTCATCCCAAGAGCGATCCCTATGTTGTCTCTTTCTCTTTCTTTTATGAGAGCATGAACTTGAATTCCCACTGGATTCTTCAGAGTTAGATGATCAACTTGAAGTCCTTCTCCTTCTCCTAGTATTGCTCTTACTACCTTTCGGTCTTGCTGTACCCCGTCCAGAGTCTATCTTTCTCTGCAATTCTGTCAAACTCTGCAACATGGAAGCATTCAACTGATGCTTCTCTTCTTGGGATTTAATCAAACTTCTCATGGTGGCTACAACATCTGTCGATGTCTCTTGGAATATCCTTCCATTAGACTCTATGTCATCATTTCCATTACAGACATTTTCTCCCATGGCATCTGTCGCATGCTTGTAATAATCCTAAGCATCATATCCATCATGGGTTCCCATAATTGAACCACCACTTGCCTTACCACATTGCTCTACCTGGAATACTGCTCTTGAAGGTGACTATGATTCTGCAAACGTGTTAGTAACACAAAACTGTTAGATACATACCTTGATAAAAAACAGAACTACTTACCTTCTCCTGGAAAATCATAAAATAACCATTTTTCTTAAACAAAAATCTTTCTCATTGTCAGTCCTGTAATTCACTGACAATTTGCTGAAAACCCGCTGAAAAATAGTTGAAAAATAGCTTGAAAAATCTACTTGAAAAAAACCCAAATTTCCTTATATAGAATCGGGTCTCATCCCAAATAACATTCCGACATTTCGGCGGTCAGAATAACTAATTTCCTCCACTGCTCATCGGCGTTCTATTCATCTATTTCTCTCCGGCGTGTTATATCTGTAGTAGTCTAGGCTTCCAAACTATAACGACGATGACAAGGACTTTTCATTGCCAGTCAAACAACTAACATTTTTCGTTGTATTGGCGGTTTCAACAACTGTAGTTTTTCGCAGTATCGGCAATTGGATGCATTATACATTGGGCGGTTATTCTTCTAGGTAGCCACAACAATGGGAAACGATCCCACTATGGGTTCCATAGACCCTTATACTCCATTGGCTATCGAAAGGACTAACCACTGTGCATAAGCGATGTAAGGTGAAACACTTCCGTTTCCTTGGTGACCCAAACCACTACAATTTTCTGACATTGCGGTGATCCAAAAAGCAATTTACCTCCGGTGTACCGGCGATCAAAAACGTTAACTTCTATGGCATCAGAGGTTAGATCTACTAACTATCAGGTGGATAGTGTCTTAGACTGCCGCAATGGCAAGTTCACAAACCTTTAACTTTTTCTTATCGATGGTCTAATCCTCTGTAATTTTTTGATGTAGTTCACCGACGGTTCCATCCACTAACTTTCGCCAATCGCCAATGGTCTTAATGCTTAGACAAATTTTTGAAATTTTCTTACTGCCGCATCAGCTGATTCATCCTCTAAATTTTGTCGATCCGTCTAACAAATCTTCTCCAAATTTCTCTTTCCTCCGCCAACATGTCATCGACGACTTCATTGTCTAACTTTCTTCGATGGCGGTGACGTTTCAACGAACCTATCAACTAATTTTTGCTGATCCGTTCACTAAATACCGTCGATGTTTCGGCTATCCTTAGCAATACAGAGCCATCATTTCATCGCTCCCATCGTCTAATCATCGACGATGCAATCAACTAATTTCTGCCGATCGCCGATGGTCTGACTTAGAAAAAAATTTGAAATTTTTTCTCTCCTTTGTCTTTTCTCCGACGACATTTTGGCAATCTCTTTATCTATCCTTCGTCAATCACCGACGGTCTGCGTTGGGTGGTCTCCAGCCTATCCATTCTGCTGTATCAGAGGGTCTTCTCACTTAGTCCTCCGATGAAGCAACGGCCTAAGGCTTAGAAAAAAATTTCTTTAAAGTTTTTCTCTCATTCATTTTCTTCTGGGCAGATGGAAACCTACCTCCGCTAACTGGTTTCTCATGGCTCTCTAAGACCCAATGCTACAATGATGACTTTGTAACTGCATCTTCACAGCCCATTTAGGCCCATGCTGCAACGTAGGCTTTGATACCACTCTGTAACGTCCCCGACCCTCCGACCGACAAAGAGGATGCTACCATACATCAAACATTCGGGCAACTAGCCCCATGAACCTGAACATACATATAATGCTAAAACAAAATCCATGAACATACTACATACTAATATGCATAATCGTTCATATATAAAACGGAAGTAAAACATACAATTCAGCATTCAACATGTCCATCATCATAACTCATTAATAGTAAATATGATTGCAAAACAGATTAGTCAAGAATACTTATCTTATGAGAACTTTCCTGCAACCAGCTACATCGTTGCAACGTTCCACCCAACCATAGGCCAGCGTGCTCCTTAATCTCTCAGCAATGTTGCCACCCCTGAGTCAGGCATGATTCCCCTAGGAACAAGGAACTAGCAGGCTTACACATAGCCAAGGATAACAAAACAACCAAGCCAACATAGTTGGGTTTATCAGGCAAACAACGGATCAGCCAAGCTAACACAGTTGGGTTTATCAAGCCATCTTAGAGCTGGGAAAGGATAAATGCTAAGCTGGTGAGCTCATTACAGAGCTAGAGAAACCTAAACTAGAACTAGCTTGACTTCTAAGACACCCACACACACACAACACAAGGAATCAGTCCCTTCTCTACTACACAATCCCTCAGGCCTTGACTTCCCTTATAGTGCTATTCAGGGGTTGTGGAGAAGAATTCCATCCCTCTAGCTCTGTCTGTGTGGTTCCCAAGTGCACCAAGTTTATCGAGCAAACCAAGCCCTCATCCCTACTCCAGCACAGTTTGAAGACCAACGACTGCATACACGTAGTCAAACCAGCGATTCATAGCTTGGACAGGGAAAATAATTCCTGAGTCGTTCTTGGCCCTATCATGGCCAAGATGACTCCAAAACAACCTACAATATCCTAACAAGTAGAAGCAACACAGCCAACAAAATATGGGGAAAGAACAACAAAAAAACAACGCGGGGAAGACCATAGCTCCCGGATTCACAATGGGATGAAGCAACCAGAAAAATTACACAGTCTGCACTAGGGAAAGAAATTGGACTCCCATCCTGTGCATGAGGAAAAACATACACGCAGACCACAAATTCGTATAGGAACCACAAATAACACTCTGTAGAAAACGTGAATGACAACCAAAACGAATCTCCTCCTTACTGCGTGAGCAAAAATAGAAAGAATCTCTGCGTGAGGAACATGATGTCTCTCTCTCCATGAGGATGGACGATGATCCAGAATGGTGAGTGGGAAAGTGCAGGGGGAGTGCCCAACGCCATCGTGGAGTGAGTGGAATGATGGGCGTAGCCATTTTTCCTACCCAACGCGAGGTTTGATTTACTCGTGGAGTGTGCATGTGGGCAAGGATTGACAGTGCTACCACACTCCACTCCCCATCAATAACTGCCCCAACTAATCAGCATAACATTAAAGTGGTGGTTGGATGAGACAAGGGAAGGTGAGCAAAACAAAAAGGGTGGTGACACATGGCTTTTCCTCCATGGGCCCAAGGTTTAACATTCCCCCTCCTTATCCTTAGAAAATCATGCCTGTTTCAATATGGTTGCAGTGAACATAGTTGGTTGGGTTCATTTAATTAAAATGCACATTTACATGATGACAAAACTTAATATGTGCTGTATACCACGATATACAATCGGCAACGATTCCATTCGCCGAAACATAACACAACCAAATCGATGGTGGGGATTTTTCCTTTAGCTCCACACCACGATTCATTACAATATATACATCATGTACATTTAACTCAATGGGGTCAAAACTGGGGTGTTACAATTTGGCCCTATCGGGTTGTTAGGTTTCTAAGTTGATTTGGTGACTTCTAAGTTGTTTGTAGCCAATTGTGTTTAGATACTTTTGATATAGAAAAGGCTAAGTGCCTCTTTCTTACGGACACCTAAGAGGCCAACTACACTTTTGATGGGAAATGCATTACTTTCCCCTTATTGCACTCTGTATTTATTAGTTCAAAGACCCAAATTAGCTGGCAGGGATCCTATTTTTATGATTAATTTTTTTTATTTGGATTGATTTCATTATGTGTTTGATGGGAGTATGTTCTTCCCATTTTATTTTTAGATATTTACTTTATTTTTATTCAGGTTTTCATCCAATCACCCAAAATTTGACTATCTTCCTTCTAGGTTGATGAGATATGTGTGTGAGCACATGTGGGTGTAGGTGTTTTTAACAAGGGCTAACTAGAGTTCTTCTATAGAAATTTCAAATTAAATGTAATATATATTCCAACTAGTGAGAGTGATCCACTCTTAGATATTGTATAGTACATATACACAAGG
>LPNX011233420.1:108888-179056 GCA_001517045.1 Pseudotsuga menziesii
CAGAGGTGCAAACCTCTTCTCCGGTATTGCACTCAAGGAGGTTTGCACCACGGGAGATTTGATCCCTCTCGGCTCTTGATAGAGCCTAGGATTTGGATCTACGTTGGCTATTTTAATCATATTCATGTGAATGCTATAAATGTTTTGGAATTTTATTTTATACTTTTTGTTAATATTATTTTTAAATTTAATAAATACATATCATTTATTGTTTTAAAGATATTTTTATATTATTTATATCTGATAACTCTATATAGGTAATTTTTTTTTATTATATTAAAGAGTTATTAAATTGTATCGAATGTTTGTTTAGGATCATAGAAACACTCTCATCCTTCAAAGACGTTGAGGTCTTATGTATGTATGAATAAATGCGTTTCATATTTTATGAATGAGCTCCCTAATAGTATTGATATTTTTGGGATGGTTCGCAAAATATGGAAGAACTTAGTGTTGTTGTCTCTTCCTGTACCTAAATAGCCGAATCTTTAGTGCCCAAGCGGCTACCTCCTTTGCTGGAATATTTTGTCTTCTGTTTTTTTAGATCTAAAGTCTGTTAGCTTTTTAAAGGAGAAAAAACTGTTTTGTAATATGTTTTTTGAGATCTAAAGTCTGTTAGTTCTTTAAAGGAGAAAAAACTGTGAGAATTATTTTTATATCATTTATTTTAGGTATTTGTGACGGTATTACAAAGAAATATAGTTTTAAATATAAGTTAAGAAATTTATAAAGATGTTTCATTTTTTACAGAGTTTTGGTTTTCAATGCTTTCAAAGATGAATGATTCAACTGACCTTCTTTCTGAACAATTGAGCTGTGATTCGGCTTTAAATCATAAAACCCACATAACAGAGCTGATTTAACCATATTCCAAAGATAAAGGCCATCGAAAGTGGGGAAATTACTGAACTCCGTTCCAATCCACCGCACCGAGCGAATGGTAGCGCATCTACGGGACTATAGTTCATGATCCCCCCGTTGCCATTCCTCCATCGCAACCTCTGACCCTGCTTCAGTGTTTTTAACGCTTCTCCAACTAGCAAAACCATCAGCTGTTGGATTTATTTTATATAGTCACTTCTTTTTCCCGTGGTTAACTGGTATAGCACATCAGCTTCAAGGTTCAAGGCTGTCCGGGCAATATAAATAGTTTTATTCTCCGAGCCCTTGAAAGACGAAGGGTAATATAAATAGTTGTAATTTATTTAACAAGTATAAATTTATTAAGTTTTGTTTTCAAAAATGCAAAAAAGTAAATATTGTACATTTAAATTTTTACAATTTTAAAGAATTGAGCACCTTCTAATATCTATACAAAAATATGACATATTTTCAATAAAACTTAATTTAAATGCATTAATTTGAAAAATATGTAACACTAATTTTAGAGTAAGTAACATAACAACTATTCTATAGTATTTCTTTCAAGTTGGAGCATGCTTCATTATACAAAAAAAACTATTTAGACTATGCAATAACCATATTGGGGAATTCACTTGATCTTATGCATAGTGCAAAATGTCGTAACTATATATAGTCTTAAAGAAAAACTAGAACCATGAGAGAATTACTTACTGTTAACTATGTACGAAAGGAAGCCACTAAGCAAAACAAGGCTATAATAAACCTACAACCAACATATACAACGAAAAACTTAATTCAAACTAGAGAGAGGGTAGTAGTCCAATCCTGAGTGATGTCAGAATGATGGGATTGGGCACCTAAGAAAAAATAATACACAACTAAAAAAACATTAGAAAAAATACTGCATACCAAGCAAGTAAGCAATGATATCATATTTGGGGCCAAGGCATCAAATTTTATTGTTTAACACTTAAGGCAACAAAATACATGTATGGGATGGAGGGGAAATGGAATCAAGCCCAAGTCAATTGAAGCCTTGTAACTCATTGCATGTCTAAGTCTCAACAATCTTCCTTTTAAAGTGAACTAGAACACCAAAATAAGTTTGTTAATGGCATGCTTTGAGAAACTTCTAGGTGTGAGTAATTAAGAGCTCAAGGTTCTAAAATTTGTTGTGTTTTGTACCAGTCCACGATTCGGTGAATCAAAAGTCACGGGTAGGAAATTTAAGTTATTTAATGAAAACAATTAATTTGTCTACCTCTATGCCGAAACCATTTTACATGTTGATGTGGGTCACTACCCTCCTTATTGTCTTACCAAAAGGCATGAGAATGAGGAAGAAGATGTAAAATTCTAGACTTGACCTTCAAAGAATGCCTTTCATATCACATTGGTAAGGAGTGAAAAGAATATCACGACAATCCAATGTATCAAATATCAGTTGATAGTGTCAATTAAAGACTTATATAGTAAATTTAATATAAGACTTACTTATAGTTGTCTCTTACTCTTTGTGTCTTGACACATTTGATATTTTATGGGTGTCTCTGCGCCTTGACCCAATTGATATTATAAGGTGAGGATGTGCATGCATAATAATCCTTAGTTATGTCTATGAGATGAGGATTTAAAGAGAAGATGATGTAAAAACAAGTAATTTTTATATGTATTTTGGTGGTGAGCGCTCATGAAAAAAGTTGTGAGAAACCACAAATGTTTGGAAGGATGGAGGGAGATTACATCATGATAATGTCACCCATCAAATTGAAGACTATTCTTGAGGCAAAAATTGTTATTTTAAATTTCTTAGTAACCATTGTGGTGCTTTGGTCCAATTTTTTTTCTAGCTCAATGTTTTTCTATATCAAGTGCCTAGTGACACCTCCCTGTATCAATGCATAAATCGACCTCTACATAATGTGTGATCGTAGAAGCATCCCATTATTTGTTGTTGCATGCATTGAGTGCTATTTATAGTTTTCGTGCGTCTGTGATATTCATGCACGCAATGAAATCTTGTAGAGGAGGGCTCATCAAACTGGCCATTTGAATTTCATTTTGACGAAAAACAAGTGGACATTGGTAGTGAGGTTCACATAAATAGTAGAAACAAAGTTTTGGGCTCGTTTTGGGCCTAGTAGTAGACTAGTAGTTGTTCTTTGTTATTACAGTTGTAATCCCTCACACATTGTCACACTTTAGAGTGCAACCAAAAATGACTTGGGATTCAAAGTCACATCTTGGTGGCCAGTGCCTCGTAGTCGTCACTGATCATTGGTCATCTTGCACAGCTAAACACTAAGGGCATGATGTCAGTGAGTGAGTGATTATAATTTTATGATATTTCCAATATTTTGATTGATGAGTAGAACTTTATAGCACAGGAATTTCAACATCTTGAGAAATTTATATGGATGGATAATTTCAAATGTTTCTCTTCTATTGAAATGTTAATATACTTATGTCCTTCTTAATTGGAAGGGTGAAATTCAGTTTTTTTTGTTTTTGGAATGGCAATTTTAATTTTACACTTCTAGGAAGGGCTAGAACCCTTTGGAAGGGCTGGGAAGGGTTCAATTTTGAACATTGAGCTGGAGTTTACTACTTGAATTAATTATTATTATATATAAAGGAGAGATGTGAAACAACTTATTTCATTCCTTTGTAACAAGATAAATATTCCAAAGTAATAAGTTTTTTTAAAACTTACTTTACATGTTTTTAACTTTTTGCACTAAAATAAAACAAAGTTACAAAACTAATAATCAATGTTTAAGACACACATATCTACACCATGTGTGAATTTCTTTTTACGAAGTTGAAGAATAAAAACAAAGTTACAAAATTAATCAAGGTTTACGCCGGATATATATACACCATGTGTGAATTCGTTTTAACCAAGTTGAATATTTTCTTATAAATGTAAAATGGAACATGAGATTGCATGAGTGATTGATATGAAGAGATTGATGGATTTGGTCAATATAGTAAACTTGTTGAAAATGCAAAGAACTATAGCATATGTTCGTTTATGAATGTAAAATGAAGCATGGGATTGTATGAGCGATTTATATGGAGAAATGGATGGGTTTGGTCAATATAATAAACATATCTTTTTCCATCATTTATTTTATTCTTATATATATAATGAATACTGGTATAGTTTTTAATATTTGTATTTGATATTGTTTGGGAGTTTCAAAAAGTTTCACTTATAGACCATAAATTACTGGTATAATATTAGATTGGGTATTTATTGTTAGCTCTAGAGAAATCCATCTCAAAAACTATACCAACCTTGAAGATACAAAACATGAAAAAATTAAAGTGAATGTGCTTGTGAGGGGGATATAATACCTCATCCTCCTAAGACTCTATCTAGATGAACATATCTTCGTATGAATCAACAACCCCTTTTCCCAGTTCATCAAACATAGAGTTGCTTTCTATGAAAACATATGCGTAGGAAAGTTTTGTGAAAGGGGTCATAATTTTAGTTATTTATTGAATTGCAACCTTTGGGAAGACAATTGGAAGCCCCCATTTATCCATTACATAACGTATTAGAGTCCAAAAATTGCAATTTTTCATTGTTGGAGTAACAATAAAAAATGACTAACATAAATGACTAATTCATATTCTTCTAGCTAATCATTTTTTTATGCCGTGACTAAATTAGTCATTTATGTTAGTCACTTTTAACTCTATCACGTATTATCTAGTCATATTTGTTAATTGGTGACTAAATTAGTCGTTAATTTTAGTCGTTTATAGTTCGCTCAATCAAAATTGCTCATATTTAGTAGTAAATCACTTGAAAAAACAGTGGTGACTAGAATTTTTAGTCACGTAGTAGCTAATTCCTCATTTTGTACTAGTGAATTGAGTAGCACCGGAGATATTTCCAAGATTGTATTCGTATTTGGGGGCTCTTTCAGGAGTTTCGAGATTTGCTACCCTGCCCATATGGTCAATCCCGCCTATGACTATCTGCCTGAGCATTGATTATATTGAGGTGACCTTAGTTTTCTTAGCTAGGTTATCGAGGGGGTACTTTGCAGACATTATTCTGTAGGTGTCCTCTCCAGGTAGGGGTTGGACAACATAGTCACTATATGCGTTGAAGCTGAGGGACACTATAATTGGTTACGAACCTCTGCTTGTTGTGTATGGGACTCTCAAGCCTCTACTAGGAAAGACATACCTACTTCTTTCGAGAGCTCACAAATCCTACCCTTGTTTGCTTGTGATCTGGCTTTACATTGTATAGGCGTATGCTCTATGCATGCTACCTAGGGTTTGTGTAATTAGATAGAGTCTTTTCCATTTTTTTTTAGTCATTGTGGATTTGGGTGCGGCACTTCTCTGTTCTCATCATTTAGCGGGACTTCCACCTTCCACATCTCCTCCTCCTTTGGGAGAGAGAAATAGACAGTCCGATTGGACTACTTCTCACATTGATTTACACACGATGGGAGATCACGAGGATGAGATTCCTGAGATGTATTCTCTACCTCAAGAGGTTGGGAATGTAGATTGTACTCTTGTATATGATCCTTCATGAGAAATACCTTCACATTCTGGTTATGATCCCTCATTCACAGGTCACCGGTATTGGTTACCGGGTGACGAGACTCATAATGAACGCACTAGTTATATTTGTTATGGCATACCTGATATCCTTGGACACGATCCGGCACATCATGTCGAGTCAGAAATGGAACCTAGCACTATGCCTGTGGGCACTCCTATTCCTTTCTATGCGGAGAGATTTGGGAGCACTAGTCACATTGCACCTTCCATCCCGGTGGTGGAAGCTACCTCACATGTCCATCCTAGACCTAGTCTTAGTAGTCATATGCAGATACCAGAACCAAGACGAGTGACCATAGGGAATACCACTTACATCGCTTCACATGTCCCTTCGTCCTCAAACCCTACTCCTTCGAATTCATTTTTGACAACCCTTCCTCCCCCTCATTCACGTGGTCCTTTGGGCCGGAATATTGCTACTAGCCATGTTCGTACTACGACTGCTCGTATGGTAGTATCTCAGAGTCAAGTACCTATGGTTGTCTCAGGAGGTCATATTCCTGTTTCTGGATCGTCTCACGGTCCATTGCAAGGATTTCCCCGTATCCCTAATTATGGATCTTCTCATGGGACATCCCATTGGACACCTTATGGAGCTTCTCATGGACAATATTATTGACCACAGTATGGGTAGAACTATCAACCCTATGGGTACGGGTATCAATAACCCGCTTACTCCTCCAATTATGGCTTTGTAGCACCACATAGTCCAGGTGCACCACATCATAATGCTTCCATGCATCCCTACACGGGTCAAATGGGAGGAGGATATTATGGCCAAGGCCATGGTATTTATAGTAGTCAGTATTATATGAACCAAAACTATCAGGGAGCGTGGCATAAAACAACTCAACCTAGGCTCCCTTTCCTCACAATGTTAAAATTACTTGACTTATCAAGACTCATGAACGATCTAGTATCTCATGACCCGGCTTGGCCGACTGTTCCTAACAAGCTTCCCTCAGACATTCCCAAATTCAAGGGCAAAGCAGGAGAAGATCCTAGTGAACATGTCACTACTTTTCACCTTTGGTGCTCTTCCAATTCCTTACACTATGACTCAATCCATTTAAGGCTATTTCAACACACCCTCACCGAGCCTACAGTGAAATGGTATATAGAGTTACCAAGGGGGGAATTCGTTTTGTTCGATGACCTTGCTATGAATTTCCTTAATCACTTCCACCTACCCGTGCATTACAGCGTTGGTACAGAACTCTTGTCAACATTTCAACAAGACAAAGCCACACAGATTTTCTCCTTGAATGGTTTCTCAAATCGTTGTTACCTTACATCATGAAATATTTTTCTACATCTCGAGTCCAAAACGAGGGACAATCAATTTTTAGGGCACAAGAATTGGATTTGTTTTATGCTCAATCCGGACTTTTGTATGAGATCATACCTAACGTTCCGCGTTCTAGTTTCAATCCCAAGATCAAGCATGGACCACATGCCGATGGCATTGTGGGTTGTGCAAGTGCCAAACCTCTAGACTCAATTGTGAAACAAGTGATTCAATTGTCTATTAATCAATCCACTTCAGGACAGGCCACGGCTTCATCTCAACCAACTCAAACAGCGAGTGTACTTTTCATGCAATCGTCGGACCAGAAGGGAAACCAGCAGCCCAGAAGGAATAAGAAAAAGGGTAAAAATAATCATAAGGGTGGGAACAAGAATGAGAATGCCAATTTTAATGACAAGAATTCCCGCAATGCTGGGGGTACAAGTAGTCTAAAAAAAAGGTAAATTGTATAAGGTGGACCACCTCACTCACTTGTGACCTCATATGGAAGATGCCTCGAGATTCATAGCACAGGGCCAAGCTATGCTAACCAATCATTTACCCCATAATCAAAATATGAACTCGAGGACTAATGATCCTCATTGTGCATTGGGCAGAGATCAAAATCTACCAGAAGCCAATACTGGTCATGGTTGCATCAACATGGTATGTGCTACTAAGGTTGTGACTCATGCAAAAGATTATGGTTCGTCACAGCTGGACCTTGGAAAAGAACCTACTCCACCCGAGAGCCCTTTGCATATCGAAAACCCTATGGATAAACTTGAAATTGCACCTCACATTTCTAAGGGAGTCCTAAAGTGTTCGGGGCACAATCCTAATTCCCGAGCCGCCCAGAAATATTCCGTTGACAAGAATTTGGGCCAAACTCCTTATGCGATGTCCACACTTGAAGTACTTCAGAGTTGTCCTCCGCAAAGGAAAGCCTTGCTTTCTGTTCTTGGATTTAATGATGATAACTCTTCTTCAGTCATCAAATTTGAAACAATGGGACTACAACCTCGATTTCCTTACTACATGTCCCTTTTGATTCATGTAGAGTGTCCTAATATGACTATCAAATGCACTGTGATTGACGAAAGCGTTGTTACTTCCGTAATGTCTTTGTCATGCTGGAACGGTTTGGGTTCTCCCGAGTTGTCTCAATCCACTACCATGTTGGCTTCCTTTGATGGTAGATCTTTTTGGCCCCATGGGATTCTTCCTTCTCTTAAGTTCCAATTGGGAGGGAAGACTGTTGCGATCGAGGTCGAGGTGGTTGATGCACCCCTTGACTACAATCTTTTACTGCGATGGAATTGGATGTATAGTATGCAAGCTGTAGCCTCTTCTCTATTTCGAGTAGTATGCTTTCCATTTAATGGGAATATTGTTATGATTGATCAGACATCGTTCCGTAATCCAAGTGTCAGTGCATCATTGGGAGCTTCTATCTCGATGATCGATCATTCTCAGCCGACAATTGGGAGTGTGGGTGTGGGTATGTATCCATCCCTTATTGGGACCTTTAGTTGTCCTGCACCTGTTCTTATGATCGGATCTAGTTTCGATGGGGCTTCATCTTCGTTGAAGTTGGTGTCTTTTCGCACTACCCATATGGAAGATCCTTGGATTCTTCCTTCACTGAGTCCTTTGAATGGACTTGTCGAAATGGATGTCCCATTCCCTGCAGCAATAATAGGATATCAAGTGAATCTTTATTATGTTATAGAGCCTAGTCCTTCCTCTTCGCGGACGGAGGAGGAGGACCCATATGTGCTACCTGCATGGGCAGTTGAGTCCTCTCAAGCACATGATTTCCTTGATGGTGTTTTTCCATCAGATGAATCCATTATTGAGGCCATGTCGGGGGTTGAGCCACCTTGGGAAGAGTTGCATCATAGATCATATTTTCTTCCTGAGCTTAACCGTTTGGAGCATGAGGACTATAGGGATATTCTTAGCGAGAAGATTGGTAGTCCCATGGTTCCATTGAGCTCTCCTAGTTAGATGGCTGATGGGAACATGGAAAACCTATCACCTACCATTCCTATCACTATATCTCGCGATCCTAGAAAAGTTGAGAATGTCTACATTGGGGCGGGTTGTTCCCCTAATGAGATTAGGGAGTATACGAAGCTTTTTAAAGAGTTTCGCAACATATTTGCTCGGTCATACAAGGAAATGTCGGGTATCAACCCTCATATTGTTGAGCATGAAATGAAGCCCTATCTAAATGCAAATCCTATTCGACAATGTTTGCATGCGGTGAATCCTAGAAAAGCACCCACTATTAAGTCTGAGATAGAGAAGCTGTTAAAATCCCATTCTATCTATCCCGTTCTCTTGACGGAGTGGGTTTCAAATCCCATTCCAGTGGATAAGAAGCAGGGAGTGATCCGTATATACACTGATTTTCATGATTTAAATCATGCTTGTCCTAAGGATAATTTTCTCACGCCATTTATTGATCATATTTTGGACGAGTGTGTGGGAAGCGAGGTATTCTCCTTTATGGATAGTAAGTTTCCAGCTATAATCAAATTCATATCAAACCTGAGGATCAACATAAAACTGCATTTATTTTTGCTTGGGGTAAGTTTGCATATTGGAAGATGCCTTTCGGTCTTAAAAACGTCGGAGCCACCTTTCAACAAGCTATGAACTTGATTTCTCATGATCTCAAAACAATTATCGAATTATATTTGGATGATCTTATTGCTCATTCTCATCTGAGAGTGTGTCATCCATACCATTTGAGATTAGTATTCCAGAGATGCCGCCATTACCAGGTTAGGTTAAATCCTCATAAGTGCATATTTTGCATAACCGTTGGTCAGTTGCTAGGGTTCATTGTATCCAAGGAGGTATAAGAGTTGATCCCTAAAAGGTTGAGTAAATACTTCAATTGTCTCCCTCACGTAATATTAGACATCTTCAGTGTTTGCAAGGCATGGAAAATTTCTTGTGGAGATTTGTGGTTAAATTTGCTAATTTGACTAAAGGCTTTATGTGTCTTCTAAAGAAGGACACTATTTTTTGCTAAGATGAGCGAGCCCAGGAGTCCTTTGATGCTCTTAAGTGATCCTTAGTATCGGCCCCCATGCTTAGTCCACCTGACTATAGCCGTGATTTTTTTATTTATGTGGTCGCATCCATGGAGACGGTTGGTATGGTTTTGATTCAGATGGATGAGGATCTCCATGAGCATGTCATATATTATTTGAGCTGGAACCTTATTGATGTGGAGAAACTTTCCTTGGCCACCATTCATGCAATTCAAAGATTGAGACATTACATTCTCCTTCGCTAGACCTTGGTGGTAGCTCATGTTAATCCATTTCAGTTTGTCCTCACTAGAAGGATGATAGGGGGAAAATATAATAAGTGGATTTTTATTTTGCAAGAGTTCGATCTTTAATTTGTTTCAGCAAAATCAAAGAAATCATTGATTTTTGTGGAGCTCATTTCTGATTTTCCATGTGTGGAGGAGGAGGAGGTTTATGAAGATATGTTTGTCGATGAGAATATTTTCCTTATCTCAACTTTGGACCCATGGTATGGGGATATCATTACATATTTGCAAACATTGAAGGTCCCTACTCACCTTTCATGGGATGAGCATCAATGATTACGTCATGTCTTTAAGAACTACCTTATAGTGGATAACACTTTGTACCATCGTAGGGTAGATTCCATTTTATGTCATTGTTTAACCCATGACGAGGCTCAGGTTGTGCTGAATGATTGCCACGGTGTAACACCCCGGTTTTGACCCCGTTGCGTTAGATGTATATGATGTGTATATTGTAAATGATCATGGTGTGGAGTTAAAGGCCAAGACCCCACCATTGATCAGTAATGCTATGTTTTGGATTTAAATTGTCACCGATGGTGTATTGGGGCATGCGGCATATATATTATGTTGGTCATCATGTAAATATGCATCTATAATTAATTGAATGAACACAACTAGCTACGGTCGCGGCAACTAAATCGAAAGGGGCATGATTTTCACAAGGATAAGGGTGGGGGAAATTGTCAACCTTGGCCAATGAGAGAAAAACCCATGTGTCTTCTCCCCTTGTGTTATCCAACCACCTTCATTGAATAATGGTTGCTGGTGGTTGAGGCAGTTAATGGTCTTGGAAGTGGGGTGGAAAGACTGTCAGTCCACACCCACACGCACACTCTACCCACGATTTTTTCTGCTTTCTCCTCACGCACAGGCTCTTGGCGGTTTTGGGGTCTCATGCAGACATTCTCTTGGCTCCACGACTATGCTGAAGGCTCACGCACTTGCAATTTGCGTCCCCTCCATTGCTGTGCATTCTCACGCAGAGGGATTCCTTACCATTTTTTTTGTCTTCACACACAGAACCTTCTGGGTTTCACCCATGTAGTTTCTTCCCTCACAGATTTGTGGATGATGTGGTCGTATCCACTCCCCACTGGCTGATTGTGGGTTCGGAATTGTTGCTCACGCTCATCCACAGGCTAGGAGACTGTAATTTCTTCCCCAGCATGGTCTGTATATGTTTTCATGGTGATATTGTGCCCAGGATGAGCTGTTTTTTTCCACATTGTTGGTTGTGGTTGTTGTGGTCATCCTCACATTTTGGGGGCTGTTCTAAATTCATTGGAGAGTCATTTTGGCCACGATAGGGCCAATAATGACTCAGGGAATGTTTTCCCTGTTTAAGCTGTGATAGCTAATTGATTGCTTGAGTGCAATGGTTGGTCTTCGGACTGTATTGGGAGCAGGGATGTTGGTTTAGATTTGCTTGATAAACCTGGTGGCTAGAAACCACACAGACAAAGCTAGAGGGCTGGCCTTCTTCTCCATCACCCCTGAATAGCACTGGAAGGGAATGCAGGGCATGAGGGACTATGTAGCAGAGAAGGGACTGATTCCTTGTGTTGGGTGTGTTTGGGTGTCTTAGAAGTCAGGCTAGTTTTGGTGTAGGTTTTCTTGGCTTTGCAATGAGCTCACCAGCTTAGCATTTATCCTTTCCCACTCCTTGATGGCCTGATAAACCCAACTGTGTTGGATTGGTTATGCTTGTGTATGCTTAACTATGTGTTAGCCTACTAGTTCCCTTATTCCTTGGAGAATCATGCCCAGCTCAGGGGTGGCAGCATTGCTGAGAGATTAAGGAGCACGCTGGCCTATGGTTGGGTGGAACATTGCAGCGACGTAGCTGGTTGTGGAGCGAAGTTTCCATAAGATAAGTGATCTATCCATTTTACTTCTACAACTGTAAATTCTGTTAATGAAAGTAATGAACATGTTAAATGAATGCTTGCTTAAATGTATGATGTTTTCGTTGTGTCTGAAAGATGATTGCATCTGTGCATGATAAATGTTCATGTGTGTATGTTTAAGCATTCTGTTTCAACAATTTTTGTGTATGCATATGTTCATGGGCTCTTAGCCCGGGTGTTGGAAGCTTGTAGTCACGTCCTCTTCGCCGGTCGGAGGCATGGGGACGTGACACACGGAGGGGTGTGTGGTCGTCATTTATCTGGGTTTTCTACAGCCCAAAAAGTCTTGAGAGCGAGATATTTTTTGCTGTCAATCTTCAATGATTGTGTCAATGCAGCCAAGAAGTGTCACCCTTGCGAAGTGTTTGCACACAACATGCGCTCACATCATGCCCCCTTACATCCGATTATCACCGCCGGTCCCTTCACCAAGTGGGGTCTTGACTTCATGGATTGCAACCCATCTTCGGCTGGTGGGCATCATTAAATTATAGTGGCTGTTGATTATTTCATGAAATGGGCTGAGGCTATGCCCATAATTAAATCCGACGGTAAGACATCCACGTATTTTGTGTTCAACCAAATTATTACTCGGTTCGACATTCTAAAAGAGCTTGTCACTGAACCTAGTAGGAACTTTTAGAATAGAATGATGGAAGAGTTCGCTTCGAAGTTAGGGTATAAGCAGGAGCACTCCTCTTCTTATTACCCTCAAGCAAATGGACAGGTTGAAGCAGTGAATAAAGCACTTAAGTGCATTGTCCAATGAACCATCACACAAAGCAAGATGAATTGGCATATCATGTTATATCCTACTTAGTGGGCCTATAGGATCATGGTTAAGACTGCCACCGGTTTCTCTCCATATTAGCTTGTACATGGGGTGGAGTTTGTCTTGCCGGTTGAATGCGAAATCCCTTCATTGAAGCTAGCTATAGATATTTTACTAGACACTTCCGGATTGGAGGAACATTTGGTCCACTTAGAGTAGCTTGATGAGCAGCGCCGGGATGCCTTGGTGGCTCTAGAATTAAATAAGCATCACGTTAAGGTCCAATATGATAAGTTTGTCTGTTCGAGGAGGTTTATTGAAGGTGATTTGGTCCTTTTGTGGGATCAAGCTAAATAACCCTTGGGGGCAGGGAAGTTTAATCCCATGTGGCATGGTCCTTACATAGTCAAACGTGTGTTAGAGAAGGGTTCCTATGAGCTGGTGGATTATGAAGGGACAGCCTTGGCAGAGCCTAGAAATGGGCTCTATCTTAAAAAATACTATGCATGATCTTTAGCCAGGGCTAATTATTGTATATTATTGTACAGTTTTTTGCATAGTTAGGTTTTCTTATGGTGATCATGTTTGTTGATTAGCTTTCATTTCGTATGGAAGATGTCAATGGAGTCATCTACTTACATAGGATTCACTGATGGTGCTAGCCTCCACACTCAAAACTCAGCTTCTGTTGCTTGGGTGATTTATACTCCTACAGGTCAGGTATTATCTTCAAGAGGTGTATGTTTATGGCCTTGTTCAAACAATGTTGCTGAGTATAGTGCCGTTATCGAGTTATTGTGGGATGCCATTTCACATGGTGTTCTCTCTCTTGAGGTATGTCTTGATTTTCAATTAGTAGTTTCACAGGTTAATTTCTTGTATCATGTTAGGGATCTGGAATTAATATGAATATTCTTACATGTGAGATTGTTAGAACGACAATTTGAGAACATAACATACATACATGTTTCAAGAATTTTTAATCAAGTTGTTGACTCATATGCTAACTATGTGTTAGATTGGCATTTTTTTCATAGACCATAAGCATATCATAAACATACATTTTTACACACATGTAAATAAATAAAATTGATCATCATAAAAAAAAATTATTAAACATGCAAAATGTGACGTCATAATACAAAAATGGGGTTCTCGAGCCACCAAACTATAATACACGGTAGTACAAAAATGAAGCACTCTCAGGTCTCTAATCCTGTGGAGGAGGAGGGGGGTTCTGATCATTGCAGCACACTATGGCTCTAGCTAGTCGTCGAAATAACCGAACCCATGCTCATGGTAAACCAACCACCTTACACTGCATGGCCTCAGGCAAGTCCTCGACTTGCACCATGGGTACCCTATGTGTCAAGCATACAAAGTTTATGTGGATGCTTTGGAGCGTCTGCTCTGTATCCACACCCATGATGTCATGTCCTCTTCCCCTCCGTCTATGATGAGGGAAACCTCCAAGCCGCTGTGGTCCAACATCTTCATATACATGATAGATTGTCACTATATGTCGTCACACCAAAACATGTCTTTTGAGTCAATATATAAACAAACACAAAAAAAAAATTAATTCAAAAAACTTAAAAAGAGGGTTTGGGATTCATTACCTATGTCACCATATGCAACTCCTGGTAGTAGAGGTATGTCTGGATCTCCCTTGAAATATATTCTCACATAGGGATAATCATCGATGGCAATAATATGTCACCCCCACCATGGAAAGAAGTCTACTGGGTAGGGGTTAGCCACCCTACCTACACCCAATCTGTGCATAACATTTTCCCAACGTCGTTGGGCTAGATCTTGAATTCTGTGTGGAGCAATCTCCACTCTAGGGCCTAGCTCCACTACACGCTCAAAGAAGAACGTGCTTAGTATGTTGCTGAAACCGAAGTTTTTCACCCTTTCCATCTTGCTGTCACTGAGCTGCTACTTCATGTTACTCAACAGCGGAATGCTCCAGTTGTAGACTATGGGTCTCATACACTCCAATGCATAAAACATCAATGGCCGCGAGACCTAGTGGAGTGATGCTAGGCCAGCTATCCTACCGAGTGCCAATAGTATGGCCTTCAGTCCTAGTACCTTGATGGAGTTTGTCGGGATTTGACTCCCAACCTTTTTCATGTCCAAAAAATAGTATATTGCAATGTACTCATCAATGGTAAGGCCACCTCTAGGCCCACGAGAGCGTAGGTTCACCACCTCTCCCCATCGGGATAATCCAGTAATAAAATATATGTCCTCTACCTCTATAGTGAGAGACATTCTGTTGATATGAAAATACTCTAAGTCTAGATCCCAGTAGTCCACTAGCATCTGCAGGAGTCTTGTTTTGGCCCTCAGGCTACCAAGACACACAAACGTATATAGACTGCATGCATGAAGAGCTTGTTGAGCCATTAATTCACCTTGGACAGCCACTTCTACATCTCCCTGTTCTCTCTCTCTCCATTCTAGAACCATCCTACACATTAAAATTGATTTTTGGTCTTTAGATACCTTAAAAAACCTTGTGCATGGCCTCATATGCGACTGTTTGCAAAATAGCCACATATGTACGCAGTTTTGGGAATTTTTTCCGCATATGGCCAGACATATACATGGAAAAAACCCCAATATCCACATGGGCTAAAATGACCATTTTAGAATGGCTTAAAAATTAAATTTGACCATGGAAATTCAAAAAATTTGCATGAAATAGAAAGAGGAGGACATGAGGAGTTACCTGGAAGAAACGGTGTCAAATTTCTCCAAACTAAGCTCTCGAAATTCGCGTTGGAAGTTTTGAGCTCCAATGGGTAAAAATTTCAAATCATTTGGAATTTTTGAATTTTTTACTATTTAAAAAAAAATTTGAAAAATTTGAAATTTTTTACCCACTTTCTATAGTTTTGGACCGTTTCTGACCATTTTGGACATTTTTTGACTAATTTGATGATGTAGGAGTCCATTTTGAGCGCTCTTTCGACCGTGGTTTTGACTCGTTCGTGCCGATTTTAGGTATTATATCTAAATGTGTATATAGGTTAGGTTTCACATCCATTTGTGCTTTGCATGACCTTATGACCATTTCATTATAACCTTAGGTATGGACCCATTCTATCTTGTGACGGAACCTCGTTGCTTTTAGAAGTGACATGATGTGAATGGTAGAGCGTGACCATACATGGGTGCCCTAGTTAGCTCCTGTTTTTCATTTGGTGACCATGCCGACATTTTTTCCCTTAGGGTGTGGGAGTCCTTTGTATAGTATCCCCATGACTTTGCGCAAGAGCCTCATACTCCTCTTGATCTTTTTTGCTGGCCTTTTTTCCTAGGAATCCCTTATGTTAAGTTGTAATTGCATTATCATGAGTTTTCCTTACCTTATTGATCCTTATGTCAGCTTCCATGACTTTGATTATCAGCTATATAGCCCGAGCTTGTCTCATGCCTAGCCACGTAGAGCCATTTTACATATCCTTTGTAGCTTGATTCCCCATTTTTTACTGGGAGGGGACTTTCCCATGAGTGTTGCTATCCTACACATGTGTCCTTCCATTAAGCATAGGTATGTTCTACTGCTTGGAACTAGTTTTTTTACCCCTTGACACTCGTCTCCTCCTATTTTGTAACTATAAAGCACTTTTATTCTTTTTCAATCTTTTCAAAATATTTGAAAAAGTACAAAAAAAAATAGAAAAAACAAAAAGCCGGATAGGAAAAGATGTTACCTTTGGTAGCAGTCAAGTTGTGTCAACTTCAAATAGAGCACTGTATATCACATCTGTTGGTTGGGTTAATAGTTTTAGTTTAGGAGTTGTACTCATTTCTCTGATTTTATCTCCATTGACTATTAAGCTTCCAGTTCCTATGGAGCCTCTGTCGATGCCTCTTATGTCGTAGAGATGTCCCAGTTTTGTATATTGAGTCTATGTTTCCTACATTTAGTCACCATTCACCTTTATGCTCTTGTTCGAAGAAAGTTGAAACCTGAGTCGACCATTCCTCAGTTCTCTTGACTTTGCATGTTGGCAATTCCTGGTACTGATACTAGTTCATGCACATTATGATCAAGTCCTTCCACATTATACATCTTTGCTGAGTACTTCATGTTAGATGATGAGCGATGAATTAATGCCCTCCTTCTAGAAGATTTCATCCCGTCGACTTCATATCATTTATTTTGGGATAGGAATCTAGAGTCATTTTTGAGTGCCTTGAGACTTGTAGTCATCAGTGGCAGGTTCTCTCGCCATCGACAGTTTTGGGAATACATCAATGTCCCCTGATCGATGGATCCTTTCAAGTGTTCGAACTCAACACATTTATTCACACTTGTTAGTTTGCACTCTAGTACCTTGATTCCCATTTTCATTATCGATGGGTGATCTGGCGTCTGTTAATGGTATACATCAATGACCGATAATCAGATGATGGAATACTATGTTCGACCTTGACACTTCTATTCACATAGTAGGACATGTATTCATAGCAGATTGTGTAGAAGAGATTCCAGATTGGTGGCATTTCATATATTCTACCTCCTTGATCGTGCCAGTGTTCATGAGATTTCAGCTCTCGTGACTTGATTCGAGTGTATGTTAGATATCTTCAGCCATTATGGAGATCTTGATCTATTATATATCTTCATATTTCATGGAGATCATGATCCTTTGTATATATTCATCATGGAGATTCGAATCTATCTATATTGTACGTAGAAATGACCACACGTCATATTTTGTATCATGCCTATTCATGGCCATTGTACTCTTATGTATCCAAGACTGCTATATCTACTTGCAGTTATGTGCAGAGTTTGATTATTGTATTATACTATTGGATGGCTTGTTCTTCCACCTGGTTCTTCATCACTCCACTTCTGGGATAGACTTATAATGTATTTCGAAGATCGGATCACCCCTCTGACCTTACACATTAGGGGGAAACTGTTACAGTATATTTTACCACACATGGTGGATCCCACCTTTATGGCCTTCCATGTCCCTTTGCATACTCTTTGGACCCCATGGACCATTTTTGTACCTTTGATGTTTCCAAGATCATCCCTAAAAACATGCATTATTTTCTATACGCGAATTTTAAACCTTTTCTCGCATATATACGCAGATATGACCCTCAAACCCTACACATCAGGATGTGTGCAAAACACCAAATAGTTTTGGAGTTTTCCCTTATGTGGATCCGAGTCAGTTGTCTCTTGGCCTTCCATATTCCTTGGGATCACTCGTATTTGACCTTCCATTAACCCATTGAAGCACTATATAAGGAACCCTTTAGATACATTGAAATGATAGGAATTGAAGAGCAAGAAAACTATAGTCCATTGTTACCGAAGCTTATACTTGAGTCTGTATCCCTTTGTCCCTTGGAGCACTTTGTGTTCTTCCCAAGCTTGCCTTTTGCTTGTGAGCTTTCTATCAAGAGATGGAGGATTGAAGTGGTGGAGGCCCAGGTGGAGGACTTAGTTTCTCTGGTTCGCAGACATGCTGACAGAGGTTGTCACTATTGTAATCTCTGATTTATATTAATAGAAATATCTTTTCCTGTCTAATAATGTGTATTTAAATGAGTATTGAATCCATGGATGATTTTAAATGCTTATATGTTATTGATTGTATATGCTAGAGTAGGTCTAACACAATTATATAGCATGCTTGTCTTGTTTGCTTAATGTTAAGAGAGCAAATTGCTAATACAAGCGAGAGTGGAAAAGCTCAACGTGGATCTACATCAACCATCTGGAATAAGGTATGTTTCGAGATCCTTTAGTGTTAGATGTTTTGCTTCTCTTGCATATGGGAAAGGATTGATTTATGTGGTTACTCTGTCTATTGTGGTACCCCAAGCCATAGGAATTTTTCTCTGTAACATAGTCATTCGTCGAAGATGTACCATAGTTTTGGGTGGGATTTAATTGTCAAGATGACGTGGGTGCATCTTGCTTGCAAAGAACACTAGCTCCACCTCAATCGCATATTCATCCACATAAAACCGACAAAGAAGAAATCTTATCAACCAACAAATAATAAAGACAACCATATTAATCAATTGATATGTCATAAGTGCGTAGAAATTGGTATTTAGTCCATCTTAAAATGAGAAATTTAGCAAAATAAAAACCTAGAAATTTATAAGTAAATCATAAATATGATCAACTTTATAAAAATAATTAAAATAAAAAAAAATATTATTTGGAATAAAAAAAATGTTAATAACTACAATGGAATAGAATGAGTTATTAGTTTTTTTTAATTAAAACAACAAAATATTTAAAAAACTAATCATAGTGATTATTTTTTAGTGTTCCAAAAATTATTATGGTTTTGTTCACTACATATTATGACCTCTCAAATATAAAGGTATAATTTATTAAATGGAAAGTAGAACAATGGATTGGTAACTATTTTTAATAATATAATAAAATAACATGGAATGGAATTCAGTCTATATCTTAAGAAGAAAATTGGATCTTCTAAATACAATAGAGTACCCTCAAGTCCTTAAATATGATTTATCACATGCAATACCATCGGAAACCCAAAACCATGGGCCCATAAACCGCCAATAGTAAATAACCTTAAATAGCATTTAGGACATGCAATGTCATGGGAAAGTGCCATGGGACACCCAAAACATGGGCCCATAACCCACAAACCCTTATTATTTACTGAATAAAGCTTATCTTAATCATTTTTTAATGAAATCATGATTATCCCGAATGAATCATGGAAAAAATGGAGGATTCGTGATTAATTTGAAGGGAGAAAATATATAGACATAAATTTCTATTCTAATTTTAGATGAGCACAAAAATTTAGATATTAAAAAAATATGTAATTTTAGAGAAAATTATTTAAAAATATTTTTAAAGATTTCTATATAAACTTCACCCCATCAAAATTTGGAACACCATTATTTTCTCCGAAGTGGGAAGATTTTCCGCTAAAATTATCCTTGAATGTTATTACACGTCCCCGTCCCTCTGCCAGAGAGAGAGAGGATGAGACATTATTGCTATGAAATCTGGGCAATATAAGACCCATAACGTAATATAAAATTCATTGAACTTAAAAACATACACATATGTGTAAAACATGCAATATATAGCAGAAGAAAATGTGGAAATTGAACCCAAGTGATAGAACAATTGCACTCACAAAATTGCTAATCAAACATACAAAATTACACACAACGGAGACTGAAATTGGAGCATAACACTAATCTGTATTGAATAAGTGTACAATAGCCAACCTTGTGAAGCCATAGGATGCTGCAATAAATAACTACATGAGAGATTTGAATGCATAAGGATGCCATTCGAAATAGTCAAAAGCAGGCTTACTAAATCTAGTCAAATCCCCCATAGGTGCATAAAGCACTTTCTAAATCTACCTAGGAGATCACGAATTGGCAAAGTCAAGTAGGCAAGCTAATAGGTGATGGAAGGAAAACTCATACATGCTTTTATTAGGAGAAAAGAGTGGAGGATGATGAGGGAAAAAAACAAGTCAACTACACCTAGTCTTACTTTCCCTTTTGCCATAAATCTCAGTAAAGCAGACAATAAAGCAGAAAAAGCAGACATGTGCTAGGGAGGATCTAGAATAAAGTAGATATGCTAAATATGGATTCCATGAGGTTTCTCAAGTGCTCAATGACTCATTTTTAGCAACTTTGACTTCTAGGACATGTGGAAGACAACTTGCATGGAGTGGAATATTGGAAACTAGGAAAATAGACAAAAATGGATTAATTAATGTCTAAGGTAGCTAACTATGGATTGATTATTCTAAAACCCCCCCTTAATCCTGACATATGAGTAGATATTAGAAAACTATAGGGCCTAGAAACAAGGCTTAGTCACCCTTTACATACTGCTAGTCCATTTAAACCAAGGAAAGAGGCAAAAACCCAATGAGAAAAATCCTCCCTTAAACACGCAAAGTAAAACAAAATTTGAAAATATTGTCATCAACCATGCTTCATAGCATGATCAAAAATCCCCAGTAGTGATTTGAGATTGCTAAATGTCTTCTCACAAAAAACTTTGGTGAAGATATCTGCTACTTGTTCTGAAGATGCACAGAAGAGTAGGTGAATGGTGCCATCATGCACAAGCTATATGATGTAGTGCATATGGATATCATTATGTTTGGTTCTCTGTTGTTGGCTATATGGGCAGACCCGGGTTTACTGTAATGTACCAACAACACCCCTAGCTCACTGGCCCTTTCGGTGACAGACCGCGGCACGACCTGAAGTCTCTCCCGAAGTGATTCTAATGGGTTGGACAAAGATTCAAGTGTCTTCGACCAGGTTCTGTAGCATCCTGGGGTCTCGCAGCTCTTCTTAGCCAGCAAGGTCTCTCTCTGTGATGCGCAGTTCCTCTTACTCGCGGGTTCTGACAGGGGAGGGACTCCTATTGCATCGCAACTTCCGGGACGATGCACAAACTCTCCCTTCCTACTAACCCATGATCTGCGGTATCTCACACCGCAGCTCCTCTGACGGTGCGATATCGCCTACTGTCAATGCGATATCTTCTGTAGTATGGCCCAATGCGACCTTCACAATCCAAAACTACCTTACGGGGTGGAATAACTTGGTTAACTTTCAACAAGATATTAAACACTCTGACTTGAACTTCCACGGTTCAACACACTCAACATCAACTATACCTAACTTGTTGAATAAGTATATTTGAAACACTTAACAGAATGACTTATTACTGTGTGAAGCAAGCGCTGATAAACTCATATACGGACACTTGATACATTTAAACTCACCTTTAACCTTCTAATGTTGTAACTGAATGAGAAAATACAAACATTTACTAACTGACATGTAATATTCATGTAACAGATAACAGATATCAACTGAGTAAAGCACAATCACATGAAATAATCACATAACACACTAATTTTACGTGGTTCACTTCCAGGGTAGAAGCTACGTCCACAGAACTGTGTTTATATATTATAACTTGGGGAAGTAAACACAGCTCTGCTGCACTGCATATGTAGCTCGAGATCTTCTGGGTAACTCCGCAGACAGCCTGGAGCCCTTCTCTCTTAGATGTCGTCTCTTTCTCTATATTGCCTTCTTACAATATACTCTTCCTCTCTCTCTCTGTCAATCCCTGCGGATTGTTACATACATACTCAATGGGGTCGGCTACTGGTTACAGTAAGATAACTACAGACTGAATAAAAGAACCAAAGCTCGACTCTTCTACAATACAAAATGACTATGAGCTAACAGATCGATTGAATAGCTAAATATTTGAACAGCTAACCTTTTACAATAAAAAATACATCCCTTTATAGGCGGCCCAAAGGTCTCGCCTTTACAACACTGTGGGCATGTCCCAATAGTAACCCAAAAACCCTAACAAGTGACCGTCAGCGTATCTGTACTTGGAGTAGCTGCTTTTCATCACACCACTTCTCTCTGCAGTCTTCCATGCTTCCCGGTGCTGACCATGGGTACTGGGCGCCGCTTCCCATTCTGTCCTTCGTCTTCAATACCTCGGCCTCATTGCTCCTTTTCCTTTATGAGGGTAGTTGAGCCCTCATGTCTTCGCTGCTTCCTTCAATGCAATGGGTGAGCTCTCTCTTCTCGACCGCTCAGGTACTATCATCTTCTTTGAATTCTCTATCCCGATAGTCACAGTTTCTGGCTCTGATCTGCAGCTAGAAACATGCTACTGCGTCGTAGCTTTACCTTATCTCTTATATATTCGCCAAAATTGTCTATCCGCCAAAATGGCAACTTCTCCTGTAGCTACGGGACCTTGCTCCAACATCTATCTCTGAACTGGATCATTGCAAATTCGAATGGTACTCATATTATCACAATAGATAATGGTTGAAAACTCCGATTCGAAGCCACACTCACCAAGTAACCCCTGCAACCATAAACATTGAGTTGTTGCGCCGAGAGGTGCTCTACAGCCTAGTATGGGGGAGATCTTGTCACGTGATGTAACGTTACTAACATGTCGGCAAAAAATTATAGTGAAAGTGAATATTATGGGAGAGATCTTGTAATGCGATGTAACATTACTAACATGTGGGCAAAAAATAATAGTGCAAATATTATGGGAGAGATCTTGTAACGTGATGTAACGTTACTAACATGTCGGCAAAAAATAATAGTGAAAGTGAATATTATGGGAGAGATCTTGTAACGTGATGTAACGTTACTAACATGTCGGCAAAAAATAATAGTGAAAGTGAATATTATGGGAGAGATCTTGTAACGTGATGTAACGTTACTAACATGTAGGCAAAAAATAATAGTGAAAGCGAATATTATGGGAGAGATCTTGTAACATGATGTAACGTTACTAACATGTCGGCAAAAAATAATAGTGAAAGTGAATATTATGGGAGATATATTGTAATGTGATGTAACGTTACTAACATGTCGGCAAATAATAATAGTGATAACATGTTTTTGGATAAATGTATTTGTGGACAGTATCTCACAACATTTTCTTTTCCGGACAATTTAATTGTTGTTCGATTCATAGTAGAGCAACCCTATTTTTCCAATGAGACTCAAATTATATGGAATTCCGCATTCACATGGCAGCAGATCAAAGAACATTTAGAGGACAATACATATAACTTCGTTTTCAGACATGAAAATATAATCATTTCGATGAGAAATATTGATGGCATGATTACAAGTATTATAGAGGATGAGGACGCATCTAATAGTCATTCTACGGATCAAGAAGAGCTCGAAGTAGCTAATAGTATTTGTGTAGCAGTGGACGGGTTGCCAGAATTTCTTGTCATTTCCAAAGAAGGTGAAAATGGTGATGATGCAGTAATTTGCTCAATCTATTACGAAACGTTTTCCGATGAAATGCCTGCAAAACAGTTGTCATGCGAACATCTGTATCATTCAAAGGGCATTATTTTATGGTTTCGTCGTAAAAATTCATGTCCAACCTGCAGAAATGAATGATAGGTTTTTAGTGGCCCGGTTATGGCTTCCACTATCACTATTTTTTTTATATTATTTTGGAGTTGTCTAACTGGGACTGGGACTATTCTTTCAGGTAGATTTTCTGTCCCGAAATTCGGTGAATTTAAGGCAATTTTAAGACTATAAATGAAATCATTTGACATAAAAATCCTCAGGACACTAACGTAGATGTTGGCCAATGACCCTGTTATTTAATCTACAGCCACTGAGTTAGGGGATCATCTCCGGATCTAAATGAATGTCCAAATGAATGACTATATAAATGGCTATATAAATGACTGTATAAACGAATGGTTGTATATGGGGCTTTAAATAGGGCTTTACTGGACGGGTGGGGTATTGGAATGGCTGGGGTGGTTAGAACACACCCTATCCACCTGAATTAAGACCTAGACATGTTAGATAAATTCAATTTCCCTTTCATTAATAACCTCTAGCCTCTTTTTATAGAGGCTCAAGGAGATGTTTTAGAGGCGTATTACAGGGCTCCAGGATATTAGAGGCTCATGGTTTCCGGATGGGGCTTATAGTGCTAATCATAATTCATTGCATATATTATGTATTATAATTCCCTGCATTCATATATATAAAGAAGGAAAGAATGAATGATCGGCCCAATTCCAAAGTGAACGCGTTGCCCACAGAATTCCTGCGACGAATTGATCACCAGCGTAGAGGCTTACTTGAATTTGGATGAACACCGAATCTGGCATACTTATATATTGCTCTCGATAATTGTGAAAGTACTTCTTATTTGACTAGCCTTTTCCATATTTGACTAGCCTTTTCCAAAATCACACTAGATCGAAGGAGAGAATAAACTGGAAAATATAATGCTTCAGCAAATCATGACAAATATAATGGAGGCAAAGAACAGGTTCTTCGAGGAATAGGTATCTTTTCAGCATGTTTATACAAATTGAATTAACAAGCAAATAAGCTGTCAAAGGAATCATGTTCTTTCAGAAAGGTCTGCTGGCATATTCTGTCTATGAAAGAACTTCTCAAAAAGTTAATCTGTGATAACAATTCATTTTGATAATAAAGTTAATCTGTGATAACATTTCAATTTGATAAAGAACCAAATTGGTTTGGTCCAAAACGTCATGATAAAATATAATTGCAATTATTCGGAAAAAAACCTTTAAACAATTTTATTTTTTAAATATTTATATGATAAAAATCCAACAATTTTATCTTTTAAATATTTATATGATAAAAATCCATTCTTATGGATCACATTAGTTTGGTCCAAAACCTCATGAAAAAATAATTGCAGTTATTCCCAAAAAAAACAAATTTAAACCATTTTGTTTTAGATGTTTATGGTTATATAGTCTTGTATCAGTTATTAGTTGTTTTGTATTAAATACTTGAGGTCATGTAAACAGACTTTTTGCTATATGTGAAGTTAGGAAGTCCTTTGCAAATACTTCGTAATTGTTGGCTGAATAAAGAGAGACCTTTTGTTTCCAAAATGCTTGTGAGGTAAATGAAATGTATATTTTAATTTCTAAATGAAATAACAAATACACAATTTTAATTTTTTTTAGTAAATTACTATTGCCAAAAATACAAAAAATATGGTTTTTGAAGTCCCAAAATTTAAAAATATCATGTTTTCTAAGTTGTCATTAAAAAAATAAATCCCACCAAAACTCTGAATTAGATCTCAGGTCATCACAATTGATATACACTAGCTTGGATTCAAATTCTAGGCTCTATCAAGCATGGAGAGGGATCAAATCTCAGGAGATGCAAACCTCTCCTCAAACAACTCCTTGCATGCAATACCTGAGAAGAGGTTTACACCTGTGGAGATTTGATCCCTCTCGGCACTTGATAGAGCCTAGGATTTGGATCTATGCTGGTTGCATTTACAACTCCTTTGTACTCTGCTTTTGTAGATGAGAGTGCAATGGAAATCTGTTTCTTTCTTGACCAGATGATTGGTCCTTTAGCAAGCATGAAAACATATCTTGATGTTGACTTTCGATCTGTGTTGTCACCTACCCAATCACTATTAGTAAACCCAATCAAATCAAGATCAGATTTAGCTTTGTAGAAGATCCCATGAGTCCTTGTTCCCTGAACAAAGTTAAGGATCCTTTTGGCTTCTCTCCAATGGATCTCATGTATCTTTAAGCCACACTCACTGCATAAGAAATATCTGGTCGAGTGTGTCTAAGGTACAACAAACACCCAATCAGTTTCCTATACAGTGTATTATTCACCATAGGAGAAGAACCTGCTTCTTCAAGATTAACTCCTGAAAGGAAATGAGTCTTTCTTGGATTGCAATATTTCATGTTGAACTTTTTCAGAAAATCCAAATCATACTTGGACTAATGTACTTTTATTCCATGTTGGGATTGAGCAATTTCGAGACCCAAAAATTGGCTCAACAACCCCAAATCAGTCATAAAAATTGCATGGTTCATTGCATCATTCAAGGAGGCAATTTCTTCCTTTAAACTTCCTGTAATCATAAGTTCATCCACATACAAGACAATAATCATCAAGGATCCATGAATCAGATTCAAATAAATATTAGGATCAGATTTGCATCGAATAAAACTCAATGACAGCAGAAATCCATCAATCTTGGCATACCAAGCCCTAGGGGCTTGCTTAAGCCTGTACAATGATTTATTTAACTTGCACACAAGAGATGGATTAGAAAAAAGCCCTTGAGGATTTTGCATGTAAATATCTTCAATAATATCACCATTCAGGAAAGCACACTTCACATCCATGTGATGTACCTCCCATTGCTTCGAAGCTGCAATGGCTAACGCTAGCCTGATCGAGTCCATCTTTGCCACTGGTGCAAAGGTCTCATTGTAGTCAATACCATGTACCTATGAGTATCCCTTGGCTTCCAATATTGCCTTATATTTCAAAGGTGAACCATCAGCAGCAAACTTAGTTTTGAAAACCCACTTACATTGAACTAGCTTCCTCGCTAGGGGAAGATCGACCAGTTCCCAAGTGTTGTTCTTCTGGAGTGAGATGAATTCTTCTTTCATGGATATTTTTCATCTTGGATCATGTGCTGCATCTTAATATGTCTATGGGTCTGATTGAACCATCAGATAGCACTTCTCTTCAAACAAAGGGTCTTGCATACATAGGGCACTCTCAACCTGAGATCTAGTCCTCCTAGGATCACTAGGATTTCCAACTAGTTCCCCAGCTGCATGAATGGTATTTGATGCCCATTTTGGTCTTGTAGGAATATTAGTATATGCAATTAAATCATCATTATCATACATATCAGAATTAGTAAACTCATTTGTCTCTTCACTTACATTCAATGGTTCTGGTGGTGAAGAAAACTCTCCAACTTCAACTGCTGCTAAAGGCTCTTCTTGGAACTGAACACTCCTTTCAATGAAGGATATGTTTGTGCTCAAATTGATCAGCTTGTACCCTTTTGAAACTTCAGAGTACCCAACAAATAGACACTCTTGGCTTTTGGGCTGCAAAGACTTCCTCTTTTCTGTTGGAATTCCAGCCCAAGTCCTTGAGCCAAAAATCCTGAAATGAGTCACATCTGGCTTGTGCCCACTCCATGCTTCGAAAGGAGTCATAAAATCAATATATTTATGAGGCACCCTATTTTGGATATAGGATGCACAGTTTATAGCTTCGGCCCAAAACTTTGGGGGCAAACTCTTAGCCTCCATCATACAGGTTTCCATCTCTTTCAGTGATCTATTCTTTCTCTCAGCAACACCATTTTGCTGTGGTGTGTAAGGGGTTACCTACATATTCATAATATTGAATGAACTCAAACTTGACATACTCATCACCATTGTCATATCTGAGGATTTTGAGTCTCCTCCCAGACTGGTTTTCAACCAAAGCCTTAAAGACTTTGAAAAGGCCAAAAACTTTAGACTTATGCTTCAGGAAGTAAACCCAACAGTACCTGGAAAAGTCATCTATGAATGTCAATGCATATTTGTCCTGGCTCATTGACATATGAGGAAATGGGCCTGAAAAATCACTGTGGATCAACTCAAGAGGTGAAGAGGTTCTCTCATGAATATCTCTCTCAATTTTATGCTTTAGGTGTTTTCCTAAGATACAACCTTGACAGACTCCCTTGGAAAACTTAATATTTGGTAACCCTATGACCATTTCTTTTTCACTTATATCAGAAAGATACTTATAGTTAAGATGGAGAAATATTTCATGCCAAAGCTTGCTTTCCTCATTGGTATGAATCATAAGAGCAGAGGGGTTTGAGTAGGGTAGAAAATGTGAAAACATGTATACCTTCGAAGTGTGATTTGCAACTCCTTTCGCAATGAATTTACCAATCGAGATCTCTATGATCTCAACGTCATCAGGGGAGAATATGACCTTATTTGGATACCCTATGTGGGTCATCTAATACACTGACAAGGGGTTAGAGGAAAGACCTGGAACATACAATACATTGCTGAACTTACCATGGTCAAGATCAATCCTTCCTTTTCCAAAACTGTCAGTGAAAGGGTCATCTGCCAACACTATTGGTGGACCTTTTGACATGTCAAGAGAGGAGAATTCCTCTTTGGTTGAAACCATATGTCTTGAAGCTCCAGAGTCTATGATGAAGCTAGGTGACCTTGATGTGCTAGCAACCAATGCATGAAGTCTCTCTCTGCCTTCTGAATTTTATCCTTCTTCCCTCTTCTTTGAGCTATATGGAAGGGAGATGTTATTCTTATCTAGGAGTTGGGTCAGCATGTCAATTTTCTTCTTCATGCAGGATCGTTCAGGATGAAATCCCTTACTGTAGTATGCGCACTTGGTCATTTCTCCTTTGTTCTTCTTCTTCTTAGGGTTCTTCTTGGAGCCTTGGGGCTCCTCCTGAGACTTGTTCTTGTCTCTCTTCTACTCAAGTAACTTCTTAGCTTTCTTCTTTCCTTTTGAATCCACCCTCGAATCTCCAGCAACCAGAGCTTGGTCTTTGGAAGGTTTGATGGTGCCCATCATCACTAGTTTATCTTGTTCTTGTGTGAGGGATTCCATGAACTCTCCAAGATTAGGCATCTTCCAGGCTTGAGCTGTCAAATTGGTGGCATGGAAGGTAGAAACAAACACTGAATAGTCAAGGCCAAGCTTTGAGAGTATGGCCAAAACTAGTTTCTCCTCCTTTTCAATTCCACATTGTTTTGGCTGCAAAACAAGGGCTTTAAACTTGGAAAAGTAGAGTTGCAGGGATTGGAAGCTACTGGGACTCAAGTAGATCAATTCATTCTTGATTTGATGTCCTCTTGTCTCATCTGTCTTACCAAAAATATCTACAAGCTTCTCCCATACTTCATTAGGTGATGTCAATCCATCAAGATGGAAGAGGAGGTCTCTGGATATGCTCAGACACAAGAGACCATAGGCCTCATCCCTCCTATTGTGCCATTTAATTTTCTCTATAGCTGCATTGGGCTCTGCTTCAGTTGCCATAGTCACCCTATAGAGACCTTTCGCTCTCAACAGTATCTCCATCTCTGCTTTCCATTCAAAGAAATTAAATGGAGTCAAGATGATATTTTGAGATTAATCCATATATAGCTCAGAAATTGTCCCTTCAGTCAGCAGAATAGCTCCCAGTCAAGATGTCGAACCTACAATAGCAATATGGAAGGAGCGAAATTGATCTGCAAAGGCTCTGATACCATGTGGAAATTGAACCTAGGTGATAGAACAATTGCACTCACAAAATTGCTAATCAAACATGCAAAATTGCAGACAAAGGAGACTGAAATTGGAGCATAACACTAATCTGTATTGAATAAGTGTACAATAGCCAACCTTGTGAATTCATAGGCTGCTGCAATAAATAATTACATGATAGATTCAAAAATTAAAGATGCACACATAGAAAGATACAAAATTATGGGTTGAGGAAAAATGTTTTGAAACCAAAAACAAATTGGTGAAATGGGGAAAGACAACCCAGGATGAGAAATTTGAATTCAGCAATGATTATGGGCATTGCATGAGCCAAATCGACCTCTACAAACCCCAAAATTGTAAATATTTGCTGGCCATTCACTCCACAACACCAAAAAGGATTTCCTCGGCATGCACAATAAAGAAAACGGAAGCGATTCGTGAATGAAAGAGCCCAACACTGAGCATTACCAAAAAAAACTTCCCAGCCATGGGGAAAAATGAAGATAATTGCTTCCCACATGAGGGAAAACGCATAGGTAGACATAAAACGTGAAGGAGAGAGCTCTCCAAGATTCTACTGCATGAGGAAATGGAGGATGTGGGTGAACAACAGAATGGGCATGCATTTTTTGGTGTTAACTTGCCCCATAAATCAAAATCATGTTTTCCAAAAATTGATGGCTTCTCCAATTCCAATTTGGACTACCATACTCTTCCCATCCCCATGCAATAACTATCTCAACCAATTTCTAACAGAAATAAATGATTGTGTGAGTAAGACAAGAAAGGTGGTTGACAGCTTGATGGGTTTTCTCTTTGACATTTGGCTTTTCCCCATTGGATCAAAGGTTTGAATACCCCCCACTTATCCTTAGGAAATCATGCCTCCATCTCTTTTAGTGTTGTATTGACATAGTTGGTTGTGGGTATTTTAATTAAATTGCATATTTACATGATGTCCAAAATTATAACGTGCCTGATTAGTAGAATATACCATCAGCATCGATTTTAATCATCGAAATGTAAAACACTAAATCAATGGTGGGGATTTTTTCTTGAGCTCCACACCATGATTAATTACAATGTATACATCATATACATTTAATGCAAACGGGGTCAAAATCGGGTTGTTACAGTTATAATCAAAGTATAATCATGAACATATAGTACATAAATATTGTGATGAGATTCAAAATGTATGAAGCCAAGAGTAACAAATAAATGGTCAACCTTTTCATACCAAGCATGAGGTTCTTGTTTCAAACCACCCAATGAATTCTTTAATCGATAAGAAAGACCAGAATCTATCATGAAGCCAAGATATTTCTCAATATAGATTTCTTCAATCAAATTTCCATGAAGAAAAGCGCTTTTAACATTCATTTAGTGAAGCTCCCATTAGAAATGGGAACCAAGCGAAAGTATAAATAAAACAAAATTCATCTTTGCAACAGGAGAAAAGGTTTCAATGTAGTTGATGCCTTCTTGTTGAGAAAATTCCTTGGAAGCCAAATGAGCCTTATGGCATGCAACAAAACCATCAGAGGTAAAATGGATCTTATACAATCATCGACACTTCGCGACATTCTTTCCTTGCAAACCAAGAACAAGGTCCCGTGTCTAATTCTTCTTGAGGGAATCAATTTCTGCATTCATAAAATTTTCCAATTCATGAACACCCTAAGTGGGATCATATGTATCATGATCATAGGTGCTAAGAACATGTGCCATTAGAGAAACAATACCATAGTGTTTCTGGCTATGGGTATGCCAACGAATGCTAGGATTTCCAACATCCAATCCCATAACTTTAATTATGTTAACAACCCACCTAGCTAATCAATTCGTCAGAGATTCAAGAAGTCAAGATGTCGAACTCAATGGTCATAGTAAACTTACTATGAGTTGACTCATAATTCATCCATCCGGTCAAAAATCCACAAACAGGTACACTTGATGCAAACTCTTTAAGGATGTCAAATGGATCATTGTTTAAGAGATCAGAGGAAGAATTAAATAGCTTACTACTTGAAGTATTTTCATCAAATACCACACTTGTACATAAGATGATCTATTTCTTGACTCAATCAAAGATATATACGATTTCAATTCATCAGAGTATCACATCATGATGCAAGAATGGATCTTTGCATCAAGTTTCTTTCTATACTTATCACGGATATGCGCCCAAGCAACACATCCAAAGGTTCTAAGGTGTCCAATAAAGGGTTTCCTTACATTCCATTTTTTGAGTGGATTCATATCAATGACAACCTGAGTCAATACAAGATTCAAGAAATAGTTCGAGAACTAAAACGATTCTACCCAAAACGTTTTCAGGAGATACTTGGTTCGTAGCAGGCACTTAGCCATCTCTACCAAAGAGTAATTATTCATCTATTTGATTCCATTATGTTGAGGGGTGTGAGGGATATATATCAGCCAAGAAATACCATTTTACAAGAGATATTATTCAAACCGTTGGCTCACATATTCACTCCCATTGTTTGATCTCAAACTCTTAATGGGTCATCTGCACTAGTTTTAATCCAGTGCCCTGATTTAATTCCTTGAATTTTTCAATGTCTTAAATCTTTTTCTTCTAGAAATATACCCACGTGAATCTAGAATAATCATCAATAAATGTCAAAATATACTTTGCACCTCCTAATGAAAGTCTGTTCATGCAACAAATATCACTGTGAAAAATCTCTAATCAATTTTGTGCATGCTGCTACTTTACTTGAATCAAAGGGTGCTTAATGGTGCTCTCCAAACATTCATCCTTTACAAAATACATCATTTGGACCAATCTTTGAAAAACTAGTAACCATGTTGCGAGTCACCATCTTTTTCATTCTTTAAAAGTTTACATGACTAAGTCGTCCATGCCAATTTTGAAGTTTGTCATTAGTTTGAGTGACAATACCAGTCAGGAGTTTTAACACCACCAAAAACACCTTTTTCCGTTAAGATATTTTGTATGTTTGACGAAAACCCCTCCGGAAAACTTATTTTCCAAATGACCTATTTTATATCATTTCTTTCTTGCTCTGTCAATAACCATGGAAGACTAATATTTTAGTCCCCCTATCCGACATTGGAATTAATTACACTTTTCAATGCATGATTTGCTTCTGCAATGTCACTACAATTCTTTCAAATTTTATCTTTGTTAGTCCTTCCATCTAAGATTCACCATATCCATTTTTCTACATTCTTCCCGATACGCATTGTATCGAGCAAATGATCTATTTGTAGGTGCTCGTAGTAAGGAAACCTACTGAATTGTATGGGATAACTCTCCGTTCCTCATGGAAACCCATTCATGCATTCATGAAATTCAATAGTAAACATAAACAAAAACACATTAACAATAATTCAAGACACCCATGGTAGAAAAAAATCAATAAAAATATAAAATTCATAATATTACATATTTATATGCTACATATACAATTTGCATACCATGACAATGTCTATTATATTCCAACTTCCATAGGTGAGGTGTCATTCATCATGGTTTCTTCCCATTCTCTTCTTTACCATTGAATTTTGTTTTCTCTATAGTTCGATACCTATGATTCTTAGGGAGGAAGTGCATGTACTCATCAAATACCTCCTTTCCTAAACTTCTTGAATGACAATATTTTATCCTATGACCACATATTAGACATGCAAATTTTCTCTTTTTTTGAAGACCTGCAAGATATATGTATTAATGTTATATAAACATAAAAAAGATTATTAATTTAAATAAAAAATGCATGATATTTACCTTAAAAACATATTAATTTAAAGTGCAACAGATATTTACATACAACTAAAATGTGTTAACTTGGGAGCGTCATTAATTGTCCATGTAAGTATTCCAGGGAACTGAAATTATTTCTTCCCTATTGGTTTAGAGATGCCATACATAGTGATGACATTGGAATAACTTCAATAGCTCATTGATAAGAGGCTCAATATATACATTCATATCTTTAACTTGGTACTTACCTAATATTCTATTCAACATACAATGTTATTTAGTTATGTGTCCCAATATATAAAACGTGTTCTCATGTAGCAATGAAACAAAATAAGAAATGAAATAATATAATTACTTTCAAAAAAATACCTAGAATAATCATTGCCAACATTGTGTGCTATCTCTTTATCGACATCCAAGGAGGAAGGTTATTATTGATGAAGAGAAAAGGCCACACTAAGTAAGTAGAACAAATCTCTCCAAATGGATTGAAACCATCAACTACCTATGAAATTCTAACATTACAAGGTTCATCTTTAAAAAATGGCCATTTTTCTTCAATGCTATTCAATGCACAACCATTTGCAAGAATTCAGATAACGCCATCTTCACTTCTATTCTTTGGGTGGTAATCCATAAACTGTGCTATACTCTAGCACCTAAATAGTTGTTGGAAACATGGAATTATGGGATTATAAAGAAGAAATTTCTGAGGCACCTTTTTTGTTACTTGATTAGTACGATATCTACTAATTTCAGATTGTGGGCATTTGTTTTCTGATGCATATTGTCCAGAATATATAATATGATCATTAGGAAATGCATCAATAGCTTGATATTCCATTCCAATTTCTTTCATAATCAAGAATACCTCTCGACATGTGCGTGGTAAATTATTTGATGGTGGTAACATAAATTCACCCGATAGTCTGCAACATCGAAAAATAAATAAAATGTAAACAATATAAATCATAAATATTGTCTATCCCTAATTTATGAATTAATTATCACTAGAAATATAGGAAAATAGTGAACTTTTTATACCATGTGAAGATGCAATTAATACATTACATACTGTAGGATTTGTGTGAAACAAGCATTTGATAAACCATTCAAAACCTTCAAGTTCACCAACAACAATATAGTAGATAGAAATTTTTTTGTTAAACCTTCGTAAAGAGGTTCTTGGGACTTCTCGAGTAGAGGAACATCATGACATGGAGGTTTTCCTCATCCAATGGACAAAATGTGTCTTGAATCAATCTGTTTATCTCATCTTAGTCATTTGTATCAATAATGCCATCTTCATCCATAGGATCATTAAGAATTTGATCTCCAATAGTATGATCTCCATGTTCCTCACCTTGTGAAGTAGTATTTCTACTATAATTATGTGGAAAATAGCTCTCTGGCGGTTGACATTTAGGGGGAATTGTCTTTATAATTACAAACAATGTAATAACATTACTGTATAATATACAAAACATATATTTAAAATGACAAAACATTTTGTGAATACATGATCAATACTATTGCAAGAAGTACATTATGAAATTATTAATGTCTTACCAAGGGACAACATTCAAACCCCCCGTCAGCATGCCCCTTCTCCTTACAATGTTTCTTTGCACTTGTTTTTAAAATTCTTCTTGTTCATAAACCCCTACAATCATTGCAAGGGAAATAGCACATTCCATCACCCTTAGCCTCCAATGCTACCTTAAAATCAACATACCTCTTATTATTTTCTTCCCAAGTATATTTCTTTGAAATTGTAATAGCCTATAAGAACCAAAAAAACCCAATCAATGTATAATTAAATTAAATAGAGTATATATATATATATATTAAAAGAGAAAGAAAATTAACAGATGTGACATGGAAAGTGACAAATCTAATTAGTAAATCCAAGTTGACTTTACTTCGACATGTTACATATCACAAACACCCCTCCTTTCCAAATTATTAAGGAATAAGTTAGTATGGGGCTATATTCTTTCCACCAACCACTATATTTCCGATATTTAGTGAAAAAATTTAAATCCCCCCCAATGGTTATGTTCTCCCAAGTTAGGAAACATGAATTCTCACAAGCACATGGGATCACTACTCTTAAACGATTTTTCACATAGGATATTAATTACCACATCCTAGTTTACCCCTCTAGAAATAAGAAACTAAACAACTAAAACATTTCAAAAATAATGACGTTGTCTCCGTAATTAGTTCATCTTCATCTTTTTTTAATCAGACAATGATTAACAAACCAATCCTGATGACATTATATTCACTCATTGGAAAAAAAATAGTTCACTAACCACAAACCTCAATGCAAAACTAAAATTTTACAAATCATTTGAAATTGAATAGATTTCATTATAATCTAACCATATTATCTCTTTTAAATAAGAATATATATTATTACCTAAAACACCCATTAATCTAAGATGAACCCACCATTTCTCATCTACCTTCCCTAACAAAATTATAAACTCTATCACGATACATTCAAATCAATACATCCTAATCATCTATCTCTTTATGTATGACGCTACATAGTAAAGGAGACAATGATTTTAAAAATACTAACCTAGAAAAAGAAGGAGATAGAAAAATTCGATGTGTTAAACCGGTACCCGACTCTTGAGATCACAGATCGAACAATTGACAAAAAAATTGTTGCAACTATAGCAAACATTTTGATGAAATATGTCTAAAGAACATGTATTGATAGATCATTGATTGCAACGGTTACAACAAAAATGAACAACGATCAAATTTCAACAATAAGAAAACGTCATTGATCATTGATTTGCAAGTGCTTAGAGTTTCATCGCTATAGAGACAAACGTGTGTGTTCGTCGCAATAGAGACAAAATTTCTTCACTATAAAGATGAACTGTTATTTACGTCGCAATAGTGACAATGATTAAGGCTAGCATAGTTTCTTCTCAATTTTTTTTATCAATTTATCCACAAAAATTTCCATTTTAAGTTATTCGTGGCAATATTTTGTGGAACTTTCAAGCCATATGTACTAATGAATAAATGTAATTGCAGAAGATATTCTATTTCTTATTACTATTAATATTATTCCTTCTTTAGTAGATGTGGTCCCTTCGATTAGGGATGTCATTAATGTAATTGGTCATGTAAATTATTGAGGTAAAACCTCTGTTGTAACTCTGGTCAGTAGTACCCACAAGAGTATCATTAAAACATAATTTTGAGTGTCCCAAGGAAACACATTCCTTGTTGTGAGGAGAATTTGTGTAACGTCCCCGGCCCTTCGATAGATGAAGAGGATGCTACCATACATCAAACATTCAAGCAACTAGCCCCATGAACCCAAACATACATATAATGCTAAAAAAAAATTCCTAAACATACTACATACTAAGATGCATAATCATTCATCTACACAGTGGAAGCAAAACATGAAATTCAGCATTCAACATGCCCATCATCATAATTAATTAACAGTAAATATGATTGCAAAATAGATTAGTCAAGAATACTTATCTTATGAGAACTGTCCCGCAACTAGCTACGTTGCTGCAACATTCCACCCAACCATAGGCTAGCGTGCTCCTTAATCTCTCAGCAATGTTGCCACCCTCGAGCCAGGCATGATTCCCCAAGGAATAAGGAACTAGCAGGCTTACACATAGCCAAGGATAACAAAACAACCAAGCCAACACAGTTGGGTTTCTCAAGCAAACAACAGATCATCCAAGCCAACACAGTTGGGTTTATCAGGCCATCCAGGATCTAGGAAAGGCTAAATGCTAAGATGGTGAGCTCATTACAGAGCTAAGGACACCTACACTAGAACTATCCTAACTTCTAAGACACCCACACACACCTAACACAAGGAATCAGTCCTTTCTCTACTACACAGTCCCTCAGGCCCTGACTTCCCTTCCAGTGCTATTTAGGGGTTATGGAGAAGAAAGCCATCCCTCTAGCTCTGTCTATGTGGTTACCAAATGCACCAAGTTTATAGAGCAAAACAAGCCCTCATCCATACTCCAACATAGTTTGAAAACCAACCACTACATACACGCAGTCAAACAAGCGATTCACAGCTTGGATAGGGAAAACAATTCTTGATTCATTCTTGGCCCTATCGTGGCCAAAACGACTCTAAAACAACCTACAACATCCCAACAAGTAGAAGCAACACATCCAACAAAATATGGGCAAACAACAGCAAACGAACAATGTGGGGAAGACCAAAGCTCTTGGCTCCACAATGGGATGAAGCAACAGGAAAAATTACATAGTCTGCATTGGGGAAAGAAATTGGACTCCCATCTTGTGCATGAGTAAAAACATACACGCAGACCAAAAATCTGTATAGGAACCATAGATACCATTCTGTAGGAAACATGAATGATAACCAAAACAACTCTCCTCCTTGCTACGTGAGGAAAAACAGAAAGAATCCCTACTTGAGAAACATGACATCTCTCTCTGCGTGAGGACGAATGACGATCTAGAATGGAGAGTGGGAAAGTGAGGGGGGAGTACCCAATTCCATCATGGAGTGAGTGGAATGATGGACGTAGCTGTTTTTCCTGCCCAACATGAGGTTCGATTTGCTGGTGGAGTGTGCGTGTGGGCAAGGACTGACAGTCCTACCACACTCCACTCTCCAGCAATAACTGCTCCAAATAATCAGCAGAACATTAAAGTGGTGGTTGTATGAGACAAGGGAAGGTGAGTAAAACAAAAAGGGTGGTGACACATGGCTTTTCCTCCATGGGATCAAGGTTTAACATTCCCCCTCCTTATCCTTAGAAAATCATGCCCATTTCAATATGGTTGCAGTGAACATAGTTGGTTGGGTTCATTTAATTAAAATGCACATTTACATGATGACAAAACTTAATATGTGACGTATACCACGATATACCATCGGCAACGATTTCATTCACCGAAAAATAACACAACGAAATTGATGGTGGGGATTTTTCCTTTATCCCCACACCAGGATTCATTACAATATATATGCCATGTACATTTAATACAATGGGGTCAAAAATGCAGTGTTACATTCGCCTCCCCCTTTAATAGCACTGTCCTTAGTGATTTACAAAATTTGAACAAAATGTTACACTGGTACCACCTTAGTGTTCTACGGAGATGAAAAAAAATGGATGTGTCAATCGCATGGCATCCTCCAACTCCCACATATCCTCTTCAGGTCCGTAGTGCCCCCATTGCACCTTTACCTTCCCTATGGCCTGGTTCCAGAGCATTGTGACCTTCCTGTTGAGGAGGCGCATTGGCTCGGTTCGGAACTCTCCCTCGGGTTCCACCTGAATCACATCCCAATTTATCAGATGGTTAGGATCATGTACATATCTCTTAATCAAAGAAACATGAAAAAAAATTATGAGCTCTAGTGCTAGGAGGAAATGCAAGTCTATATGCAACTGGCCCTATTCTTTCAAGCACTTCAAATGGCCCACAATATCTTGTTGACATCTTGGCACAACTTCCAAGCTTCAAGGAACTCTTCCTTGCCCTCACTCTGAGGTAAACATGATTCCCAACACTAAACTCCCTATTCACCCTATGCTTATTTGCATAGCTTTTCTGTCTGTCCTGTGTTGCTTTCATATTTTGCCAGATCTTTACAACCTCTTGCTCCATTTCCTTGAGCAATTCTGGTCCAAGCACAACCTTATTCATTGTATTATCCCAAGTCACTGGTGTCCTACACCTTATTCCATAGAAAGCTTCGTATGGACTCATCCCCAAGGATGTTTGTTGTCCATTGGTGTAAGCAAACTCTACCAAGTGTAAGTAATCTTCCCACTTAGTTGGTTTGTCCATCACGTACATGCGAATCATGTCCTCAAGCACCTGATTAACTCTCTCAGTTTTCCCGTCTATATGAGGATGGTATGCAGTGCTGAAGTTTAGCTTTGTACCCAAATCTACAAACAACCCCTTCCAAAAATTGGAAGTGAACTTGACATCTCTATCAGAGACTATTACCTTTGGCAATCCATGCAATTTGAAAATATTCTTCATGAAGATCTTTTCAATGTCATCAGTCTTATGCATAGACTTAACCAGTATAAAATGTGTTGCCTTTGTCAACTTGTCTACCACAACCATGATGGAATCATGTTTTCTCAAAGTCATTGGCAATCCGATAATGAAATCCATGGAAATAACTTCCTATTTCCATTCTAGAACTGGAAAAGGCTGCAACAAGCCTCCTAGATGTTGATGCTCAACCTTTACCTATTTACTTTTCATGCACCTCGAAATGTATTCAGCCATGTCCTTTTTCATTCCTAGCCAAAAGTATTGCTTTCTGACTGTAGCAATCGTCTTCTGGTATCCTGGGTGACCAGAATACGGAGCTTGATGGATTTCATCCATAACAACTCTCCTCAAATCTGCTACATTTGGAATATAAATTTTGCCTCTATAAGTAAGAAGTCCATCTTCTTCCAATTTATATCCCTCATATCTCTTATCAAGACCTTGTTGTTGCAATTTGTATTTTACCTGCTCATACAATTCATCTTCAGTAGTATGATTAACAATCTGCTGCCTGAAATCTGATTGCCAAATACTAAGAGATGCCACATGCATTTCTTGCACCTTCCTACTGAGTGCATCAGCTACCTTATTCTCTTTCCCCTTTATGTGTTGGATTTCAAAATAAAACTCACATAAAAATTCCAACCATCTCACTTGCCTAGCATTCAGAGTAGGCTGATCAAATAGATACTTCAAACCACAATGGTCTGTCCTGAGCTCAAATCTTCTACCGATCAAGTAATGCCTCCACATCTTGAGAGCATGTACTATGGCTGCAAGCTCTAGATCATGAGTGGCATAGTTCTGCTCATGCTCCTTCAACTTTCTTGACTCATAACATATCAAGTGGTTGTCCTGCATAATAACTCCTCAAAGCCCTTGTCCACATGCATCAGTACACACCACAAAATCTTTCTTTGGATCTGCAACCTTCAATACTGGTGTACTGGTGAAAAGATTCTTCAACAACTGGAAGCTTTATTCACACCTCGATGTCCATTCAAACTTCATCCCCTTCTTTTGGAAAGAAGTGAATGCATGTGCAACTTTGGAGAATCCATCGATCAGCCTCCGGTAGTATCCTGCAAGTCCCATAAAAGATCTTACATCTGTCACATTTCTTGGAGTAGGCCAATTCATAATGTCTTCAATCTTTTCAGGGTCCACAGATATACCCTCCTCTGAGATAATGTGACCCAAATACTGAATTCTATATCTATAGAAGTCACACTTGCTCAGCTTTGCATACAACTGAAGCTCCCTGAGAAATTGCAATGTCAATCTCAAATGATTTTCATGCTCTTCCTCATTCTTTGTGTAAACAAGAATGTCATCCAAGAAAACAAGAAAAAACTTGTCCAAATACCTACTGAAGACACTATTCATAAGGCACATAAATGTAGCTGGTGCATTTGTGAGTCCAAATGGTACCACTACAAACTCATAATGTCCATACCTTGTTCTGAAGGTTGTCTTATGAATGTCTTCATCCTTGATTCTCACTTGATGTTAACCAGACCTCCAGTCAATATTGGAAAATACCTTTGCTCCTCTCATTTGATCGAAGAGGTCATCAATCCTAGGAAAAGGATATTTATTCTTCATAGTAACCTTGTTCAGCTGTCTGTAATCAATACATAACCTGAGTGTACCATCTTTCTTCCTTACAAACAAAACTGGTGCTCCCTAAGGAGACACACTTAGCCGAATATACTTCTTTTCCAACAACTCTTGTAGTTGCATCTTCAATTCTAGCATCTCCGGTGTACTCATCCTGTAGGGTGTCTTGGATATTGGTGCTTCTCCTAGAACAAGTTCAATTGTGAAATCAATGTCCCTCTTTGGAGGAAGCCCTGGAAGCTCATCAAGAAACACACCCTTGAATTCTTGTAACACTTGATAGTCCTCCAACCTAGGAGTTTCATATCCTATTGCTTCCAAAATATGAGCTACATACAACTGGAAACCTTTCCTATACAAACTTCTTTAACTGCATTGCTGAAACCTGCCTTACTAAAATCACCTTTGGAATACCTTTCACAACTACTGGGTTTCCTTCTTCATTCATGCATTGGAAAGTCTTGTTGTAATAGTCAACCTTCACTCTATGAGATTCTAACCAATCCATTCCAATGAGAACATCATAGGAACCAAGCGGTAGAACATTTAGATCTACACAAGTGACCAATCCATTCATGACCAACGGACATTTCTCTACCACTTGACTGACCTTTCTCTTAGTCCCAGTGGCTAGTTAAACTAACGAAGATTTTCTATGTTTTACTTTCTTAAAAGCAGAAATCTCCACTACTCTAGGAGTGATGTAACTATGAGTAGAACCAAGGTCAATCAAAATAGAAACAGATTGTTCAACAACCTTACCTGCAACTTTAACCACAGTTGACTGGTGATTTTCCTGGTGGTCCTCTAGTGCTGCATAAATTATAGGGACTTCCCTTTCTACTTGTCCCGATGTTTTTGCTTCTTGAATGTTATAAGCTAGTCTTGCACTCTCATTCTCGAGTGGACAAGTTCTTCACATGTGGGGTCCTCTACATGTCCAACATTGAAGTGGTCCTCTTTTCTGTTGTGGATCCTTAGGATTTTCTCCTATCACTCCAACTGGATTACTCGCAGCCTAGGATGGCTGCTTCTGCTGATTCCTAAATCTAGAAGGTCTGAAACCTTTCTTTATTTCATCAAACTTCTCATTCTTCTTGTCCTTCCATGCCTTATGGTAATCAGGTTTACTTTTTCTTTGCTCATAGCATTACTTAGCCTTCCTTATTGCTTCTTCAAGAGTTCTAGGTTCGTAAAACTAAATCCTATCTTTGTAATACTGAGGCAATCCACTCAGAAACCTATGGACCTTCAGTTTTTCATCTTTGATGTACCTGCCATACCTCAAAAGTTCCAAGAACTTATTTGCATACTCTTCCATGGTCTGTTGTCCTAATCTCAGCTCATGGAACTCCCTAATCTTGTCATGATAATACCTATTAGAGAGGTATTTCTACTTGAAATAATTCTTCAACTGTTTCCACTTCAGTATTCTTTCACTGATCCTCTTCATTTGCTTGAAGTGTTCCCACGAAATGGTTTCCCTTCCATTCAAATTTAATATGGAAACTCTTACCTTCATGTTTCCTAAATAATCCTGCACTTGAAAGTTCTTTTTTATCCCAAGAAGCCAAGCTTCAGCCTCTTGTCCAGTCTTTATCTCGCCATCAAATGTAGAAGGTTTAGCCTTCTTAAATTCATCTCGAGAGTGATCCCTATGGTGTCTCTTTCTCTTTCTTTTATGAGAGGATGAACTTGAATCCCCGCAAGATTCTTCAGAGTCAGATGATTCACTAGAAGTCCTTCTCCTTCTCCTAGTACTGCTCTTACTACCTTTCGGTCTTGCTATACCGCATCTAGAGTCTATCTTTCTCTTGAATTCTATCAAACTTTGCAACATGGCAGCATTGAACTGATGCTGCTCTTCTTGGGCTTTAATCAAACTTCTCATGGTGGCTACAACATCTGATGGTGTCTCTTGGAATCTCCTTCCGTTAGACTCTATGTCATCATTTCCATTACGGACATTTTATCCCATGGAATCTCTCGCACACTTGTAAGAATCCTGAGCATCATATCCATCATGGGTTCTCATAACTAAACCACCACTTGCCTTACCACACTGATCTACCTAGAATACTACTCTTCAATGTGACTACGATTCTGCAAACGTGTTAGTAACACAAAACTGTTAGATACATACCTTGATAAAAAATAGAACTACTTACCTTCTCTTGGAAAATCATAAAATAACCATTTTTCTTAAACACAAATATTTCTCGTTGTTAGTCCTGTAATTCACTCACAATCTCCTGAAAACTCACTGAAAAACAGTTGAAAAACTGCTTGAAAAATCTATTTGAAAAAAACTCCAAATTTCCTTATATAGAATTGGGTCTCATCCCAACTAGCATTCTGACGTTTCAGCAATCAGAATAACTAATTTCTTCTACTGCTCATCAGCGGTCTGTTAATCTATTTCTCTCTGGCATGTCGAATCTGTAGTTTTCTAGGCTTCCAAACTGTAATGGCGATGCCAAGGACTGTTCATCGACGGTCAAACAACTAACATTTTCCACTGTATCGGCGGTTTCAACCACTGTAGTTTTTCGCAGTATCGGCAATTAGATGTGTTATACATCGGGCGGTTATTCTTCTAGGCAGCCGCAATGGCAGTCAGCGATCCCACTGTGGGTTCCGCAAACCCTAATACTCCATCGGTTGTTGAAAGGACTAACCAGTGTGCATCGATGATGTAAGGTGAAACACTTCCTCTGCGTCGGCGATCCAAACCACTATAATTTTTTGAGATTGCAGTTATCCAAGTTACAATTTATCTCGGGTGTGCCGGTGATCAGAAAGGTTAACTACTACGGCATCGACAGTCGAATCTACTAACCATTGGGTGGATAGTGTCTTAGACTTCCGCAACGGCGGGTTCACAAACCTTTAACATTTTCTGATCGGCGATCTAATCCTTTTTAATTTTTCGATGTAGTTCATCAGTGGTTCTATCCACTAACTTCTGCCGATCGTTGATGGTCTTAATGCTTAGACAAATTTTTGAAATTTTCTTACCACTGCATCGGCTTATTCATCCTCTAAATTTCATTGATCTGTGTAACAAATCTTCACCGAATTTCTCTTTTCCCCACCGACGTGTCATTGACGACTTCATCGTCTAACTTTCTCTGACGGCGGTGAAGTTTTGGCGAACCTATCAACTAATTTCTGCCTATCTGTTCACTAAATTCCATCGACTTTTTTGCGATCCTTAGCCATACGGAGCCATCATTTTGGTGCTCCCATCATCTAATCATCGACGATGCAATCAACTAACTTCCGTTGATCGCCGATGGTATGAATTAGAAAAAAAATTCAAATTTTTTTTTTCTTTTGTCTATCCTTCACCAATCATCGACGGTCTGTGTCGGATGGTCTTTAGCCTATACGTTCTACTATATCGGAGGGTCTTCTCACTTATTCCTCCGATGATCCGATGGCCTAAGACTTAGAAAAAATTTTCTTTAAAGTTTTGTTGTCATTCATTTTCTTTTGGGAAGAGGGTAACTTGCCTCCGCTAACTAGTTTCTCATGGCCCTATGAGGCCCAATGCTATAATGATGGATCTGTCACTGCATCTTCATGGCCCATTTAGGCCCATGCTGCAACATAGGCTCTGATACGACTCTGTAACATCCGCGACCCTCCGACCGATGAATAGGATGCTACCATACATCAAACATTCAAGCAACTAGCCCCATGAACCTGAACATACATATAATGCTAAAACAAAATTCTTGAACATACTACATACTAAAATGCATAATCGTTCATATACACAGCAGAAGAAAAACATACAATTCAGAATTCAACATGTCCATCGTCAAAATTCCTTAACAGTGAATATGATTGCAAAATAGATTAGTCAAGAATACTTATCTTATGAGAACTGTCCCGTAACTAGCTACGTCACTGCAACGTTCCACCCAACCATAGGCCAGCGTGCTCCTTAATCTCTCAACAACGCTGCCACCCCCAAGCTGGGCATGATTCACCAAGGAATAAGGAACTAGCAGGATTACACATAGCCAAGGATAACAAAACACCCAAGCCAACACAGTTGGGTTTCTCAGGAAAACAACAGGTCAGCCAAGAAAACACAATTGGGTTTATCAGGCCATCCAGGAGCTAGGAAAGGATAATTGCTAAGCTGGTGAGCTCATTATAGAGATAGGGACACCTACACCAGAACTAGCCTGACTTCTAAGACACCCACACACACCCAACACAAGGAATCGGTCCCTTCTCTGCTACATAGTCCCTCAGGCCCTGACTTCCCTTCCAGTGCTATTCAGGGGTTGTGGAGAAGAAAGTCAACCCTCTAGATCTGTCTATGTGGTTCCCAAATGCACCAGGTTTATTGAGCAAACCAAGCCCTCATCCCTACTCCAACACAGTCTGAAGACCAACCACGGCATACACGCAGTCAAACCAACGATTCACAGCTTGGACAAGGAAAACAATTCCTAAGTTGTTCTTTTCCCTATCGTGGCCAAAATGACTCCAAAACAACCTACAGAAGCCCAACAAGTAGAAGTAACACAACCAACAAAATATGGGGAAACAATAGCAAACAAACAATGTGGGGAATACCACAACTCCCGGCTCCACAATGGGATGAAGCAACCAAAAAAATTACATAGTCTACACTAGGGAAAGAAATCAGACTCCCATCATGTACATGAGGAAAAATATACATCCAGGCCACAAATCCGTATAGTAGCCACATATATCACTCTATAGAAAACGTGAATGACAACCAAAACGACTCTCCTTCTTACTGCGTGAGCAAAAATAGAAAGAATCACTGCATGAGGAACATGACATCTCTCTCTGCGTGATTATGGATGACGATCCAGAATGACGAGTGGGAAAGTGCAGGGGGAGTGCCCAGCGTCATTGTGGAGTGAGTGGAATGATGGGCGTAGTCGTTTTTCCTGCCAAACATGAGGTTCGATTTGCTACTAGAGTGTGCGTGTGGGAAAGGACTGACAGTTCTGCCACACTCCACTCCCTAGCAATAACTGCCCCAACTAATCAACAAAACGTTAATGAGGTGGTTGGATGAGACAAGGGAAGGTGAGCAAAACAAAAAGGGTGGTGACACATGGCTTTTCCTCCATGGGCTCAAGGTTTAACATTCCCCGTCCTTATCCTTAGAAAATCATGCCCGTTTCAATATGGTTACAGTGAACATAGCTGGTTGGGTTCATTTAATTAAAATGCACATTTACATGATGACAAAACATAGTATGTGCCGTATACCATGATATACCATCGGCAACGATTTCGTTCGTCGAAACATAACACAACCAAATCGATGGTGGGGATTTTTCCTTTAGCTACACGCCATGATTCATTACAATATAAACATCATGTACATTTAATGCAATGGGATCAAAACCGGGGTGTTACATTCCCCTCCCCCTTCAATAGCACTATCCTCAGTGCTTTACAAAATTTGAACAAAATGCTACGCTGGTACTGTTTCAGTGTGCCGCAAAGTTGAACAAAAATGGATGTGTCAATCGCATGGCATCCTCCAGCTCCCACGTAGCCTCTTCAGGTCTGTAGTGCTCCCATTTCACCTTTACCTGCCCTATGGCCTGGTTTCGGAGCATTGTGACTTTCCTGTTAAGGATGCGCATTGGCTCGATTCAGAACTCTCCATCGGGTTCCACTTGAATCACATCCCAATTTATCACATGGTTAGGATCATGTACATATATCTTAAGCAAAAAAACATGAAAAAAATTATGAGCTCTAGTGCTAGCAAACAATGCAAGTCTATATGCACACTAGTGGAAAATGAGAGATTAGTGACCAAAAAAATGACCAAAAACTGCATATCAATGACCACTTTTGGTTTGGCGATCGCTGGTGGCTAATTTACAGTTTTTTATTACGTGACCAAAATTGGTCATTTTTATTTTGGTCATTTATAGCTTGTCGCTTGATCATTAATTTGGTCATATATTTGAATCAATGACCAAATTAATGACCACATGACAAGCTAAAATATGACCAAATTTGGTTGCGTAATAAAAGACCGTAAATTAGCGACCAAAACTGTTTTTTGGTCATTGATATGCGAATTTTGGTCTTTTTTTGTCATTTATATCTCATTGTTTGGTCACGTAGATCTCAATTTTTTATCATTTTATATGCGAATTTTGGTCATTAATCTTATTTATTGGTCACTAATTTAGTCATTTTTAGTCATTTTATGTGTGATCATTATATTTTAATAGTTTAAATGGTATCCATTATTAATCAATATAAATTTTTAATATAATATTATGTTTAAATTAAAAAATGAATCATACATTATTTATCCTCATCTAATACACATGTCAATTATGCAATGTCGCATTACAATTAACTACAACACTTGTAAATAATATATAATGTGTAAATCATACACATGTAAATCATACAATGTCACATTAATTAGTTAATAATTACAACATTGTTACATAATATAAAGTACAACCATATATATAAGTTTTAAACCACATAAATTATATTGTATGAAATTTCAAAAGTATTACAATAAATATGAGTTTTCTCGAAAACTCGTATTAATTTCCATATAAATTTACAAGAAAATCATCACTTTTCAAAATATTGTAATGGCTAAACCATTCTACTTGCACTTGGTTGCAAAACCATACTTAGATCCCACGTCAACAGCTTCAAAACTATACTTGGCACTAAACCATACTTAGATCACATGTCAGCAGCTTCAAAACCATACTTAGTAGCTTGAAAGCCTTAACAGCAGGCTCTTCATATTGAATGGAAAAACCTCAGCATGAGCAGGCTCTTCATACTCAATGGCCCACTTATAAGTTAAGCTCACTCCTGCAAAATCCAATAAAAAAATATCACTTGTAAAGTAGAAAAACAATGAAGCAAATTATTTATAATGTTCAACAACTAACAACAATAATGAAGATCATGTGCAAAATAGGAAAATATAATTTAACAAATTCAATTTAACAATTGGTTAAAATTAAACTTGAATGGATAAATCTGCACTATTTTGTACCTAAGAAAAGTAAACTTTTAGCTTTAAACCGGGAAATGGATTTCAATAGGAAAGATAACCAATGAATCCACAAAAGAATTATGCTCGACTGCACAGGGATCAGGGATAATGGTAGGGGCGAAATTTAGCCCATGGGCTATTTTTAGGGGTTTTTCTCGAAAAAAAGATTTGCCATTTTGTAATTTTTGAAGGCCTGTTTCGCCCAATTTTGATGGGGTAAAGTTTTTTCACTGTAAAAATCACCAAATTATTATATAAATGATATAAAATCCTTGGAAATTAAAATATTTTTTGAAAAATATCGCTAAACATTTTATAGTTGGTATTTTAAGAATTGGTAAGATTCGCCAACATTTACACACTTTTAAATAAGTATGGTTCCTTAAAATCATCCCTAACAGGGGTAAACCTCCATACATAGTGCAATATGTGAAGGGGTTCACCCCTATATGTCATGTGGTTAGTGAATGACATGACAACTATGGAAACTGATGAATGATTTAAGAAAGTCTCAAATCCAACATCCAAAAGAATAAATACTATATTTCTTTACCTTTGGAGTCACAATTCTACTATGTATGATTTGGTGCAAAAGTGTAACAAATTCCAAACACACGTTGAAAATGTTGGCGCAACAAAAAAGTAAAATGTATGAATTGAGTATGTGAGAAAAGTTATATAAACCTACTTTCCCAAATATGCAATAAACATAAATCAAAAGAGAATAGGGAAGTGAAACCTTAGGGGAAGCCGCTTGACGAGATGGCCTTGTTGGAACAAGAGAAGGTGAACTAAAAAGAAGAATTGTCCTTTATGGCCCTACACACAATGACAACAGAGGAGCAACGTTACAATTGTCACGAAATACTAGGTTGATTATGTAGAGGATTATTGTATTTATACTATATAGGATTTTCCCAAAGGATGGTATCTAAGTAGAGATGTTTCCGAGTCTTTGTCCATGAAATTGCCTTCCTACACCCTAATCATTTGGCACATTCATACATTATCATTGGCCTTGATATTAATGTTTGTCAACATTTGAATATTCAAATATCTACAAATGCTTCAAATCCTATTATGTGCATAAGCTTCCTATGGCAAGAGAAGTCCATAGTCAGTATTAAATTAAATATTTATATTATTATCAAAGACAGTATTAGATCTAATACCATAAGTTGCCGAATTATTCAACAGTGACACAAGATTGCCAGTTAATTTACTAAGTTCAAGAAGTACACCATTTTTTTGTTTTCATCAAAATACATGACCCTATTTACTTGATGTCCCATTTCAAATTTAGTATTATGATTTATCTAGTCAAAAATCTATTGTTCAGATTACTTCACAAATGTCCTTAGCTCAATTTCTACAAGGTGAATTGTCTTGGAAGAAAAAACTAGTGCTTGTGCTTATGAATTCTTCCAGCTTAAATGAATCGTGTTACTAAAATCTCAATTCCTTGTCTCATTACATGCCTTCTTCTCAATATTGAGTGCTAAAGCATAAAGGAGAATTCAGGAATGCAATGGTGGTAGGAGATTGGTAAGATTCATTGGACCATTGATCACAGTAGCAGTCCACATTGTAACTGATATTATCTAAATCATATAGATGTTATGCCTAGTGCCATCTCATAAAGGCTGAAGTGGTGCAGAACAAATTATGCAGGCCCTTAATGTACCTCTCATGTTACTAGAGTCAATTTTCCCAAGCATACATAAGATAATCTCTTCTCATCAAGTGTCATATTGCATACTATTTGTACACTGTTTTCAAACATCTTCTAGTATCTCTTTTAATAAATCCAATGGTATGATATGTAACATACTAAATTCTTTACTATGGTTTTAATAAGGATCAATATCAAAATCTATTTTAAGATTGGAACAAAATCAATGGATTTAGTTAAACTTAAATTAAAGCAATTTTTTCATAGATTTTTGTAAGTAACTGCACTGAGAGAATCAAGTTGCTCTTACAGCCCATGGTGAAAGAGTTGTGTCACATGATGTGTGTGGAGACTCTATAGAGATTTGTCACATCAAGAGTGTATCTGTGGGTAATACTAAGAAAATGAATTGGGAAAAAAGAAAACTTCCAATAATTAATGTCAACCATACAAAGACTATCATAAATCCATCTTAAAACCCCTCATCATTCAGGAAGTGAGAGATTTACAGCTGGGTTTTTAATATTGATGATCCAGAGGTTAATATGAATCTATGCAAGTAAGTAGCACTTAATTTCTCTTATGTGAAGTATCCTGTCATTCAATTTCATCCCTCTGAAGCTCTTTACTTTACTTGAGGCTACTTCACACTAACAAATAAACTAATAAAATATTCAAAGGGAGTTTACATCATGTAACATGTTGCACTTTCTGTTACACGTGATAAAGGCACTTCAAACTCCATAATAACTCTAAACACACTATTCACTTCTATAAACACTGTAAAACACCAAAGTCTGATTATTTAGATCTCTACTTGCCTTAAGATAAAGAATAGCCTACTCATCTCGCTTTTGAGTCATGATAATAAAAAATTCATAATGGCCAGTTCAGATGAATTTCCTAGAGCAATATTGAATGTCATTGCCTAATAAGGATGGAGTGACATTGAGCCTTGAGTTTCACCAGCTCAAATTCTAAAAGATCAAGTCAGATGTATTAACAGTCAACATGAAATTCTCTTCAATCTGAAATATTTGACATGTGCAAACTTCAAAGTGGCCAGGGTACGTTCTAAAATAAATCATGGCAAAGATGCAACTGAATCCTATTACACTATTCAAATTGGCACAGGCTATTCTATCCAACTTGCTAACCTACTTCACCCAGAAAGACATATGGTTGGTTATTCCAAAATTCACAGCAGCTCCGAACAAGGTATTGGTTCACTTAGGTTGATGGAGTGTTAAGCGATCCACCAAGGTTTCATTATAGCTGAGAAACATTATGGCCATGGTGTCCATACATCTTGTTGGGAAACTTATTCTTTGTAACATAGTACAGAACCAAGGCCACCCTATGTTCTCCTCAAGCCCTGCCATAATTTTTGACAAACGAGTTGTGGTCAAGGGGTCAGTGCTCAATCCCAAGATCAACCCCATTTCCAAAGAAATTTGTTCACCACATTTGAGAGCATGTGAACATTCTAGAAATAGTAACAACCCAGGTGGAAGTCTAGGTGATCTCGACATACCACATGTGGCAGATTTAAATGAACCTCTGAACAAAAAAAAAAATCATTTAACTACATAAAATTGAGGACTTGCTACAGATGTGGGACTCTTTAGTGAAGTGCGAATTTAAACAAAATTACCTTGGTGCCTACTAAAACTATTAGAGGCATGCATGAAAACAACCTTTAAGTTGTAAACCTAGTTAGAAATCCTTGGTTTATACATGTCACAGATTTCTTCAACATTTAACTACAATGAATCTATGGCTTCTTGCTATAGTGAATTGATCAATTTTCAAAATTTTCTTACCTACTCTTCTGAATTTTACAAACCCTTGGAACCATAAAATCCCAAAACCTTACAAAAAACGAAAGAGATGAGCAACAATTCAGGCTCCCATCCCAATATCTGCGATGCAGGGGTGCAAGGGTATTTTATTTGTTTTTCCTACTTTGACCCTCTTTCAAGGGGCACATGGACTCTGGTAGCAATAATTGGGAAGAGTTTCATGCCCTAAAGCTCCTATTGAAGTTGGAAAATGGAAAAAAGTGCTAAAACTTTAAGTGTTTGCAGACTCAAAGTTGCTGATGGAATTCATAACAGGTGCTTATAGATTTCAAAGCCTTCTTTAATGCTCATTGCTGGACCAAACCAAGGAAGCTTCTAGTCTTTTTCAGTAGACCTCCTTCCACAATGTTTATAGGGAACACAATGCAAAGGATGATGAGTTGTTTAAACATGTTTTTTCTGGCTAGCCTTGTGTTTTTTGTGGAGGAACTCAGAATGGAAGGAAATTATACCCTCCCTTCATACAAATATTCTAATTTTTTGTAATAATCTGAATTGTTTGTCTGTGTGTTTTTGTTAGCTCTTTGGAGGACATGTATGGAAATCTTTTTTCTGATACACCCTTTTTTTGTTGGGCTTCAAGCTTTTTATTATTATTATAGGACTTATGAATGATAAGGTTCTAGTGATCTTTTGATATGCATGTGTATGCGCTAAGATATACTTAGATCCATTATAACAATTCCTTGGAATTTACTGATTATAAATTTTTCTCCTATATGGAATCTGAAGCTATAATATTTTTGGCGAAACAAAGAGGAACTTGAACTCCAATCCTTGATAGCTTAAGTTTTGTTAGTGTCTTTTATTTGTTGTTAAGGTATCATATCTTCTTGTTACTGTAAATGAAAATATATTATTGATTACACCTCTCATCTTGAGTTTTAACTCCATATTATGTTACAAGTCCTTTCTTCGTATCTTTTTAGTGTCATTATCTTATAAAATGTCTTTTGGCACTTGATCTGTGATCGAGGGGCCTATAACTCACTTGGTTCGCCAACACAAATTCTCTGCGGAAATCAAAATTAAGTGTCTTCTCTTACTTTGTTAAGGCCAAGACCATGCTTCTCTAATGCCTATCTGGACTTGAACGCACTGAATCCAGGACTTGGACCTTTGATTGGTTTATTTGTTTCCATTCCAAGGCCAATTCTCCTTGGCCATTTCAAGTAAAATCTAATTCTATTACCTTCCTATCAGGACAACTGAAACTAAAACAGTGACACATATTTTTCCTGTGTAGAATTCCCACCTTTAAAAGTCATAAAGGGAAGGAAGGATCAGCTATAGGAGAGTGTTTCTATGAGCATAAAAACGGATCTGCAAAGAGCCCAAATGTTAAGCTGCTATATTCTGTTGGGAAATGTATAAATGTATACATAAATTTGTGATCATCTTTGAAGGCCACTAGGATCTGCAATATACTAACATTTGAATTGAGTTTGGAGGGGCAAAGTGCTGCTACATGAATCACTTTCAGAATTCCATTAATACCTGTTGAAATAGCTAAATTCAGATCTACAAATAGAGGTAAAACTAGGAAATGGGGCATGCATGCAGCACACCTGTGAACAAGTGGTAATAACAACTTTGAGGAGGATGCAATAATACAAGCCGTGTTTACAGCTTGAAAGGAGAACTGGAACACCAATCTATTGCTTGGACCACACCAACTACTGGTGCTATTCTGTTTATCTTAGATCTGCCATCAAAGGTACACTACATGCATGTAATAATAGTTATTTACTTAAAATAAAGATGCAGATCTGTTATGTGTGGATTTGGTAATTAGTGTCTTAATTATTAAGTTCAGTTTCCTTATTTATTGCATGCATTATGGATTCATTATGATCTAACATGGAAACTAAGAAATATAAAAGGAATTGTAAATACCATCTCAGTCATTCAAACCCAAGGAGACACAAATAAATTAGACCTCAATATATTGGGATATTACAGAGGATCTGGCTACACCAACTTTAGATCTTCTCTCCTTGTTGATGCAAGCAAAATGTGGGCATCATCTTCACCTGATTCATTAGCACAACTTCTACATTTCTTCATGGTATATGTTATCTATAGATTCCATGATCACTAATTTCATGATAGCTGGTTCTACACTCTTCCTCTACACACAGCCCACATCATCACAACCTTCTAGATTTGCATGGGTGCATCAATCTACATATTGTCACTTCAGGGCTATTGGCTCAGCTTTCCCATGGTCAACTTTCAAATCAGAGAAGCCAAAGAAGGATATATGAATCTCCTTGCAGATTTGTTTATGGCATTAGCTATAAAAGGACAACATGTCAAGGATGAACTTAGTCTTCACTGAACAATTGGGATCTACAGTTATATCACTAGAGCCAATGCTATCATAATCTAATCAGCCTGAAGAATTATCTCCTTTTTCAATATTTATTTTCTGCAGTGAAGGGTGTATGCACACTGTAGAAGACCTTATCTATCTGCTAAGCCTCCGTTAGACATGCTAGCTGGAACAATCTATGAAACTGAGCTTGCATGGTTATTAAACTACTCTATGAAATCACTGAATTTTACCAAATTCTTTGAAGCATGCTTGATGTAAACTTGCACACCATCTTGACATAGCTTAGTAGCTGCAGCATATTGTTACACTCATAGAATTTACATCTATTTATAAAATAAAATGTATGCTTGATCATGGAATACTTTGTTCAAACACACAACAGACACAACTGCATCATCAACTCACAGCCACGAGCAATCAAAATGTTTAGTATCAGTTGTATAATTCCCCTTGGAAGGGTCCCTCCCATGGTGGGTTACAGTAGCTACTAATTCATATCTCAGACCTTTAGTTGTCGGAGACACCAACAAATTACAACATAGAATAATCTCAAGACTGAAGTGTATAGGTTTATGTAGTTTTCCATTGCCTATAATTCCAAAGCTGAAGTGCATTAAGTGCAATATCAACACCTTAGGCAATGTTTGTAGTTTTACAGCTTTTCTTGCACTTACAACCCCTGCCTTGCTTGCTGAAATTCTATAACCTTCAAGTGATTCTGGTGAAGAAAAAAAATGAAGAGCATCATCAATAGTAGGAACAGCTTCTGGTAAAATGTCCAAGGGAAGTAACAAGAATGGTTTAATTGTAGTTGACACCTTGTTATCTTTTGATTTGACAACACTCCTCAATTTCCCTCCAAAGATGGCACTCAATTCTAACTCTACAAAGCCTTGTGTTCTAGTTATTGCAACTTGATTGTTAGGGCCAACAGTCTCCCAATCATCATCTCCTCCTCTAACTGTAACTAATGACAATTTTTCTATCACCAGAGCCATTGAGGTCTCCTCCTTCCAGTTTAAGAAGTTCATTATGCATCTAATCCATAACAAAATTAATAATTTCTTGGGAAGCACCACCTTCCCAATCATAATCAACACCATCAAAATAATTTGTCTAATCTCATGTCAATAATTGGCTATATGCTTGGGAAACACCACCTTGCCAATCCTTGCCAACATCTTGATCAAAACTTACCTCCCGATCCCCTTCTACATTCTCTACATTTTCAGATTGGTGACTTTGTCGCCTCTCACTCTCAGGATCCTCTTGTGAATCTCTCTATGTTTCTCCCAAGACATTTCTCCTCTTGTGAATTTCTTTGGATTCCTCCCCCCTTAATATCTGCTCCCATACTAATTAATGCTTCCAAGGAAAAGGATTATATTCCTTCAAAGGTTTTCCCAAGCGTGCCTCTCCCTTATCTTGAATCCTCCTAAAAATACATATGAACTCATATCTAGGTCAAAACCAAAGTTGAGGTGCCTTTGAAAGGGGGCCTTTCCATGGACTCTTTATCTGCCCCTTAAGCAAATAGAAAATCTCACCTTTCTAAATCCCAGCAAAAGGCGATGCTTGATGTAATGCGTGGAAAGAAACCTATTATACAGAGTTCCCTTGGAGCAAGGAAATCCCTTCCCAAGGCTACCCAATGATTTGCATGTCTTTCAATGCTTGTGGGGTTGGGGGAACCTCCAAATTAAATACTCTCAAGAGACTCATTAGAGACAATATACCTAGGATTGTGCTTATCCAAGAGATGATGTTAGTTGGTGATAAAGCCCAAGAAGCCTTCGAGCCTTGGTTTAAAGGCAATTCTTTTTGCACTTTGGACACTATTGATCTGTCAAGTGATTTGTTAATTACCTAGAGTTAGTTATTTTATGTCGTGCACTATTGATAACCTAATCCAAATGGTTAGGGTTTTAATATATAATGCAAATATATTTTGTTTTTCAGTTACAAATATGAGACACATACCTTATTACTAAGGTAGACCAAACATCTCCTCACCTCCTATATAAATATTTAATAAACTATTCGCCAACAATTAAAATCAAGCAATGGAGTTATTCCACAACACTGGTATAAGTACAAGGCTCTGCCATAACTTCTGTCTCTCATATGTTCTAACACTTGCAACTACCAGCTTTTTCTACCCTCTACCTCTTTGCTAGTTCACAATCCTATCGCTTTGTCATCCTTCAGAATTGAGACCTGCACTGGGTATTATTCTGTGTTTTTAACTTTTTTTCTGCATACCTGTGTGTACTTGATGATATTCGAAAACCCTAATCAATGGTATTATTCTCGGCAGTTTTTTCTGCATACATGTGTGTGCTTCATGATCTTCTAAAACCCATGACTTGAGTCTCTCTTTCCTACACTCAAGCTCTAAAATTCAACTCCTCATACACACGATACCCACGTGAAGTTTATATAGTGCATGAAGGTTAACTGCGAGTTGAGTGGATTGAGTTGAGAACAACTGTGACCAAAGGGTGCCACCACGTGGAGAGCCTTGTGAAGTCTTACGACCTAGTGGCGCCACCCAGACTTGAACTGGAGACGTTTGTGAATACTTGCAATGGAAGTGTGCTGGTGAACGCATATAGTTTTTTATATTCATGAAAGGAAAGAAAAATGGATTAAGATTATGAAGAATTTGTATTTGTTGTCATATATTCAATAAAAGAAATATGCCGCTAACCAGTTAAGGAAACTACCACACTTAATAGAAGCATACAAGAATTAAGCCATCGTATGGATTTGAGAGAAAAATACAAATTGCGTTGTCACCATCTACAGAAAAAAATTCATTGTTGTATCAATTAAAAATTGAAGCCGCCTTTTGATGTTTCAAAGCCACCATTCTCAAGATAACAATGGTCACTGAAAGAGAAAAAAGTTATTCATGAGCCCAATTACCATTTACAAAATAAGAATAATCGACCTACGTTTAAAAGATAGCCTTGGGAAAAGTTCATCATACACAAGATGCAACTAGATTCTGCAACGTAGAAAGAGCAAGAAAGCAACAAATGGGAGAAAGGAAGTTTGCCATAATAAGAAGAAAAACCTTCTAAGAAGTGCAGGATCCAAAATTTCTCCTTTCCTGAACACTGATCAATACGGTAATCCGAGCGTATTTAAAAGTGTTTCAAGGTCGCCTCCTCTGTTTTCTGCCAAAGATCTGTGGATTTCAACGGCCAAGGTTCATATTTGCGCCATACAGGTTTTTTTGCGCTTTTAAAATTTATATGGAATGCACAATCTGTTTATATTATTGTGAAGGGGGTGCCCGGATTTGAAATTGCAAGGGAAACAGGAACAAATGCTAGCAAATTTGTAATTTGTAAGCGCGTACCAAGGGAAATGCTATAAATGTATTAGCTATTGTTCATATTACTTCAGAAATATTCTTAGCTCAATTGCCACAAGGTGAATTGTCCTGGAAGAAAAAACTAGTGAATGTGCTTATGAATTCTTCCATCTTAAATGAATTGTGCTACTAAAATCTCAGTTCATGGTCTCATTACATGCCTTCTTCAAAATATTGAGTGCTAAAGCATAAAGGAGAATTCAGGACTGCAATGGTGATAGGAGATTGGTAAGATTCAATGGACCATTGATCACAGTAGCAGTCCACATTGTAACTGATATTATCTAAATCATATAGATGTTACGCCTAGCGCCATCTTGTAAAGGCTGAAGTGGTGCAGAATAAATTATGCAGGCTCTTAACGTAACTCTCATGTTACTAGAGTCAATTTGCCCAAGCATACATAAGATAAGCTCTTCTCATCAAGTGTCATATGGCATACTGTTTGTATATTGTTTTCAAACATGTTCTAGTATCTCTTTTAACAAATCAAATGGTATGATATGTAACATACTAAATTCTTTACTATGGTTTTAATAAGGATCAATATCAAAAGCTATTTTAAGATTGGAACAAAATCAATGGATTTAGTTAAACTTAATCTAAAGCAAATTTGTCATAGATTTTTGCAAGTAACTGCACCAAGAGAAGCAAGTTTCTCTTACTGCCCAGGGTGAAAGAGATGTGTCACATGATGTGTGTGGAGACTCTACAGAGATTTTTCACATCAAGAGTGTGTCTATGGGCAATACTAAGTAACTGAGATGGGAAAAAAGAAGATTTTCAACAATTAATCTCAACCATACAAAGACTAGCATAAATCCATCTTAAAATCCCTGATCTTGTTGTACGTTGTTTAGGCATTTTCATGGAAACTTAAAGGATTTTATGGATTGATGCCAAGTTGAATACATGGCTCTTATGGAGTTATGGTTTTATGATTTTGTTGTATGTTGTTTCCTATGGAAACTTTGATAGACAATTCACTTGGCCTAATTGAACAGATAGTAGAGTTTTAGCCCAGTACACTTTTTTCTTGCTTGTGTTAGGCTTCTTGGTGGCCCACTTTGTTCATTATTGTTTATATTAATAGCTGAAGGAAGTATTTCATAAAAACAAATAAATAAAACCATAGAGAAAAGGATATTTACAAAAATACTCACTAGCATCATCCTAATTCCAAATGAAAAGAACCTATTTCATTTTTTATCATCCTAATTCCAAACCAAACGAATATATTTTACCTTTAGAACAATTTTCTCGTCTTCAAATTCCTTAGAGTCTTCACTGTCAGATTCCTTAGAACTGCTCTCCTCCTTTCTGGAAGGGGCTTTGATGATCCCTCCTGCATTCTGTGCAGAAAAACATAAAGAATTGCCATGAAAACCTAACTAACAAAGAGAAAAAAAATTATTGACATCCAACTCATCTTATTGCAAAGAACACTATAAAATCCAAATAGCAACACAAATACTCTATTGTGAACATTTTGAAAAGTATAGCAATGCTACAATAACACACTAACATAAAGTCATATTGTATAGATTCTAGAATCTAGATATATAATAAAGAGCTTTCCTAATACAATGATACATTATACAACACAAAACACCTCATCAGATGATTCATCTTCACTGCTGTCATCCTCACTGCTTTCTTCTACTAGTTTCCCTTTGGAAACATTTATTTTCCCTTTAACCTTTGTTTGCAATGGCTTTTTTACCTTCATCTAAATAACCCATTGAACATTCATAATTAAGTCAAGGCGCAAGCAAATCAGACTATTTGAGGAATAAATGCAGTTTTTCTAAATTAAATCTTTAAGGAACAAACCATATCACCTTCTCTTCTTCATAATCACTTTTAGAACTATCACTCAATTCTGTTTTACAATTTCTTAATTCCCTAACTAACCCATTATTTGCTAACACTGGGGATTTCTTCATCTTGGTGTTTCACTTCACCATCTATGAAAGACAAACAGATGTATGCCATTTCCAATCTAAGAGATTAAAAGAATATTACGTTGATTTGGAAAGTATGAAAACGAACATCATTAGCACATGCAATCAACATCCATTTACCTGTTTTTCCATACTAGTAACCATCTACAAGTCGCTAGATGCCCCGGTTGTCACCTCAGACTCACCAAATATCACTTCTTTAGTAGTTGTTCCACCCAGACCACCAACTATTCTGGAAAATAATTGTTTCCTTGTAATTAAGGTTGGATCGTCCCCAGGTATAAACCAATTAAGGCCACGGGCTTGTCCACGTGGTATCAATGTCACCTTTTGTACACCACCATGCCCGAGTGTTAATGTACTGCAATATGTCACAGATAAATCAATAATTCAGTATACAATTGATGCATTACATGTTTTCAAGGTTAACACTGGTGTACTGAAGAATGGCCTATTTTACACAAGAAACATTAGGTTACTTTGGCCTACATTGTAGCTTGATTACTAACAAGCAGCTTCTCCATAAATAGGTAACAACACAAATATATAAATCGAGTATTAAGAAAACATGCAAATATTGGATATATCTTAAAGATAGTTGCTTAGGAGCTGATTCATGGAAGAATAACCCTCATATTAAGATCTCATCTCACCTGACCCACAAACTACAATAATGAAAGGGAAGGAAATGGCACAAACATAGAATGGGTATATTTTAACATTTTTCTAGTTCTTATTTATCAAAATAAGTAGCTGAGAAAACAGTAAGGATAGAAGAGTAGAAGCAAGCTAATTGTACATATTGAACCTACAATAAGCATCGAGCACAAACAACAAGTTCAAAATTTGAAACTGCACAGAAGTGAAATGATACCACATTACATAACAACAGTGTTATGCAAGAGTAATCAGTATTACCTATCACTTCTTATATCTTTTGGTTTCTCACACTGACTAGAACCTCAAAGAGAGTGAATTTATGGTATGGGAAGTATCTTCTTTCACAAGCGCAATCATACAAGTATCTACCAATGCATCATAACCATGTAAAAACTGTCCAAAAAAAGAAAACCAACGAACTATTGCAACTATGTATGTAGCTATGTTTGAAGACCATTTGTAATTTTCTATGAGGATTTTTGTTGAAAACTTTGCGTGAAATTGACAGTTTACAGAAACTTGTACTGCCCTTTTGGAGCAACTTGCAACATTTCTATTTTAATTTTTCAAGGAAAAAATAATCCTTTTAACCCCTCAAGTACCTATTTGTTTCAGACAATAAAGGGTGTATCCAATATTACATAAATTTCACCACTTCAATATATCAGGATTCTCTCAGCTTCTGTCAACATTATATTTTACAAATCTCTCAGTTGTGTCTCCTTCTAATTGGCATAAGTTCTAAATATAAAAGCTTAAAACCAAAAAGCAATGGGAAATCAGCAAAAATAGGTGGCTTGGTCCCACACAAAGGAAGCTATTAAAATCAAGATTGACATAGCCATTCATTTTATAACAATTCAACCCAATAGAGCACAAAGATATGCTTGATTTAGCAACTCAAAGAAACTATCAACATGTTTCAAAATACCACACTACAAGTTTGGGAAGGAAATTATTTTGCAGATGGTTTATTTACTGTTGAAAACTAAGCTCAATTTCAAAGAACAATCCATGACAGCCAAGGAAATTGAGAGAGTAAATATTGCAATACTTTAATAGAAATCGATCATAACTGAAAAGAATTGGTTGTAGACATCGTAATTACAGAATGACAATTACGAAATGAGGTTCTTCTTACCGGAAAATAGCATGACCAACTTCATGATATGCAACAAGACTTTTATTTTTCCCATCTGTCATCACCGTTCCCTCCATTCCAGCAACAATCCTACCTATAGATTCATCTATTTCCTTGGCATAAATTCCTGACTTCACACGTCGCCCAGCCAGAATTGCAGCTTCATTCATTAGATTTGCAAGATCTGCTCCACTAAAGCCTGGGGTTCTCATTGCAATGACTCCTACTGAAACATCACTATCAAACTTCTTATTGGTTCCATGCACTTTCAAAATATCTGTCCTTCCTTTAACATTTGGTATATCCATAGATACCTGCATAAAAAACACATGTTTAATTCAATAAGATGCCACTTTCAAATATAAGCAGTACAGATTTAGAAACCACCCAGAAGAAAAATAATTGTTGGTTGGTTCTTAAAAATTGATAACAGATGTGTCTATTAAAACGCCCTGGACGCAACAAAGCAGAATCAAGTATATCAGCCCTATTGGTTGCGGTAATCACAATGATACCAGCGTTCCCTTCAAATCCATCCATTTGGGTAAGAAGCTTATTTAGGGTTTGTTCTCGCTCATCATTTTCTCCACCTATTCTAGTTCCTCTTTTCCTACCAATTGCATCAATTTCATCCACAAAAACAATGCAAGGGGCATTTTCTTTGGCCTTTTTGAATAGGTCACGCACTCTAGATGCTCAAATACCAACAAACATCTCAATGAAATTAGGCCCTCAGATAGAGAAGAAGGGTACACCAGCTTCCCCTACAATGGCCTTTGCTATCAAATTCTTTTGAGTCCCTGGTGGACCGTGACAAGACGAACTCCTTTCGGAATACGAGCTCCAGTTGTAGGGAACCTCTCTGGTTTCTTTAGGAACTCAACCACTTCCATGAAATCCTACTTTGCCTCATCAACACCTACCACGTCATCAAATATCACTCCAGTATTCAGTTCCATCTGGAATTTTGACCAAATTGTATGGGAAACCCAGGGCCTCCAGGGCCTCCCATTCCTCCGGAAGATCTCCTAGATAAGAAAAAAAGCCCTCCAATTAGGATGAGAGGAAATGCTAAATTTCTGATCAAATTCAGTAGCACTCATCCTGAGTCCTCTTTAGCATTGTGTGCTGCAAAGTCTATATTCTTCTCTCTAAATTTCTGCAGAAGCTCCTGGATGAGACCAGGAAGTTGTACTCTCACTCTTTGAATCCTATTTCCCAATTCAGGAGAGACTGCCTCCACAATTGCAATCCTTCCATTCTCAAACAAGTCCACTTTCTTCACCCTATCCTTGTCCAAATATTCCAGGAACCTTGAGTAAGACATTCTTGATGATGCTACACCTTGGTCATATGCCTAAGCCCTCTGTACACCTGATAATGTAGGGAGGGAAACCCCCACTGCCCCCAACAAACTCTTCAGAAACACCCTCTTGTTTCCATGTTTCTTTCTCTCCAAAGAATTCCTTACTATCCCAGGCTGACATGACTTGACCAGTGATAGAACACAACTTTTAGGAACTAATTGCTGACCATAAATCTCCTTGGTTAAACTACCATTCCCTTGGGTGAAGGATAGGGAATGTGGGCTCAGTACAAACAGATTGAGTGTTGTAGCTACCATCTCTATAATGAAATGGAGATCTTACAAGCCTATAAGAGCCTTTTTCTGCTACAAAAATATAATTATAGTTAGCTTAGGAGAAGATTTGTCTACTATTGAAGATAAAAAAGAATCAATCAGATTTCTCTACTATTGAAGATCAAAAAAAGAAACAATCATAGTGTTACTACAGTCTGATTTTAGTCATCACAATGAACCACATTCAAACACCCCTTGAAACAAATAGAAAAGAAGAAAATTGTAATATTGTTGCCTTCACTAAAATGCTACACACAATCAACATTGATTTTACTAGGTATAAACCCTAGGATGGGCATTAGCTTGTAATCTAACAGCAAAGTCGAGAGTCCACCTGACATAGGTCTTGAATTCTATCTTTGCTACCGACAGCAGCACAACAGGCTACATGTTGGATCTCCTACTAAGAGGGAATTAGTGATTATCTAGGCTAAGCTACTTACCCATCGTTGTGACCCAGCACATACTTTCAATTATTGAATACTGATGTATTTCACTTACTGGTTAGCCATGAACAAATGTTAACTTTGCATGCATAAACGTTCATTTTTAATTGTATTTTATTAGTGTTACAAGTATTATATGGCACATCTCTCTCACCTGCATTGGGAGAGTCTTGCTTCCATTGATGCAACAAACCCAAGTATAAAAAGAGACCAAAAAGAAACTAAAGGCATATCCAAAACCAAATTCCAACTAAGATACCAACACAAAGGAAACTACCATCAATCCCAACAATCCCAACTATATTGGCAAAGATTAAAAAACAGTGGAAAAAAGGGAAGACCTAAAAAGTCAACTACCACCAATCCCATCTAAATTGGCAAAGATTGAAAATTGGTGGAGAAAAAGGTAGACCTAAAAGGGAAACTACCAACACTCCCAACTGTATTGGCAAATGTTGAAAATCAGTGGAAAAAAGGGAAGACCAAAATTCTCTGAAGGACAGGAAGAAAACCAAGATAAAGCAATAATGTACACCTCTTTCCCACCAAGGATGTCTAAATAAGAATGCGTGTTTAATCCTCACTTGCATGCCTATTTAAGACTGTTGAATCAATCTGGAAATTATTTTCTGCTTTCACATCCTTTTTAGGTTGTTCGTCGCCTACCATAGCCAAATCAGATGTGAAGGACTCTCTCAGTTTGGCTCTAACAGAATCAAATGAATCAACATGACCCTTGGCAGAAGATAAATCTATCTGTATTGTCTTCTTCTCCTATGTTGGATATTGACGCATCTTTACATTGGGTACCCCAAAAAGAACCTTTAACGGTACGTTATCCATTGCAGAAGACTACATGGTGCATTAAGATCAAAATCTACATCTGCATATTAATTTGACATTTTCTCAGTATCGTTGCATTCATGCACTTCTAACATTGACACTGTTCCAGACTTCCCATGATCTTCAAGAAGTTCGTTGGACTATAATCCACCAAAAAGTCAGTTAGCAATAGATATCTTAAAATTTTGTAGATGATAATTATTATAATGTACATTAACAATGTAGGATAATAATTCAGAAAATTGTCTTTCCAATCAAAACTAGATTCAACATGCTAGAAAGAACTCGAGAGAAAATTAGTTTAGCATTATTGAAATTCAGCCTTCGGAACAGGTATGTGTCTTTCTTTGAAAAAAGGTAAATAAAAAGAACATTAAATCAATCTCAATGCATACAAAAAGAAGTCAAATTCAAAATAGACAAATATCTAAGCTTCAAATTGATCACCTTTTACAATGGAAGCATATAAAGGCATATTTAACCTTGGAAGCATAAAAGAATAATTATGCAATCTTATAAGGTAAGGTCGAGCATCTGAATTGGGACAGATGGGATGTTAATCTGGAATAACAAAACTTTTTGTTTGCACATAAGCACATTTTGAATATATTTTAAATTTAAACACAAAAAACAATATTCCAAATTTGCTGAGTATGATATAGGGCTGGAATTCTTTAATGAGAAACACCATATTTATCTGTCCATTCAAAACCCTTCACAAAAGAGAAAGAGCATCACTAATAAAACCCTTCACAAAAGAGAAAGAGCACCACTAATATTTTAGGAAACAGTTTCATGAAATATCCAAGTTTTCAATATGTTCAACAATATATTATATATACACCTAAAACAGCTAAACTGCAATATTGACATCAACACCATGTGCATCTATTTTTCACCTTGACGGACCCTTCGTAACATCACAGTTTCATGCTCTTCTCTTCTTTTTCCCTTCCCTAGATTTGTAGTCTGAATTCTTTTCCTGCAAATTAAAAGAAAATAGTAATATATAAGGCATACCACGTGACCTTTTGAACTAATAACATAAATATAAAAAATAAATAGTAATTAAAATTTAAAATTTACAAAATTTCAAGTTACCAATATCTTACCATTATGACCACGAGACGAACGAATACAACAATGAAGTCTATAAAGAGATCCAGTGAATGTTTTAATTAATCATAGTCTCCATGATCCTCTTTCTCAATAATCATGTGTGTCAAATATGATGTACCCAAGGAAAACTAGAAGACCGAAGTAGAGCTGCAAGAGATTAACATTAAGTAATTATTCCCCGCCTTTTGCAAATTAGAAATCATTTGTAAACTAATGCATACAAAGTTTAAATTTTGCAATTCTATAACTTAAGTAATTAGAATTCATTTGTAATCTAATTTACACAGTTAATATTTTGCAATTCTACCAAACCTGTTTATAATTGAATATGTGTAGTTTATCTTCTGCAATCCTGCAAACCCTTGTACAAATATGATTTCTTATGTAACTAAATATGTGCATTTTATCTTTTACACGTAATACTGAACCCTTTCCTAAAAGGAATGTATTTATGACTAATATGATATGAAGCATCTTCTATAAATTAATTTTACAAATCATTCTACAACTATGATTAAATTTGTAATTCAATATGAGCAGCTTCACTCAGCAAATTATACTACCTTTTGCAAGTATGATTTCGTTGGTAGTAAACTATGTGCAAATATATTCTGTAATTCTTCATATCCTTCGACAAATATGATTTATTTTGTATCAATGTGTGTTAGCAAAGAGGCAAAGAATCCTGGAATTTAAGGGTTTTACCTCAAAAGTATAAATTGCTGAAGCACCACCAAAGAAAGTAGATGCCAGTTGTAGCCACATCAATATGCTAACACCCGAGCCCAATAATCCTCGCAGAAATATGAATTCAGGTCTCCTTGTTGTGATTGCTGCTCCCAAAAAGCAAGTGAAGGCCAAAGAAGTCCCGAAGAATGCACTCACCAGTATATTGCCAACAATTTCGAAATGAAACAAACAATTATTTAATTAATGAGATCACATGATGAGATTAGTACATGCCACAACCATAAACATCAATTAGCCTATCTTGATCAATCTACAACAAGCATCTCATATATGCACTTGGATATGCTAGTTAATTGTTCGACTAAAGGAAGTTACACTGGTTACATTAAATAATAACCCCAGGGCAGTTTTATGGGGAATGTTTTGAACTATATGACTAATGACAATGTTTTTAGAAATGGATGCTTGCCATTTTGCATTTTTTGAAGCCCTATTTCGCCCAATTTTGATGGGGTAAAGTTTTTTCACCCTAAAAATCACCAAATTATTATATAAACAATATAAAATCCTCGGAAATTAAAATATTTTTTGAAAAATATCGCCATTCAGTTTATAGTTGGAGTGTGAGGACCCTGCAGCAAATAATTAATCAAAATACACGATATAGCAGCAGAACTCAAGATCACTTTTATATTAATCGTAGGCCACTTTGAGGGGGAAACCTCCTTTGAGCAAGCTCAATACAAAATAACTTCACGGTGCCTTCCTTGGCCTCATCACACACTTATATACTAAAAATAGGCGCCAATACTATGGGTCAAAGCCATGGGCCAATATAGACTATGGATCAACAATTACTATGGGACGACTTACAAAGCATATCCGGCCAACAACAATATACTAACACGGTAAACCATGGGTCAAAACCATGGGCCAATATAAACTATGGATCAACAAATACTATAGGCGGCTTACAAAGCATATGCGCCCAACAAACTATGGATCAACAATTACTATGGGATGACTTAAAAAGCATATGCATCCAACAACAATATACTAACATGGTAAGGAGAAGGATTGACATGGGTTCCTAACATCCCCTCCCCCTTAGAAAAAGCTTTGTCCTCAAAGCTTTAGATGTGGAAATTGTCGCTGAATTTGGAGTGGTTCCCACGTAGCATCCTCGCACTGCATTCCATGCCATTGAATTAAGACCTCTATGATAGAGCAAGAGCGAAGCTGACGAGTGCGCTTATTGAGGACAGCCTCTGGCACCAAAAAGATGGATCCTTCATTATCGAGTTCTGGTAAAATACTTTGTCCTTTGATGTTGGTGCCAAGAACTTTATTCAGACAAGAGACATGAAATACTGGATGAATGCGGGAAGAAGGCAGAAGTTCCAATTTATAAGCAACATACCCAATCTTCTGAAGAATCCCATATCGCCCATAGAACTTTGGAGCGAGCTTATGATGCCCTTTGAGTTTTAGTGCATATTTCTTGTAAGGCTGGAGACGAAAAAAAACCATATCACCGGCTTCAAAAGTGCGCTCAGAACGGTGCTGATCAGCTTGTTGCTTCATGCGATTTCTTTCCATGTGAAGATTTTCGCGCAAAATGCGAAGAAACTCATCGCGGTTTCGAAGGACTGCGTCAACTGCCTGAACTGGAGAACTGCTAGGGGTGTAAGGAAGAAGAACTGGCGGTGCCTGACCATAAACTGCTTCATATGGAGTCATTTTAGAGGCAGTGTGGTAAGAGGTATTGTACCATCATTCAGCGAGAGGGAGCGACTTTGCCCACTGATGTTGTTGCTCAGAGGAGAAGCAACGAAGATAAGTTTCCAAGCATTTATTGATAATTTCAATCTGACCATCCGTTTGTGGGTGATAACCTGAACTCATCTTCAATTTGGTGCCAGTGTGGTGAAAGAGTTCTGTCCAAAAATGACTGGTGAAAGTCGCATCACGATTTGAGACAATGGAAGAAGGCATTCCATGAAGACGAAAGATCTAGTCCAGGAAAATTTGAGCAACGGAGGAGGCTGTATAGGGATGGCTGAGAGCACAAAAATGACTATATTTGGAGAGGCGATCAACCACAACCAAAATCACAGTCTTCCCTCCAGATTTAGGGAACCCTTCAATGAAATCCCTAGAAATATCTGTCCATATCTGGGTAGGTATGGGCAAGGGTTCGAGCAATCCCGGAAGGGGTGTTGTTTCACCCTTATTACGTTGGCAGGTATCACATTCAGCCACCATATGTGGAATTGTCCTTTTCATGCCCTTCCAAAATAAGTTGCGCCGTGCCCGTTCATACGTTTTGAGAAAACCAGAGTGCCCGGCTAACGGAGAAGCATGGAGTTCATAGAAGATAGCTTGTTGAAGAGCTGTGTTCTGGGGAAGCACCAGATGACCCTTGTATCTCAGTGAAGCACCATCCCAAGAGTAATGTGGAACAACAGAAGGGTTGTTGTCCAAGCGTTGGATGATTTGAGATAATGAAGAGTCAGTGACATAACCCTATTGAACCGATTGCAACCAATTTGGAACAGGCATAGAAATAGCGGAAAGAGAACCTTGGTCATAAAATGTACGAGAAAGGAAATCCGCCACAATATTGTCCTTACCCTTCTTATAAGTGATCTCATAGTCATAACCCATGAGTGTGCTAACCCATTTCTGTTGTGCTGGGGAGGATACACACTGTTCTAGGAAATATTTCAGACTCTGGTGATCAGTCTTGATGCAGAAATGATGATAGGGCCTGATGTTGGGAGGAATGCTTCCAGGAAGGAGCTGAATAGGATGGTCCTCCGGTCGTGAAGGTGGAAGTCCCACTGGTACAGCAAAAACACCTGTATATCGATCCAGAATTTGTTGGAGTTCCAAAGGAGTAGTGGGGGCCGTTGATGGTTGCATTTGAATGGAATGGAGCTGAGCGATGACACCATGGGAATTCTTCTTAAGGATTTTTTCCATGTGATGTGAACTGATGATGCTAAGAGACCCTGGTTTTAGTCCTTTCAATGTGTGTTTGTGTCCATCGGGGGAGAACTACATCCAAAGTTCAGCAAAATCCCATAATATGGGGCCAAGTGTGCACAGCCATTGAGCGCCCAAAACCACATCACATCCACCTAAGGCCAAGGAAAACATGTCAGAGCGGAGGTTATAATATCCCATAGAGATACGCACATTACGACACTTCCCTTTGCAAGGTAAGGTGCCCCCATTGGCAACCATGACTTCAAAGTTGGAGCAAGGATGGATAAAACAATCAACTTGTTTGGCGATCCGAGGGTCAATGAAATTATGAGTGCTACCAGAATCAATGAGTATTGTAAGAGGAAGCTTCTTGAAGTAACCGCGTACCCGCATTGTTTGGGGGGCAGTGACTCCAGCTAAAGCATGGAGGGATATCTCGGGCTGGTCGTCCTGAGATGGAGGGTCAGTAGACGGATCCTGAATGTCAACTGGAGCATCCATTGTATCGGGAGCTTCTTCACCAATTTCAGAGGCAGGTGGAGAATCCACATCCAAGAGATAGAGCTTTTGTTGAACACATCGATGTCCCCGATTGAATTTCTCATCACAATTATAACAAAGCCCTTTTTCTCTGCATGCCTGCATCTCTGTTTCAGATAAATGCTTGATTGGAGGTGAGCGAGGAGCTGGCGGAATGAGAGGTCATTGAGAACCCATATTTCGGAAGGGAACAAAAGAGGATTTGGAGAGATGTTGGGCTGCCATCTTGTCTTCTGCCAACTTAGCCAACCCCAGGGCTTCCATCATTGTTTTGGGACTGAACATTTTGACCTCAGAGTGAATTGCATCCTTTAGACCACTGATAAAACAACTCCGGTAGAATTCATCAGGTAATCCTTCAGTGTGATTAGCTAGTTTCTCAAATTCAGTTTGATACTCTTTCACAGTGCCAATTTGGCGAATTTTAGTGAGAGCTCCTATGAAGTCATCAAAAGCACTAAGACCAAATCGTTGCAAAAGGAGCTGGCAAAAATCAGGCCATTTTGGCTCTTCATGGGCCTTGAGGTACCAATGATACCATTGAAGAGCTTCCTGTTCCAAATGAAAGGAGGCAAGTGGAACTTTGTTGATATCAAAAGTATTATGAAGAATGAAATATTGTTCTGCATGATAGATCCATCTAGTCGGATCAGTACCATTGAAGCGAGGAAAATCTAGCTTCGGACCGCGAAAATTGCTGGAAGAGGAGAACCCATTGTCTGATGAAGACTCGGACTGTCATCTGGTGTTCATAGCTGAATGATCAAGATGGAGACCGAGAAATTTTTCATCCAATTCCTGGAGTTTGGCTTGGATGGCTGCAAGTGCTTCCTCCATGGGTTTTGCTCCTGTGCGGGTGACAACCATAACCAGGAGTTTTTTTTTTGGGGGGGGGGGGGGGGGGTAGAAA
>LPNX011233420.1:179348-194652 GCA_001517045.1 Pseudotsuga menziesii
ATTTTCAGGGAAAACAGAGTTGATTTTTTTTTTTTTCAGCAAGAGATCTGCAACGGCGTGAAAGTGATCAGAAATAGTGGAATCTGCAACGACGCGGAAGTGATCGGCAACAAATGGATCTGCAATGGCGCAGAACTGACCAGCAACATTTCTGGACAGAGGAAATCTGTGATTGTGCAACTGAAAATAGATATGGACCCCAGGTATGTGCGGCTTCCTATCAGTTCAAGGGATTCACTCGGCCACCAATGCTGTCTGACGGCTTGCGTATTGGGGCAGTACCCCTCACTCCATGGCTCAGGTAAAACTGATAACTGCTTGGCCACAAACGACAACTCTTGGTTTACCTCATGGGTGGGAACTAGTCAATCAGGTAGGGGTCGTTTCCCTTTTTGCTGGCAGGTCCTCTCAATGGGCCAGCTACTTCAGGGTTCCTGTGGTACTCCTCACAATGATTTTTAGGGCTTATGCCCAAGTACTTCCCATAGTTAAGCGGATAGGGATTATTCCCAGATCCAAACCTGCAACAGAAGCGAAAAAAAATTTGGGTAGAAATTTCGCCCAACGAGCCCAAGAAAGTGCTCTGATACCAGATGTGAGGACCCTGCAGCAAATAATTAATCAAAATACACGATATAGCAGCAGAACTCAAGATCACTTTTATATTAATCATAGGCCACTTCGAGGGGGCAACCTCCTTTGAGCAAGCTCAATACAAGATAACTTCACGGTGCCGTCCTTGGCCTCATCACACACTTATATACTAAAAATAGGTGCCAATACTATGGGTCAAAACCATGGGCCAATATAGACTATGGATCAACAATTACTATGGGATGACTTACAAAGCATATGCATCCAACAACAATATACTAACACGGTAAACCATGGGTCAAAACCATGGGCCAATATAAACTATGGATCAACAAATACTACAGGCGGCTTACAAAGCATATGCGCCCAACAAACTATGGATCAACAATTACTATGGGACGACTTACAAAGCATATGCATCCAACAACAATATACTAACACGGTAAGGAGAAGGATTGACATGGGTTCCTAACATGGAGTTTTAAGAATTGGTAATATTCGCCAACATTTATACACTTTTAAATAAGTATGGTTCGTTAAAATCATCCCTGCAAGGGATGTTACAAGCCCTACTGGGGCTTCTATAGTTTGTGTGCAATTGTCACAAACCCTATCAGGGTTTTTCGTTTTCTACTATAGGGTTTTCATAAGATTAGGGCATGTGTTATAGGCTTAGGGCCTCTTTTATCCTCCATTGCGACAGCGATAGACTATCTTAATCCCTTACAGGGATCCATCTTGTGTACAGAGGGTAGTCGCAAAGGTTTGAAGGGATTCCAAGGCTTTAGCAGAGTTTAAGGAAGGTTGCAATAGAGTTTTGAGGGATACCAGGGCTCAAGGAAGGTAGTCGCAGTGTAAAAGGCTCCTAGAGGACTTATACAGGGGTTGCCGCAGGAATACACAGGTCCTAGTGGTCTTGCTGCAGTGTGGACAAATCCCTAGGAGGGATGGATCATGGTTGCTACATGTTGCATAAAACTAGATAGACCACTAGCAGACTAAACCAAGGCTAACGTCATTAGTCGAAGGGCTTATATCAATCTGGAAACATTAACCTATCTCTTTAATATTTTTCATCTTCAGATTGTCTTGGTATGTGTTTCCTTGTGTCCATTGCAAAATTCTTCTCATCAAATATGCTTATGTAAATTTAGTCATCTCATATTAAGGAAAATTATTTTGTTGGTTCTTTTCCTAAAGGTTTTCCCTAGCGTAAATTGTTATGTGCCTTTTGTGATGGTTAATGTTTTAATTTTATTTTTAGTATATATGCTAGATCTGAAAATTCAATATTTTTGCCATTCTACGTCTACATTCAAGTCAAATATTCAATTATGTGAAAATTTCCCAAAAATAAATTCAGTGTTAAAGTATACATACAAACATTATTACCTTAGTGAACCACCTACCACATTACATATCCTTGTAATCAATATACCCATGCCTCTATCTCTATGACGTCCAAATAAAACTCTATCTTTAATAATTCCAAATCAAAGTTCATATTCAAATCCCCTACCAACCTAATTCTCGTTATGTCTTTAACTAAGCAATCCATAAACTATAAACTACTAAAGCTCAAAATACACCTCAATAAACCACTTTCCACATTACATATCCTTAAACTACTATATTTATGATGCTATGATGTTCTAATCAAATTTCATATTCAAATCATCCACCAAACTAATTGTCATTGTCTTTATCCAAAAATCCATAAACTACAAACTACTAAAGCTCAAAAAATAAAAGGCCATCAATTATGACTCTTGAATCTTAGTATAAAGACATTATTATCCTACCCCAATAATAATATGTTATATGAGGTTGTTTACTAAGTATTATGACTCTTTGAGCTTCTCACATTGTATATCTTATTTAGAAGGAAAGTGATAAGTAAGATATGGGTAATGATAGAATGTTATGACAGGTCATAATTTAGGAAAATTGTGTTGTACTTTCTCATTTACCTATTAGACAATGCAAAAGCATCTAGTTTAAAGCCAAAGGTCAAGCTAGATTTTCCCAAAACTTCCAAAGTGAGTACATTCTTTCTCTAAAATCCATCCTTAATGGTGCTAAAAGAATGTTTATATATATTTAGTTTCTTCTTAGTAGACTTTTGAAGACTTCATATAAAGGTTCCTTAGTCAGGGGAATTTATTAGAGTGTAGAGTAAAGGGCCTCAAGTTTCCATCAATATTGGAGATTCATATTGATCAAATTATAGAATCCAATGAGTGTCATAGTCTATATAGATGAGGGCCACAATAAGGTTGGGTTGTGTTTGCACAAGCCACCATTTGATTAGGTGCAATGAACACCACTTCAAGACCAAGAAACTGAAATCAAATAAGGTTATATTTCAACTATAGGAGCAGTAATTTGAACTCAAGTATGCCCATAATTTCACTACAAGAACATGAATACAATGTCAAGTAGGACCATATAGATCACATTCTAGGACAAAAAGACACATTTAACCATTACTACGCCACATAATTGACAAAAGTAGGCTGGTAGTTAAACAAGTATTTGTAAGTTCAAGATTAGTAAAAGCTTTCACAAATACTAAATCTAAGTTGATGACCTTTCAACAGCAGATAAGGAATTACCACCAGGACATGAGAAATCCTCACAGTAGAAACATAATCAATTTCTTTAGGTAATTTTAAACTCTTCTCACTGATCATTCTAGTCAACTCAAAGGAAGAGACTTAAGCTTCCTTCAAGTCATCATATTTCAATGTAGCATGTTCATTCCATTCATTAATTCTTCTTTTTATTTTTATTTTTATTTTTCAGAGGCTTATTGGACTTGATGCCTTAACAGAATCACCTTTAAAATTTTCATGGCCAGAGGTTTTTGATCCTAGTTTTGGAGTAGAAATGAAAATATAGGATGAAATGATATCAACAATAGGCATCGATAGTGCATGTCACTAAGGGTTGGATGTTATCAATAGTTGAGACCACCACAAATCTTTCCAAGTCATAGCTCGGGGATGATTCCTCATTTTCCACAGATGATGACGACCCCAAATGTTCAACATTCTGAATTCCAGGGAAAGACTGTCATCTAGACTGAAAAGTTGTTCTGATGAATCCAGTGGTTCACTTTGGGGCATATCAGTTGCACTTCTTAGAAAATGGGTATATTGAGTCTAAGTGAAGGCTGAAGCACCAAACACATCCTTTTTTGAAGGTCATGTAAAACGCGTTTGTGTTATGCCATCACCCATTGTTAGAAATAATTTATTTGTTTTCATAAACATGTTTGTTTTTTATATTTTTATACTAGCCAAATTTTTCCCAAGGTTCTAACCAATGTTATCGAAACCGGACTGGTCATCGAACCGATGAAGCCCAAAATGTGAACCGGACCAGAACCAGCAAAAAACCGGATAAAAGACGTGCTAACTAAAAAATACATAAAATATTCATATTTTGTAAAAAAAACATATATATTCATGTGCATACATATGAATCCAAACCATTAATACACAAATAGTGTTAGGATAGGCTTAGGGTTAGGTTAGAAGCATGGGTCAGGTTTTAGTTTGTGTTTTTTTTTTATATTTGAATTCTGTGAGTCCCCAGTATGGACTGGCCGGTTTCGTACCCGGTTTGGAAAAAAATCCGTTTTGATGATTTTTTTTTGTTGACCGAACCGACCAACCCTGTAAACCGGTCAGACCGATCGGTTTTTCCAGTTCCGGTCCAGTTCCGATAACATTGGTTCTAATCATAGATTGACAATATCAGGCATCTATCCCTGAGTCACCATTTATCATTCGAATTCAATAAAATATATAATCTATTATCTTGATTCTTATCTAGTAATACTTTTTGTGTAGCAACAATTATCTTTGTATTTCTTGAAATAGATTAGCACCCGTCGCCTCTACCACTCCTCCCCAAACAAAAATATAAAATTAAATTGCATATATCATAATTCTTGATATCATAAACATAGCTTTGACCAATGAGATTTACAAAGAGCTTATAGTGACTTTGACAGAAATACCTTCTTGGTAACTTCGACACCACTCGCATTCTTTGAAAACATATTTCCTACACAAAATCTATTAATTAGTATAAATTCTTATGTCTACAACTATCAAAATATTGAGCAATATGTCAAAACCCTATGTGGGTGTCGCTATAAATATTATACAATCTTAGGGTATAGATTTAAAAATTTCAATCACTTGGGTTTTTGTATCTATGGTAGAGTGAAAAAATATTTTGATCATTGTCAAGAACACGAAGCAATATGACAATGTCAACATGATTGTGAATATTAGAATGATTTACTAGAAATTCTCAGTATTCAAGTTCTTCCTATGAAGGGGAACTCGGCATCCACTGCTTGTACTTTATCCAACAAGACAGAAAGATGTCTATGCTCAATACCACGGCCTCTATAGAAGAAGAAAACACTGCCACAACAGAGATACTGATAGAGGATGAAGAATAATGCGTCTACACGAGAAGTCTTTTCCAAACATCAGCACATGTGCACAAATCTTCTTCAATCCTGCTTGAACATTTTTCACCAATGAAGCTCGGTAAGAAATTTGCCTTTTTCATGCTTGGGACACCTCATTTATTACAATATTTTTGGCGTTATAAGGTGTTTTAAATGCAACCAATTTCATAGAAACTTCTTGTCATTAAATTTTCTCCTCTTCTTCATCAACTAGAACCCTAGATTTCATGCCAATCTCTTCATTTTCTCTCGCCCCCCCACCAAATTCAAACCCTTATTTAGATCACTCTTTGTCTTTCTATCGGTATCTATGTAGTGTCATTATTTTCCTTTTTATCACTAATTTTGGGTTTGTTGAACTTAATAATTCAGGGTTTTGCAGGAGGAACTTTGAGCTTGGAAAATCAATGAGCTAATTCATAATCAAGACCAACATAATCGAAGCCTCCTACATTTCAGCAGATGAAGAAGTCGATGATGAGTTAAAGGGTTTTACTAGTATGTGGCAGTTGAGATTAAGTTGTATGCACTTTCAATTGGAACCGTGTGAGCAACCGGTCTACCCAATCATCCTCTCTTCTCCTCTCAGTGATCTATTCCAAATTGTGTTTCCTGGTATCCCGCCATCTTTGTGCAGACTTAATGTACATATATTTTTTTAGGAATGCCCAAGTTTCATGGTTTGATGTAAATGTATGATAAACTCTGATTTCCTTTTCATTAGGATATTAATAACAAAAGAAAGAAACCCATCGTGTTTTGGCTACCTCCCTTGGTACAGTTGTACAATCCCATGAAGCCGTGAAAATGGGTCCAAAGAGCTAAAGAAAGTTAAAAAAGGGGGCTATTTAAAAACACTATTGTACAATGAGGGTGTAGAGGTTCCCTCCATGCCCATTTACTCTAATTTTAGTTTTAGTCTATTGATGTGTTGAAAAAAAAATATTTAATCCACTGATTGATTTTATAAAGAAAACTAAAAAACTTTAATTCACTCACAATTCCAAAAATTAAATATTGAAAATTTTCATTAAAAAATAAAATTAATTTTTATTAATAAAAATGTTGAAAAATAAATTAACTAATTTTATATCATAATTATGATGAGAAAAAATGTAAAATTATTGAATTCTTAAGTATTTATTTTTAATATGGTTATTCCTCTAGAGTAGCGAGGTGCTTTACAGCCTAGTCCATCAATAAGACTTATCAAGCATTCAAGTGATTGGATGGTAAGGTTTAATAAAGTAGATCAATGAATGAGGGTGTAATATTTCATGGTATTGGGTAGTCTCCTTAATGAGTAAACCCACTCGACTAGAATGTTGTAAATGTACTGGAGCGTTATAAAGTAGTTGGGAAATCGATGGTGTAAGGTCCATAATACAACATTAAAAGAAACCTGCATATATATGAAGGATATTATACATCAATTTGGTGTCTCGCTACGACATCAGCATGATCAATGACACTAATTTGGTGTTAATTATTGAGTTGTAACACTAGCGTATAAATCTTTCTTGATTATAATAGTTAAATTAGTGTCAATAGCTGAGCTATGACACATGATGGTCTACAATTTACTAAATTCTAACACTACAAATGGATTCAAATACCACATTAACACTACAGATGGATTCATAGTTTCCATTAATGGGGTCTCTAAATCCATCTGCAGTGTTAGAATTTAGTAAAATGTACAAATTCTTTGTCAAATTTGTAATTTTTTCCATCGTCAGAGTGGCACTGCTAAACATGACCAAATAAATGACCAATTGTTATTTGGTCATTTGCAGTCTAAATATCCCGTGATCAAATTTGGTCATTTATCTTGGTCATTTTTAGTTGTTTTTTATCTTGTGACCAAAAGTGGTCATTTATCTTGGTCATTTTTAGTTAACTCACTTAGAATTATCAATTTTGGTCATTTATCTCTTTAAAAAAACTGTGGTGACCAAAATTTTTGGTCTCGTGGTCACTAATCTCTCATTTTCCACTAGTGGCAACTGGCCCTATTCTTTCAAGCAGTTCAAACTGCCCACAATATCTTGGTGATAGCTTGGCACAACTTCCAAGCTTCAAGGAACTCTTCCTTGCCCTCACTCTGAGGTAAACATGATCCCCAACATTGAACTCCCTTTTCACCCTATATTTATCTGCATAGCTTTTCTGTCTATCCTGTGCTACTTTCAGATTCTACCTGATCTTTAAAACCTCTTGCTCCATTTCCTTGAACAATTCTAGTCCAAGCACAACTCTTTTCACTACATTATCCCAAGTCACTGGTGTCCTACACCTTCTTCCCTACAAAGCTTCATACGGACTCATCCCCAAGGATGTCTGATGTCCATTGTTGTAAGCAAACTCTACCAAGTGTAAGTAATCTTCCCACTTGGTTGGTTTGTCCATCACGTACATGCGAAGCATGTATTCAAGCACCTGATTAACTCAGTTAGTCTGCTCGTCTGTCTCAGGATGGTATGTAGTGCTGAAGTTTATCTTTGTACCCAAATCTGCAAACAACCCCTTCCAAAAATTGGAAGTGGACTTGACATCTCTGTCAGAGACTATTGCCTTCAGCAATCCATGCAATTTGAAAATATCCTTCATGAATACCTTTGCAATGTCATCAGTCTTATGCGTAGACTTAACTGGTATAAAATGTGCTGCCTTTGTCAACTTGTCTACCACAACCATGATGGAATCATGTTGTCTCCAAGTCATTAGCAATCCTGTAATAAAATCCATGGAAATAACTTCCCATTTCCATTCTGGAACTGGAAAAGGCTACAACAAGCCTGCTAGATGTTGATGTTCAACCTTTACATGTTGACATTTCATGCACCTCGAAATGTATTCATCCATGTCCTTTTTCATTCCTGGCCAAAAGTATTGCTTTCTGGCTATAGCAATCATCTTCTGGTATCTTGGGTGACCAGAATATGGAGCTTGATGGATTTCATCCATAACAACTCTCCTCAAATCTGCTACATTTAGAATATAAATTCTTCCTCTATAAGTAAGAAGTCCATCTTCTTCCAATTTATATCCCTCATATCTCTTCTCAAGACCTTGCTACTACAATTTGTCTTTTACCTGCTCATACAATTCATCTTCAATAGTATGATTAACAATCTGTTGCCTCAAATCTGATTGGAAAATACTAAGAGATGCCACATGCATTTCTTGCACCTTCCTGCTGAGTGCATCAGCTACCTTATTCTCTTTCCCCTTTATGTGCTTGATTTCAAAATCAAACTCACATTAAAATTCTAGCCATCTCGCTTGCCTAGCATTCAGAGTAGGCTAATCAAATAGATACTTCAGACCACAATGGTCTGTCCTGAGCTCAAATATTCTACCCATCAAGTAATGCCTCCACATCTTGAGAGAATGTACTATGGTTGCAAGCTCTAGATCATGAGTGGCATAGTTTTTCGCATGCTCCTTCAGCTTTCTTGACTCATAACATATCATGTGGTTGTCCTGCATAAGGAATCCCCCAAGCCCTTATCCGCATGCATCGGTACACACCACAAAATCTTTCTTTGGATCTGTAACCTTCAATACTGGTGCACTGGTGAGAAGATTCTTCAGTAGCTAGAAGCTTTCTTCACACCTCGATGTCCATTTGAACTTCATCCCCTTCTTTTGCAAAGAAGTGATGGCATGTGCAAGTTTGGAGAATCCCTTGAATGAACCTTCGATAGTATCCTACAAGTCCCATAAAAGATCTTACATCTGTCACATTTCTTGGAGTAGGCCAATTCATAATGGCTTCAATCTCTTCAGGGTCCACAGATATACCCTCCTTTGAGATAATGTGGCCCAAATACTGAATTCTATCTCTATAGAAGTCACACTTGCTCAGCTTTGCATACAACTGATGCTCCCTGAGCAATTGCAATGTCAGTCTCAAATGCTTTTCATGCTCTTCCTCATTCTTTGAGTAAACAAGAATTTCATCCAAGAAAACAAGAACAAACTTATCCAAATACCTGCTGAAGACACTATTCATAAGGCACATAAATGTAGTTGGTGCATTTGTGAGGACAAATGGTACCACTACAAACTCATAATGTCCATACCTCATTCTTAAGGCTGTCTTATGAATGTCTTCATCCTTCAGATTCTCACCTAATGGTAACCAGACCTCAATTCAATCTTGGAAAATACCTTTGCTCCTCTCATTTGATCGAAGAGGTCATCAATCCTAGGCAAAGGATATTTATTCTTCACAGTAACCTTATTCAACTGTATGTAATCAATACATAACCTGAGTGTACCATCTTTCTTCCTTACAAACAGAACTAGTGCTCCCCAAGGAGACACGCTCAGACAGATATACTTCTTTTCTTGCAACTCTTGCAGTCGCATCTTCAATTCTAGCATCTCCGGTGTACTCATCCTGTAGGGTGTCTTTGACACTGGTGCTGCTCCTAGCACAAGTTCAATTGTGAAATCAATGTCCCTCTTTGGAGGAAGCCATGGAATCTCATTAGGAAACACATCCTTGAATTCCTATAACACTTGATAGTCCTCCAACCTAGGAGTTTCATCTCCTGTTGCTTCCAAAATATGAGCTGCATACAACTGGCAACCTTTCCTACAGAACTTCTTTAACTGCATTGCTAAAACCTGCCTTACTGAAATCACCTTTGGAATACCTTTCACAACTACTGGGTTTCCTTCTTCATCCATGCATTCGAAAGTCTTGTTGTAACAATCAAGCTTCACTTTGTGAGCTTCTAACCAATCCATTCCAATGAGAACATCATAGGAACCAAGCGGTACAAATTTCATATCTACACAAGTGACTAATCCATTCATGACCAATGTACATTTCTCTACCACTTCACTGACCTTTCTCTTAGTCCCAGTGGCTAGCTGAACTAACCAAGATTTTCTATGCTTTACTTTATTAAAAGCACAAATCTCCACTACTCTAGGAGTGATGTGACTGTGAGTAGAACCAGGGTCAACCAAAATAGAAACAGATTGTTCAACAATCTTATGTGCAACTTCAACCACAGTTGACTGGTGATCTGCCTCGCGATCCTCCAGTGCTGCATAAATTCTAGGGACTTCCCTTGCTACTTGTCCCACTGTTTCTGCTTCTTGAATGTTATAAGTTGGTCTTGCACTCTCATTCTCGAGTGGACAAGTTCTGCGCATGTGGGGTCCTCCACATCTCCAACATTGAAGTGGTCCTCTATTCTGTTATGGATGCTTAGGATTTTCTCCTGTCACTTCAACTGGCTTACTCGCAACCTGGGATGGCTGCTTCTGCTGATTCCTGAATCTAGAAGGTCTAAAACCTTTCTTTCTTTGGTCAAACTTCTCATTCTTCTTGTCCTTCCATGCCTGATGGTAATCAGGTTTACTTTTTCTTTGCTCATAGCAATACTTAGCCTTTCTTATTGCTTCTTCAAGAGTTTTAGGTTCATAAAACTCAATCCTATCTTTATAAGACTGAGGCAATCGACTCAAAAGACTCTGGACCTTCACTTTTTCATCTTTGATGTACCTGACATACCTCAATAGTTCCAAGAACTTATGTTCATACTCTTCCATGGTCTGCTGTCCCAGTCTCAGCTCATGGAACTCCCTAATCTTGTCATCATAATACCTGTAAAAGAGGTATTTCTGCTTGAAATACTTCTTGAACTATTTCCACTTCAGTATTCTTTCACTGATCGTCTTCACTTGCTTGAAGTGTTCCCACCAAATGGATGCCCTTCCATTCAGATTGAATATGGCAACTCTTGCCTTCAAGCTTCCCGAATAATCCTGCACTTGAAAGTACATTTTTATCCCAAGAAGCCAAGCTTCAGCCTCTTGTCCAGTCTTTATCTTGCCATCAAATGTAGGACGTTTAGCCTTCTTAAATTCATCCCGAGAGCGATCCTTATGGTGTCTCTTTCTCTTTTTTTTACGAGAGGATGAACTTGAATTCCCACTGGATTCTTTAGAGTTAGATGATCCGCTAGAAGTCCTTCTCCTTTTCCTAGTACTGCTCTTACTACCTTCCGGTATTGCTATACTCTGTCCAGAGTCTATCTTTCTCTGCAAGTCTGTCAAACTCTGCAACATGGCAGCATTCAACTGATACTGCTCTTCTTGGGCTTTAATCAAACATCTCATGGTGGCTACAACATCTGACGGCATCTCTTGGAATCTCCTTCCGTTAGACTCTATGTCATCATTTCCATTATGGACATTTTCTCCCATGGCATCTCTTGCACACTTGTAAGAATCCCGAGCATCATATCCATCATGGGTTCTCATAACTGAACCACCACTTTCCTTACCACACTGCTCTACCTGGAATACTACTCTTGAAGGTGACTATGACTCTGCAAACGTGTTAGTAACACAAAACTGTTAGATACATACCTTGATAAAAAATAGAACTACTTACCTTCTTCTGGAAAATCATAAAATAACCATTTTGCTTAAACACAAATCTTTCTCGTTGTTAGTCCTATAATTCATTGACAATATGTTAAAAACCCATTGAAAAACAGCTTGAAAAATCTACTTGAACAAAAAACCCAAATTTCCTTATATAGAATCGGGTCTCATCCCAACTAACATTTCCACATTTCGGCGATCATAATAACTAATTTCTTCCGTTGCTCATTGGCAGTCTACTCATCTATTTCTCTCCGGCGTGTCAGATCTGTAGTTGTCTAGGCTTCCGAACTGTAACAGCGATGCCAAGGATTGTTCATCGGCGGTCAAACAACTAACATTTTTTGCTGTATTGGCGGTTTTGACAACTGTAGTTTGCTGCAGTATTAGCAATCGGATGCATTATACATCGGGTGGTTAGTCTTCTAGGAAGCCACAACGGCGGGCAAGGATCCCACTGTGGGTTCCGCAGACCCTAATACTCCATCGAATGTCAGAACGACTAACCACTGTGCATCGGCGATGTAAGGTGAAACACTTCCACTGCCTCGGTGACCCAAACCACTACAATTTTCTGACATTGCGGTGATCCAAACAACAATTTACCTCCGGTGTGTCGGCGATCGAAAACGTTAACTACTATGGCATCAGCGGTCGGATCTACTAACCATTGGGTGGATAGTGTCTTAGACTGCCGCAACGGCGGGTTCACTAACCTTTAACGTTTTTCTATCGGTGGTCTAATCCTCTGTAATTTTCCGATGTAGTTCATCGGCGGTTCCATCCACTAACTTCCGCCGATCGCCAATGGTCTTAATGCTTAGACAATTTTTTGAAATTTTCTTACCACCGCATCGGCTGATTCATCCTCTAAATTTCGTTGATCTGTCTAACAAATCTTCTCTAAATTTCTCTTTCCTCTGCCGACGTGTCATCGGCGACTTCATCATCTAACTTTCTCCGACGGCGGTGACGTTTTGACGAACCTATCAACTAATTTTCGATGATCCGTTCACTATATTCCACCGACATTTCGGTGATCCTTAGCAATACGGAGCCATCGTTTCGGTGCTCCCATCATCTAATCATCGGCAATGCAATCAACTAACTTTCGTCGATTGCCGATGGTTTGACTTAGAAAAAAATTTCAAAAATTTTCTCTCCTTTGTCATTTCTCCGCCGGCGTTTCGGCGATCTCTTCGTCTATCCTTCCTCGATCACCGACGGTCTGCATCGGGTGGTCTTCAGCCTATACGTTCCGCTGTATCGGAGGGTCTTCTCACTTAGTCCTCCAATGAGCCGACAGCCTAAGACTTAGAAAAAATTTTATTTAAATTTTTTCTTTCATTCATTTTCTTCTAGGAAGAGGGAAACCTGCCTCCGCTAACTGGTTTCTCATTGCCATCTGATGCCCAATGCTACAGTGATGGCTCTATCACTGCATCTTCATGGCTCATTCAGGCCCATGCTGCAACATAGGCTCCGATACCACTCTGTAACGTCCCCGACCCTCCGACCGACGAAGAGGACGCTACCATACATCAAACATTCGGGCAACTAGCCCCATGATCCTGAAGATACATATAATTCTGAAACAAAATGCATGAACATACTACATACTAAGATGCAGAATCGTTCATATACACAGCAGAAGCAAAACATACAATTCAACATTCAACATGTCCATCATCATAATTCATTAACAGTAAATATGATTGCAAAACAGATTAGTCAAGAATACTTATCTTATGAGAATTGTCTCGCAACCAGCTACGTCGCTATAACATTCCACCCAACCATAGGCCAGCGTGCTCCTTAATTTCTCAGCAACACTACCACCCCTCAGTCAGGCATGATTCCCCAAGGAATAAGGAACTAGCAGGCTTACACATAGCCAAGGATAACAAAACAACCAAGCCAACACAGTTGGGTTTCTCAGGAAAACAACGGATCATCCAAGCCAACATAGTTGGGTTTATCAGGCCATCCAGGAGTTGGAAAAGGATAAATGCTAAGCTAGTGAGCTCATTACAGAGCTAGGGACACCTACACCAGAAATAGCCTGACTTCTAAGACACCCACACACACTCAACACAAGGAATCAGTCCCTTCTCTACTACACAAACCCTCAGGCCCTGACTTCCCTTCCAGTGCTATTCAAGGGTTGTGGAGAAGAAATCCATCCCTCTAGCTCTGTCTGTGTGGTTCCCAAACACACCAGGTTTATCGAGCAAACCAAGCCCTCATCCCTACTCCAACACAGTCCGAAGACCAACCACTGCATACACGTAGTCAAACCAGCGATTCACAGCTTGGACAGGGAAAACAATTCCTGAGTCATTCTTGGCCCTATCGTGGCCAAAATGAATCCAAAACAACCTACAACATCCCAACAAGTAGAAGCAACACAACCAACAAAATATGGGGAAACAACAACAAACAAACAACGTGGGGAAGACCACAGCTCCCGGCTCCACAATGGGATGAAGCAACCAGAAAATTTACACAGTTTGCACTAGGGAAAGAAATCGGACTCCCATCCTATGCATGAGGAAAAACATACACGCAAACCACAAATCCATATAGGAACCACAGATAGCACTCTGTAGAAAATGTGAATGATAGCCAAAACGACTCTCCTCCTTACTGCGTGAGCAAAAACAAAAAGAATCCCTGTGTGAGAAACATGATGTCTCTCTTTCCATGAGGATGGACAATGATCTAGAATGGTGAGTGGGAAAGTGTGGGGGGAGTGCCCAATGCCGTCGTGGAGTGAGTGGAATGATGGGCATAGTCGTTTTCCTGCCCAACGTGAGGTTCGATTTGCTGGTGGAGTGTGCGTGTGGGAAAGGACTGACAGTGTTGCCACATTCCACTCCCTAGTAATAACTGCCCCAACTAATCGACAGAACATTAAAGTGGTGGTTGGATGAGACAAGGGAAGGTGAGCAAAACAAAAAGGGTGGTGACACATGGCTTTTCCTCCATGTTATCAAGGTTTAACATCCCCCCTCCTTATCCTTAGAAAATCATGCCGGTTTCAATATGGTTGCAGTGAACATAGTTGGTTGGGTTCATTTAATTGAAATGCACATTTACATGATGAAAAAACTTAATATGTTCCATATACCACAATATACCATCGGCAACGATTTCGTTTGCCGAAACATAACACAACCAAATCGATGGTGGGGATTTTTCCTTTAGCTCCACACCACGATTCATTACAATATATACATCATGTACATTAAACTCAACGGGGTTAAAACCGGGGTGTTACAATTTGGCCCTATCGGGTTGTTAGGTTTCTGAGTTGATTTGGTGACTTCTAAGTTGTTGGTAGCCAATAGTGTTTAGATACTTTTGGTATAGAAAAGGCTAAGTGCCTCTTTCTTACGGACACCTAAGAGGCCAACTACACTTTTGATGGGAAATGCATTACTTTCCCTCTGTTGCACTGTGTATTTATTAGTTCAAAGACCCAAATTAGCTCGCAGGGATCCTATTTTTATGATCATTTTTTTTATTTGGATTGATTCATTATGTGTTTGATGGGAGGATGGTCTTCCAATTTTGTTTTTAGATATTTACTTTATTTTTAGAGAGGTTTTCATCCAATCACCCAAAATTTGACTATCTTCCTTTTAGGTTGATGACATATGTGTGTGAGCACATGTGGGTGTAGGTGTTTTTAATAAGGGCTAACTAGAGTTCTTCTATAGAAATTTCAAATTAAATGTAATATATATTCCAACTAGTGAGAGTGATCCACTCTTAGATATTGTATAGTACATATACACAAGG
>LPNX011233420.1:195184-202684 GCA_001517045.1 Pseudotsuga menziesii
GTAGGTAACTAACTAGCTAGTGCACCAAATGCACTTTTAATTGATGATTTAAATTCTATGGTTTCATCTAGTGATATAAGTTTTAGTGGAGATATATATATTAGGTTCTACATTCCACATTATTATCTATTGGAGGTACTAATGCAACAGAGATATTTATGCTTTTGGATGTGGTTATAAACCTAGTTTATAACACCTATTGACATGTATATAATTGATTAATGCATTGTATATTTAACATTTATATTTAACTTGAGAAGTATATATATATATAGCCTTTTCATATCATGTTCATGTTTTTTATTTATAAATGTATTATCTATGTTAATTACTCATTTAAATTAGCATATAATGTTTGTCTATTAGATGAAACTTGGGTGGTTAGGGGAATGATTGTTACCTTAAAATACAATTCTTTTTTTTACAATTAAATCTAACAATAAATCATAAAAACAATTATTATCAACAGCAATATGTGCAATACAACTTAAATAAATTATTCACAATAATTTAATTACCATTACGTATTTAGGATTTCAAGACTTATTTAAAGTTATCATACATAATGTGATTAATTTAAAGTTCAATATCTGGTGATTTTAATCATATGATAATTGCTATAAATGTTTTGGAATTATATTTTATACTTTTATTAATATTATTTTTAAATTTAATAAATACATATTATTTATTGTTTTAAGGATATTTTTATATTATTTATATCAGATAACTCTACATAGGTAATTTTTTTTTATTATATTAAAGAGTTATTAAATTGTATCGAATGTTTGTTTAGGATCATAGAAACAGTCTCATCCTTCAAAGACATTGAGATCTTATGTATGTATGAATAAATGCGTTTCATATTTTATGAGTGAGCTCCCTAATAGTATTGATATTTTTGGGATGGTTCGCAAAATATGGAAGAACTTAGTGTTGTTGTCTCCTCCTGTAACCTAAATAGCCGAATCTTTAGTGGCCAAGCGGCTGTATCCTTTGCTGGAATATTTTGTCTTATGTTTTTTTAGATCTAAAGTCTGTTAGTTCTTTAAAGGAGAAAAAACTGTGAGAATTATTTTTATATAATTTATTTTAGGTTCTTGCGACGGTATGACAAAGAAATATAGCTTTAACTATAAATTGAGAAATTTATAAGGATGTTTTATATTTTACAAAGTTTTGGCTTTTATTGCTTTCACAAAACACAGAAGCTTGAGCTTCAAACTTTTTATAGAGTTTTTCTTCTTCTTCTCAGCACTTTTCTTTTTTGTATTTATGTATGTTTCTCTGTCTCTATATCCAGATTAACAATCTTCTTCTTCTTATAAAAACTTCTATCTACTTACATTAAACACTGTAATAACTCTCTACCGAAAAACTTAGCTTTCCCTTATATACCAGAGACTTGAACTTAGCTTTAGCTTATATACCAGAGACGCCAATAATTAATATTTCCAACACTAACCACAATGAAACCGAGTTGTCTAACTATGGGACTATTTTCCTTCTTTTTAGGCTGATTTTAATTGGTTTCTGGCTATGAATCTATTTTCGAAACTTGCAAACACATTATTAAATTCTACAGAATGGATGATTGAGAATTTTTATGTTAAGTGATTTCATTTCTACACTTAAAATAGTCTGACAAACAACAAAAATTACAAAATTTTGTAACTTAAATTCACCATATTTTAACTAAAAATCAAAATCATCCCCTGTCTATAACCAATTCAACAGGTTCTGTGCTCAAATCGAGAACCACTTATTTATATATGTAATTATAAAAAGCCCGCACACACGAAAGGTACTACGGTCTTTCCCGACAAAGGAGAGAAAGAAAAAAAAGGAAGTAAGGTCCTACGGTGCTTGTCCGCATCGGGCAAGATGCGAAGCACTTGCTCGATAAAAAGAACTGTAAACACCTGGGCTTATTACTGATCGTACCAAGAGAGAGAACGGGGTTATGACCGTACCAAGAGATAAGCTTATACTATAAGCCCAAACGCTAAGGAGTGACTTACCCAGGAAGCCCTTGTGAAATGACCTCCTGGCAACGACAACTGGCTTTCGGCACTGACCTTAAGGCAAGTACTCCCGACAATGACTACTTGACAATGACTAGAGCTTGTAGCTGCACTGCCAAGAGAGGATTAGGATTTCTTTATTTTCTATTGATGACATAGTAGTGGGGGGCGGGCCCGGACACGGAATTACCGCCCCAATTCAACTCAGCTCCCAAGGTGAGCTCCTTCTATTGTATACCCACGGAGGTGAAAACCGTTGGAATCCTGCTAAACAGGTGTCGTTACACCATCTGCCACCTTTTTATCCCACAGAGGCGACTCGGGCGAGAAGCTAATTCTTGAGCCGCGTTAGCTGCTTTGTGTGAGAGAACTTGACTTAGCAGGGTGTCAGAAGCTTTGGCGTCTTGGAATGTAGCGCCCGCTTCGTCGTCAGCTGAATAGGCGTCGTAACACTAACCGCCACCTCTTTACACCGAATTTTCGGAGCTGTCTAACTAAGGGATGCTTTTCACTTTATCATAAATTTTGTTTGTGAATTTAAGTCACAAAATCTTATAAGTTTTGAAGTTTAGAAAGACATAAGAAATCAAGTATCTATACTTGCTAAAATTTAGCAATATTTTTGTAAAATTTAAAAATTACTTAAAATTTATTACCAAAAATAAATAACAACCAACCGAAAATAAGGAACAAGCATTCCCCTATTATTTAGACAACTCCCAAATTTTCTTTCTGTTGCGGCGGAAGACGCGGAGAATTTTCTCAATGCTCGTGGAGATCTGCCAGTTGGTGACAACAGAAGCAGTAGAAAGGGAGGGAGTTTCCAGTAATCTATCTTTTGTACCCAGGTTTTGCCTCCCGATTGTAATTCGATATCATCCAAGAAAGGCCCCCATCTTCAATCCTGCGTGAAGAAGCAAGCAACCAACATTCTTTCATCTTTTCGTGTAAGATTAGAAGCATAAATTTAATGCCATAGCTATAGAAGCAATCAACATTATTTCATCGTTTCATTTAAAATTAGAGATACGCATTGGATTTGTCCAATTCTCAATCCAAAAATCCCGATTCCCCACCTTTGACCCGAATTCCCTTCTTCCGCTTTTTCTCCACCGATCCGCCCTCTGCTCAATCTCGATAAACCGGAGCAGTCTAAGTGCTTTGATCGCGGAGGGAATGAACTTCGCCAGGTCGCTCGATCTGAACCACCTTGGAGATGCCCGGAACTTGCCACCTGACAGCCTCAATGAAATCCGCCTCTGCTCAAGATTTGCGCATCGATCGGAATTTCGGGCTCACCTCAGAGTCCATCAAATCCTCCTCCATTAAAAGCGAAGAACTGCGTACGTACCACGAGATAAATCTTCCAACCGGGAACAAAGATTACGGGATAAGCCTTCTCGGAGAACGGAAGCGTCCGACCAAGGGTCAAACTGCGAAAACCCTACCCCGAACCTAAGACAAACTATCAGCCCCCTTTCAAAATGAATTTATTTATGATACAAATAAATTTAATTTTAACTTTAAACTAATAATCTGCACAAAATTCTATTATACAACATAGAAGTAATAATTTATAATGAAATAAATAATGTCGAGAAAAGCTTTCGACACACCCATTTGGAGCTTTTAAACATTCACAGCATTACACATCCGAATGAATAATCGAATAGAATATAACGAGAACTACCAAATGATTTGTACAATTTCATTAACGTGGCGGTATAACTCAGATGTCGTTCCATTGTCCATGTCGAGCAATCAATCAAAGCTTTTACCCTCCCACAATAATATATATGACTACAACACAATAAAGGAAATCCCCTTACATTTCGTCTTCGTCATCGCTGCCACTGAAAATTCCGGTGGGATTTTCTCGGGCTGCAAATTGAGAAGCCCCTGGTCTGTATTTCGTCCTCGTCATCGTTGATGAATCGCTCGTAATTCTCACATGAATCTAAAATCCAGAAAAGCTCAAATATCTGTTTCGTGTGAGAACTACGAGCGATTCGGCAACGATTACGGAGACTTTCGCCGAACTAATATTGCACCAAAGTTTGGCTGAACTCACAATGAAGTGCTGCAGTACTTCCCATCTTTCCACCGCATCACGTTTATATAGACATAGTGTGGCTTCAATAATATTCTTGGATCCTTCCTTGCAGTTGCCGTGCAATTCATTGACGTCTGCTTTTACTATTACCCTAGATTTATTATTGACTTGTATTTCTAGGATCTGATTTATTTTAGTGTCTAATATCACCTATATTTATATAAAATATGTTTTTTATGATAATATTCTTCAAACTTTACACATTTTACATTTTAGTGTTAATTTTATGTTTTATATTTAATATTCAAATACCTATCTATAAACATGTTTTTCAATACAGAACAATTGCCAAAAATACTATACTTTAAGTATAATATTAAAATCCTTAAAAAATACCCTGTAAAAACTGCAATAAAGTACCGAACTTCAAAAACCTACCCGAACCAAAGATAAACCATCAACCCTTTTTCGAAATGAATTTATTTATGATACAAATAAATTTAATTTTAATTTTAAACTAATAATATGCACAAAATTCTATTATACCCATTTCCAGCTTTTAAACATACACAGCATTACACATCCAAATGAATAATCGAATAGAATATAACGACAACTACCAAATGATTTGTACAATTTCATTAATGTGGCAATATAACTCAGATGGAGGATTGCTCCACAGCTAGCTTACTCCACTCAGATGTCGTTCCATCGTCCATGTCGAGCTATCAATCAAAGCTTTTACCCTCCCACAATAATATGACTACAACACAATAAAGGAAATCCCCTTACATTTTTGTCTTCGTCGGTGCCGGAATTTTCTCGGCTGCAAATTGAAAAGCCCCTGATCTGTATTTCGTCTTCGTCATCGTTGATGAATCGCTCGCAATTCTCACATGAATCTGAAATCCAGAAAAGCTGAAATATCCGTTTCGTGTGAGAACTACGAGCGATTCGGCAACGATTACGGAGACTTTCGCCGAAGTAATATTGCACCAAGTTTGGCTGAACTCACAATGCAATACTTCCCCTCTTTCCACCGCATCAGGTTTATATAGAGATAGTGTGGCTTCAATAATATTCTTGGATCCTTCCTTGCAGTTGTCGTGCAATTCATTGACGTCTGCTTTTACTATTACCCCAGATTTATTATTTCTAGGATCTGATCTATTTTAAACGTAATTTCTTTTGTAATTTTTTTTATGTATTCAAAAATGTTATTTTTAAATATTAATATATTTTTAAAGTTACTCTGAGCTACATACCAATTAGTGTATAAGACTTCCTTGTGCATTATAATAAAATATCTTAACTGCATTATGATAAAATATAATTAAATAAAAAACTTACATGTAGAATATTAATTTTACCCTTCTAGAATTCTCATCCTTCAATCCGTTGGGCGAATTGTTTCCTTGAATGTTTAATTTTTCTATTTTAGCAGTTCGTCGAAGATGCACCAGAAATTCAGGCGGGAAGTTGCCGCGGGATTTAATTGTAAGGATGACGTGGGTGCATCTTGCGTGCAGAGCGCGCTAGCTCTACATCAGTCGCATCTTCGTCCACATATAACCGACACAAAAAACAAATATTAATCAATCGACAACTTGAAAAGACAACTGTATTCGTCCACATCAAACCGACAGAAAAAACAAATATTAATTAATCGACAACTAAAAAGACAACTGTATATGTAAACTGCTATCTCAGAGTCATAATTGCCTTGAAATTGTTAAAGTGAAACTTAAAAATGACAAACATATTTTTTTAATGTTTATAAAATGAAAACCTATAAAATGATGCAGTCAATCATTAGAAAAGATGATATGTATTAAAATAAGATACATATCATTTGTAATAATAATACTAAACACATCATGTAAGTGATTATATATAGATATTAATGGTTTTCAAAAATATTTTCGTAATGGTTTTAAAAATTATTAAAATAAAAACCTTTTCAATATGATATATATATATATATATATATATATATATATATATATATATCATGTGAGTGACTATATATATTAATTTAGTTTTTAAAAATATTTTTTAATGGTTTTAAAAATTATTAAAATAAAAACTTTTTGAATATGATATTAAAATAATAAAAATATAATATATATAATGGGTGTGTAAAAAGTAGAGGGATCTTTTAGATGCAATCCTACTTTCTAGAAACAAGCTCATAATACATAAAAACACAATGCGTTTAGAGTATGTAATGTTTGGTTTGGTTAATCTCGAGTTTGACATGTCATATGCCATGTAGGTTAGGCTAGGAAAAACGTGTACATGGTTTTGGGCCAAGAGACGCTCATTATGGGGGAGATCTTGTAAAGTTACATAACTTTATGTAACTTTACAAGACTAACAAAATAACAAAAAATACAAATTTAAATTATCTGCTAAAATAAATGTGGGCCAAAAAGAAACCTAATACAAGGGAGATCTTGTAACCTTTGTTAGTAACAAGATAATAAAAATTAAAAATTTCAATTATCGGCATGTCCGCACAAAAACAACCTAATATGGGGAGATAATGTGGGTTAGAAAAAAAAATACAATATGGGGGAGATGTTGTAATGTTCCTACTTAACAAAATAAGAAAAAATAAGCACATGGTTTTAAAACCACGTGCAAGGCCTTCTAAACAACCCATGGTTTTATTGTACATGGTTTAGGAGGGCCTTGTACATGGTTTTAAAACCATGTGCAAGGCCTCCTTAACAACCCATGTTTTATTGTACATGGTTTATGAGGGCCTTGTAAATGATTTTAAGACTGTGTGCAAGGCCTCCGAAACAACCCATGGTTTCAGGAGTGCCTTTCATATGGTTTTAAAACCATGTATGGGGAGATGTTGTAATGTTCATTTCTAACAAAATAAAAAATAATCATAAATATTATATGTCCGCCATAAATAATATTAAATATTAATAATAAATATATTATATGTGGACCTTAAATAAAAAGATGTGTCTTTTGGTTTGAATCAAATCAATGGCTATATATAGGACACACCAAAGTTGATAACTCATTGAATGTAATACCTAAGAAGAGGTTTGCAATTCGAGAGATTTTATCCCTTTCGGCGCTTGATAGAGCCTAGGATTTGGATCTAGGCTGGTATAGTTACAAAACACACACACGTTATGCAGAAGCAAAACACACACGCGTTTTGGAGAAGCAAAACACACATGCGTTTTAGAGAAGCAAAACATGCATGCGTTATGGAGAACCATAAAAAATGGTTTCAGTGCATTGTTAGGGAAATGAATAAAAAAATAGTTTGCATCATCAAGACTTAGGACCTATAGTAATATTTTAGCATCATCAAGAACAACATCTCAAACAACCATGCCTAACCTCCCAAGAGCATAATTTTTCTTTGTGTTGTAATATGGACACAATTAGGAG
>LPNX011233420.1:207684-225285 GCA_001517045.1 Pseudotsuga menziesii
CATGTACATTAATACATATTTATTTTATATAAATTGCATAGTTTGTGTTCTTAATGAATCAAAATTTCAATTGAATTTTCCAACATAATCGAAGCATCAATGTAACCTTTGGCTTGTTTCAATTTTGGAGTTAATTGTAATAACATTCATTTCAACCCTTTATAAGTCCGACCCTGTCTTTCATAAAAAAACTATCTTCCAACTTCCTCAATAAGATAGATTGCAAGTATCCACATAAATGATCAAGATCTTGATGCCAACTTTGACATGATTTCTTCGTTTACAAAATTGCTTATTAAAAATCTTATTGATATTATTTCTAATCTTACCAAACAAATGCTACCAAACTTGTTAAAATAAAATATTGGGTGATGATACTTATGTTGCTTCAAATAATTGACCCTCTAAACTTTCTTTTCCTTGACAATATTAACAACAATTCTATTGATAGCAAGTTTACAATGGAGATCCAAAATGACAACAACCTCCCTTTCTTATAAGTCTTTATAACACAAAAATATGCGGTTGTATTCTTCCTTAATTCTACAAAAATAAAATTACCACTAGCATGTAACTTCATTCCCATTTCCATCATAACCTTTCACAAAAAGTTATCCCTCACAAAACCATAATAGTAGAATTTTTTGCATTTAAAATAAAAGAACCTTCATGAGAAGAAAATCGATCTAATAAAAGGTTTATGAAATAATGTTACTACAATTATTAGATACAAAAGAGCCCTCTATACTACAAAGAACCCAAATTCTCACTTCCATTCTAGAATCATACCCACCTCAGTTTTCCTTCCATATATTGAAGGTGTCACAAATAAATCCCTAAAATCCGAATTAAAAATATCAAAACTAGTTTCAAAATCCATTAAACTCAAAGAATAATTTTCAATAAAATGAAAAAGAAAACCCACAATTTCCTTCTTTCTAGTGGACCTATGAGGTCATGTTATCCTCTATATTTTCATATGTTGGAAAAACTATTATATTCATGAGAATCGATCTCAAAGACTCTATCACAAACACCAACCACAATCATACCATAGAATATGTTATGGGCTAGTGCAAGCTAATGAGGGCCTCTTTTGATGCATTAGATGCATTAGGAAACTAAAAAACATGCATCCTTCAACTTACATGGAAATTTTAAGATATTTACACAATGAACCTTGCTTTGAGTTAAAAAACATGAAATGTAGGAAATTGAATAAAATTTCCAAATATATAAATTTTATCTATTGAAAATGTTCAGAATTATATCGAGTTAGATATTTTCCAACATGTACGTTTTTATTTTGGGGGAATTATAAGGTATATGTATTTTTTTATGCAACCTTTAGGTGCCTAAATGATGGAGACAACTTACAAAAGTTGGCAGGCATATACCGAACTCCGTTGTTCAATATCATTAAAACTTGAACCATTTTGCAACCACCATCTCCACACATATTGTTTACACCTTCAACATCCATATTTCCAATAGATATCAAGTTTATTGCTAGATTTGGAATGTATAGTACTCCATGTAGAGTTCTAATCCTTTCGTCGTTGAGTTTCAACTTGATTGGACCACGTCCAATGATACTGGCAGGTGAATCATCTCCCAAGTACACATACCCTCCATTGTACTTTTTGTATTCATGGAACAAATCCCTATCATGGGTCGTATGGCATGATGCACCTGACTAAATTGACCATATATCACATTTTGAATGATTACCTATGGAATCTAGGTACAAATTCCCTCCTTCTTCTGAGGAGGTCTTTTCCTTTATGGAATGTGTATCCTAAAATCCCTTTTCTTTCTCAAAATTATTAGATATGCAATCTTTTTTATGGTGCCTAACTTTACTGCATTTCCATCACTTTCTTACACCTTTTCCCAGGGATTTGGATCTACCATTATATTTAGATATACCCCCAGAACCTTTAATTTTGTTTCTCTCTCAGGGAAACCTCTCAGAGACAAGGAATTCATGGTATGATTATCCATGGGTTTACTCCTTGTATCTTTTTATAGTAGGGGTGGTACTATTTCATCAATTTTAAGGTAACTTGAATAGCACTATCTGTTACGGAGAAAAATTCCTATGGCTTGGGGTACCATAGCAGACAGAGTAACTATAGAAATGAATCCCTTCCCATATGCAAGAGAAATAAAACATATAACACTAAAGGATCTCGAAACATACCTTATTCTGGGTGGTTGATGTAGATCCCTGTTGAGCTTTTCCAATCTCGCTTGTATTAGCAATTTTCTCTTTCAACAATCAGCAAACAAGACAAGCATGCTATATAATGGTGTTAGACCTACTCTAGCATATATAATCAATAACATATAAACATTTAAAAGCATCCATGGATTCAATATTCATTCAAATACACATTATTGGATAGGAAAAGATATTTCTATTAATATAAATCAGATATTACAATAGTGATGACCTCTATCGGCACGTCTACTAACCGGAGAAACTGAGTCCTCCACCTGGGCCTCCACCACTTCAATCCTCCATATATTGATAGCAAGCTCACAAGCAAAGGAAATCTTGGGAAGAACACAAAGTGCTCCAAAGGACAAAGTGATGCAGACTCAAGTATAAGCTTCAACAACAATGGACTATAGTTTTCTTGCTCTTCAATTCCTCTCCCTTCAATGCATCCAAAGGGTTCCTTATATAGTGCTTCAATGGGGTAATGGAAGGTCAAATCTGAGTGATCTCAAGGAATATGGAAGGCCAAGAGACAAGTGACTCGGATCCACATCAAGGAAAACTCCAAAACTATTTGGCGGTTTGCACACATCCCGATGTACACGGGTTTGAGGGTCATATCTACGTATACACGTGATAATAGGTTTAAAATAATGCATGTTTTTAGCGATGATCTTGGAAACATTAAAGGTACAAAAATGGTCCATGGGGTCCAAAGAGTCTGTAGAGGGACATGGAAGGTCATAAATGTGTGATCCACCATGTGTGGTAAAATCAGCTATAACAGATGCCCCCTAATGTGTGAGGTTAGAGGGGTGATACGATGGCCGAAATACATTATAAGTCCATACCAGAAGTGGAGTGTTGAAGAACCTGGTGGAAGAACCAGCCATCCAACAATATAATACAATAATCAAACTCTACACATAACTGCAAGTACATACAGCAGTCTTGGATATATAAGAGTACAATGGCCATGAATAGGCATGATACCAAATATGACATGTGTGTTCATCACCACGTATAATATAGATAGGTCAAAATCTCCATGATGAAGATATACAAAGGATCATGATCTCCATGAAAGCTGAAGATATACAATGGATCAATATCTCCATAATGGTTGAAGATATCTGACATATACTGGAATCAAGTCACGAGCTCTGAAATCTCATGATCAATGGCACAATCAAGGAGGTAGCATATATGAAATGCTACCAATCTGAAAGGTCTTCTACATAATCCGCTATGAGTACATGTCCTACTATGTGAATAGAGGTGTCAAGGTCAAACATAGTAGTCCATCATCTGATTATCAATCATTGATGTTTACCATTAACAGATGCGACATCACCCACCGATAATGAAAATGGGAATCAAGGTACTAGAGTGAAAACTAACAAGTGTGAATAAATGTGTTGAGGTTGAACACTTGAGAGAATCCATCGATCAGGGGACATTGATGTATTCCCAAATCTGTCGATGGAGAGAGAACCTGCCACTGATGACTGCAAGTCATAAGGCACTCAAAATGACTCTATATTCCTGTCCCAGAATAAATGATTTAAAGTCAATGGGATGAAATCCACTAGAAGGAGAGCATTAAGGAATCCCTCATCATCCAACACGAGGTGCTCAACAAAGCTGTATAATGTGGAAGGACTCGATCATAATGTGCACAAACTAGTATCAGTACCAAGAATGGCCGACATGCAAAGTCAAGAGAGCTAAGGAATGGATGACTTAGGTTTCAACTTCCTTCGAATAAGAGAATAAAGATGAATGGTGACTGAAAGGAAGCAACATAGACTCAATATACAAAATTGGGACATCTCTATGACACAAGAGGTGTTGAAGTCTAGGGTTTCAACATTATTCAAGCATACATTAGATTCATACACAGCGATCAAAGACAAAGAAATATGGGAAAGGACGTCCAATCCCTCTTTTCATTATCTTTGGTAATTATTTATACATTATGAGGTAGGTTGGAGCGGTTGTACCCGCTCAAACTACCTATTTGTTAATATTTATTTATCTTTTAAACTATAATTACATGATGACATTTAGGAGGTAATTAGCCCCCTCTACAAGAGGCATCAACAGAGGCTCCATAGAGACTGTAAGCTTAACCAGTCGGTGGAGATAAACCCAAAGAAATGAGTACAACTCCTAAAGTCAAAATATTAACTCGATCAATGGATGTGATACACAGTGCTCTGTTTGAAGGTGACACAACTCGACTGCTGCCAAAGATAACATCTTTTCCTATCCTACTTTTTGGTTTTTTGGTTTTTTTGTACTTTTTCAAATATTTTCAAAAGCTTGAAAAAGAATAAAAGTGCTTTATAGTTATAGACTAGGAGGAGATGAGTGTTAAGGGGCAAACAAACTAGTTCCAAGTAGCGAAATGTACCTATGCTCAATGCAAGGAAACATGTGTAGGATAACGACACTTGGGGGAAAGTCCCCTCTCGGTAAAAAATGGGGCATCAAGCTGCAAAAGATATGTAAAATGGCCCTATTTGGCTAGACATGAGACATGCTTAGGCTATATCGCTGATAATCAAAGTTAGGAAAGCCATCATAAGGCTCAATAAGGCAAGTAAAGCTTATGATAATGCAATTACAACTTGAAATAAGGGAGTCCTGGGGAAAAGGCCATCAAAAATATCAAGAGGACTATGAGGCTCTTGTGCAAAGTCATGGCGATACTATACAAAGGAATCCCACACCCTAAATAAGAAATGTCGGCATGAGAACCAAATGCAAAACAAGAGCTAACTAGGGCACCCATGTATGGTCAAGATCTACCATTCACATCGTGTCACTTCTAAAAGCAACAAGGAGGTTTCGTGACAAGATAGAATGGGTTCGTACCTAAGGTTATAATGAAACAATCATAAGGTCATGCAAAGTGAAAATGGATGTAAAACCTAACCTATATGCCAGTTTAGACATAATACCTAAAAATGGCATGAACGGGTCAAAAACACGGTCAAACGGTGGTCAAAATGGACTCCTACATCATCAAATTAGTCCAAAATAGTCCAAAATGGTTAGAAACAGTAAAAAACTATAGAAAGTGGGTAAAAAATTTCAAAAAATTCTATAAATAGTAAAAAATTCAACAATTCCATATCATTTGAAATTTTTACTCATTTGAACTAAAAAATTCCAACGCAAATTTCGGCAGCATCATTCAGCGAAATTCAACACCATTTGTTCTAAGTAACTCCTCATGTCCTCCTCTTCCCAATTCATGCAAATTTTTTCAGTTTCCATGGTCAATTTTATTTTCTAGCCCTATCTAAAGTAGGCATTTTGGCCCACGGAGATATCGGGGTTTTTTCTGCGTATAGGGCTAGCGATACGTGAAAAAACCCCCCAAAACTAGGTACATACACGGCTGTTTTGCAAATAGTCGCATATGTGGCCACCAATAAGGATTTTTAAGGCAAATAATGATAAAAAATCATGTTTTATGTGTAGGATGATTCTAGAATGGAGGGAGAGGGAACATGGTGATGTAGAAGAGGTTGTTCATGTTGAATTAATGGCCCAACAAGCTCTATGTGCATGTGGTTTGTATAAGTTTTGGTATCTTAGCAGCCTGAGGGACAAACCAAGACTCCTGCAGATGCTAGTGGATTACTGGGATCCAAACTCAGAGTCTTTTCACATTGATGGGATGTCTCTTCATATAGAGATTGAGAACATATACTTTATTACTGGATTATCCCGACGAGGAGAGGTGGCAAACCTAAGTTCTCACGGGCCCAGAGGTGGTCTAACTATTGATGAGTACATTGCAGTGTACTAATTTCTAGACATGGAAAAGGTTGGGAGTCAAATCCTGACAAACTCGATCCAGGTGCTGGGAATGAAGGCCATACTATTGGCACTTTGCAGGATAGTCGATCTAGATTCACTCCACCATGCCTCATGGCCATTGATGTTCTATGCAGTGGAGTGTATGAGACCCATAGTGTACAACTGGAGAACTATGTTGTTGAGTAACATGAAGCAACAGCTCAATGACTGCAAGATGGGAAGGGTGAGAAACTTTGGTTTTGGTAGCATACTGAGCACATTCTTCTTTGAGCATGTACTGGGGATAAGCCCTAGAGTGGACATTGCTCCACACGGAGTTTGAGATCTGGACCAACGACATTGGGAAAATGTTATGCACAGACTAGGTGGAGGTAGGGTGGCTAACCCCTACCGAGCGGACTTCCTTCCATGGTGGCGGCGGCAGATCATTTCCATCAATGACTACCCCTATGTAGGGATAGATTTTTGGGGAGATCCAGACATGCCCCTACCACCAAGAGCAACATATGGCGACATAGGTAACGAATCCCAAACCCTCTTTTTAAGTTTTTTGAATTATTAAATTTTTTGTGTTTTTTGATATATTGACTCAAAATACATGTTTTGGTGTGATGACATAGAGTGACAATCTATCATGTGTATGCATATGTTGGACCACGATGACCTGACAGTTTCCCTCATCATAAACTGAGGGGAAGAGGAGATGACATCGTGGGTACAGATGCGGAGAGGATGCTCCAAAGCATCCACTAAAACTTTGTATGCTTGACACACAGGGTACCCATGGCAAAAGTCGAGGACTTTCCTGAGGCCATGCAGTGCTAGGTGGTTGGTGTACCATGGGTATGGGTTCGATTATTTTGACGGCTAGCCAGAGCCGTGGTGTGCTACCACGATCAAAACCCCCCTCCTCCTCCTCAGGCTTAGAGTCCTGAGAGTAGTTCTTTTTGTACTACCGTGTATTATATTTTGGTGGCTCGAAAGCCCCGATTTTGTATTATGACACTTATGTATTATGACGTCACGTTTTGGATGTTAATGAAATTTTTTTACGATGATCGATTTTATTTATTTACATGTGTGTAAAAATGTATGTTTGTGATATGCTAATGGTCTATGAAACAAATGCCAATCTAACACATAGTTAGCATATGAGTCAACAACTTGATTAAAAATTCTTGAGACATGTATGTATGTTATGTTCTCAAATTGCCATTCTAGCAATCTCACATGTAAGAAACTTTGTAATAATGTTGGATCCCTAATACGATACAAGCCATTAAGCTGTGAATCCATTAACTGTGAATCAAGACATACCTCAAGAGAGAGAACACCATGTCAAATGGAATCCCACAATAACTCGATAACACCACTATATTCAACAACATTGCTCGAAGAAGGCTATAAACATACGCCTCCTGAAGACAATACTTGACCCGTAGTAGTATAACTCACCCAAGTAGCCGAAGATGAGTTTTGAGTGTGATGTCTAGCACCATCAACGAATCCTATGTAAGCAGAAGACTCCATCGACATCTTCCATAAGAAACAAAAGCTAATCAACAAACCTGATCACCATAAGAAAACCTAACTATGCAAAAAATTGTACAATAATATACAACAAGCAACCCTAGCTGAAGATCATGCATAGTAATTTTTAAGATAGAGCCCATTTCTAGGCTTCGCCAAGGTTGTCCCTTCATAATTCACCAGCTCATAAGCACCCTTCTCTAACACACGTTTGACTACCTAAGGACCATGCCACATGGGATTAAACTTCCCTTCCCCTAAGGTTTCTTTATCTTGATCCCACAAGAGGACTAAATCACCTTCACTAAACTTCCTCGGATGGACAGACTTATCAGATTGGACCTTAACATGACTCTTATTTACTTTTAGAGCCACTAGGGCATCCTGACGCTACTCATCAAGCTACTCCAAGTGGACCAAACGTTCCTCCAATGCGGAAGTGTCTGGTATAAACTCTATAGCTAGATTCAACGAAGGGATTTCACATTCAAGTGGCAAGACAGAATCCACCCCATGTACTAGCTGATATGGAGATAAACCGTTGGTAGGCTTGACCGTGGTTCTATAGGCCCACAAAGCAGGATATAACAAGATATGCCAATTCATCTTGCTTTGCACAATGGTTCATTGGAGAATGAACTTAAGTGATTTATTCACTGCTTCAACCTGTCCATTCGCCTGAGGGTAATAAGAAGAGGAGTGCTCCTGCTTATACCCTAACTTTGAAGCCAACTCTTCCATCATTTTATTATGAAAGTGCCTACCATGGTCAGTGACAAGATCTTTCGGAATGCTGAATCGAGTAATAATTTGGTTGAACATGAAATGCGCGGCTGTCTCACCATCGGATTTAATCGTGGGCATAGCCTCTTCCTATTTTGTGAAATAATCGACAGCCACTATAATGTGATGATGCCCACCAGCCAAAGCTGGATTGCAATCCATGAAGTCAAGCCCCCACTTGGTGAAGGGACTGACAGTGATAATTAGATGTAACAAGGTAGGACGCAAGTGCATATTGTGTGCAAAAACCTGGTAAGGGTGACACTTCTTGACCGCATTGACACAATATTTAAAGATCAGTGGCCAAAAATATCCTACTCTCAATATTTTTTGGGCTGTTGAAAGCCTATATAAATGACCACCACATGCCCCTCCATGGAAATCATTCAGTTCAACCTCATCCTTGTTATGGGTTAAGCAATGACGCAAAATGGAATCTACCCCACAGCGATACAAAGTGTTATCCATTATAACGTAATTCTTAGCTACATGATGTAATCCTCGTCACTCATCCTATGAAAGGTGAGTAGGGACCTTCAATGTTTGAAAATATACAATGATATCCCCGTACCATGGGTCCAAAGTTGAGATAAGGAAAATATTCTCATCGAAAAACGTATCCTCATAAACCTCCTCCTCCTCCACACTTGGAAAATAAAAAATGAGCTCTGCAAAGATCAACGATTTCTTCAATTTTGCTGAAATGAATTCGAGACCAAATTCTTGCAAAATAACAATCCACTTATTGTATTTTACCTCGATTATTCTTCTAGTAAGGATGAACTGAAATGGATTGACATGAGATACCACCAAGGTTTGGTGAAGGAGAATGTAATGTCTCAATCTCTGAACCACATGAATGGTGGCAAAGACAAGTTTCCCTACATGAGAATAACATATTTCCGCATGAATAAGGTTCCGGATCAAATAATATATGACATGCTCGTGGAGCTCCTCATCCTCCTGAACCAAAACCATACCAACCGTCTCTATGGACGCAGCCGCATAAATAAAAAAATCACGGTTATAGTTAGATGGACTAAGCACAGGGGCCAATGCTAAGGATCGCTTAAGAGCATCAAAGGACTCCTGGGCTCACTCATCCTAGAAAAAAGTAGTGTCCTTCTTTAAAATACGCATAAATCTTTTAGTGAAATTGGAAAAATTAACCAGGAATCTCCACATGAAATTTTCCATGCCTTGCAAACATTGAAGATGTCTAATATTACACGGGGGAGACAATTGAATTATTGCCGCAACCTTTAAGGGATCGACTCTTATACCCTCCTTGGATACAATGAACCCTAGCAAGTGACCAACAGTCACGAAAAATATGCACTTATGAGGATTTAACCTAACCTGGTAATGGTGGCATCTTTCAAATACTAATCTCAAATGGTATGGATGACGCACTCTCAGACGAGAATGAGCAGCAAGATCCTCCAAATACACGAATCCTTTTGAGATCATGAAAAATTAAGGTCATAGCCCGCAGAAATGTAGCTTTGCCATTTTTAAGACCGAAAGGCATCTTCTGATATGCAAAGGTACCCCAACAACAAATAAATATAGTTTTATGTTGATCCTCGGGTTTGATCTGAATCTGATTATATATGGAAAAACCATCGATGAAGGAGAATACCTCTCTTCCCACACACTCATCCAAAATATGATCAATAAATGGTGTGGGAAAATTATCCTTAGGACAAGCATGATTTAAATCACGGAAATCAGTGCATATACGGACCACTCCCTGCTTCTTATCAACCGGAATGGGATTTCAAACCCACTACATCAAGGGAATAGGATAGATAAAACCGACTTTTAACAACTTCTCTATCTCAGCCTTGATGGTAGGTGCTTTTCTAGGATTCACTGCACGCAAATGTTGTCGAATGGGCTTCGCATTCAGATAGGTCTTAATCCCATGTTCAACAATACGAGGGTCTATACCTGGCATTTCCTTGTATGACCAAGCAAACATGTCATGGAACTATTTAAATAGCTCGGTATACTCCTTGATTTCATCAGGGGAACAATCCGCCCCAATGTAGACATTCTCAACTTTGTCAAGATCGCGAGAAATATTGATAGGAATAGTAGGTGATAAATTCACCATGTTCCCATCAACCATCTGACTAGGATGTTGATGTAATTGTAACTTCAGAATGTATTCATTTGTATTTCTTATGTATTGTAACCCGATGTTTATTTCGGGATGTATTTGTAATGTACTTGAGTCTTTTCATGCCCTAATGTTCGTATCGGTAGGTTTTATAATGTAAACAAGTCATTTCAAGTCATTGTGGGTAACCCTCCTATTTGTTAAGGGTTAAAGTCCCCGCAGTTCTGGGGCACTAGGGTTATTAGACTAACCTAGTGAAGTCGGGCCTAGTAGGGTTCAGTGAAGTCAGGAATTAGTATAAATACAGAGCTAGCCTCTCTATTTAACACACACTCACTCAAACTCAGTTGTAGTGCACAGCTGATGAAGAAGAAGACACTGAGGAAAGGAAGAAAGAGGTTACTGCCGTCGGGAGATCATTTTACTGTTTTGGGGTTTTACTTTTGGTGTTGATTCTATCTCTGAGGAAGTTGTAGGGTTTTCTCCATTTATGGTTTCCCCAAGGAAAAACACTGTGTTCATTGTCTCTTGTGTTTGATTGATGTGCTTGTTATTCTCTCAGTTAAAGATCCTAATATAATGCTAGCTCAATGTTAAAAATCTAACATGGTATTAGACCTAACCTAAGAAGAAGACATTGTGTAGCTGCAGGAACTAGGGATTCCTACTTTGTTGATATCTCTCCACATATTTGCATCAAAAGAAGGTTGGAATAACTCTCCTCCCTAGGGCGCATCTTTCTGTCGAAGCATAATCCAATTCTGAGTTTTTTCTGTTTTGAACCCGACACTGGTGCCAGAAATTAGGGATTTCCACAGAAGTGGAATTTTTCAGTGAGCCCAGTCCTGGATTGATCTCCTGCTCAAAATCGAAGTTTATAGATCAATATTAAATAATTTGGTTGGACAGAACTCCAAAAAAGCAAAACCCTAATCTGCTCCTGAACCATCACTGCAGAATTTCAGCTCCAAATCCAGATCTGACATCTTGACCTGGTAAGATTTAAATATTTTGTATTTCCATTTGAGGTTCTCAGTTAAGATGTCTCATCATACCAAGATTTGTGAAAAGCTTGAGGGAGATGATAACTTCTGAGCCTGGAAGTATAGGATCTCTCTAGTCCTGGAAGAAAATGAGTTGGAATCCTATATCAGTGAGGAGGTTTGAGTTCTAGAGGGAGATGAGGCTAAGACCTTACATAAGAAGAAGTTGGTTATGGAAAAGAGGATCACCTCATACCACAGGTGTCCTCCCTAAAGACACCTAAATCTATCTTTGATGCCCTAACCAAATTGTTTGAAGGGAAGAACATAAACTGGAAGATGACTATGAGAAACCAACTAAAGAATGTAAATATCCAGAATGTAGAGACCATTCAGGTTTACTTTACAAGAGTCTCTTAGATCAAGGAACAACTAGAAATAGTAGATGAATAAGTGGAGAATTTAGATATTGTAATGACCACCTTGAATGGTCTCCCTAGATCATGGGACTACTTTATTCAAGGAATTTGTGCCAGAAAGAAGTTAGTCAAGTTCAACATACTATGGGAAGAGTGCCCTCAAGAAGAAGATTGAATAGCAGCTTGAGAAAAAAAAATGGGAAGTGAAGATCAAGCTCTCACGGTACAAGAAAACCAGAAGAAGTTCTCATCACCCCAGAGGTAAGCACTCTCACAAAGATAACACTAGAAAATATTTGTCTAGAATCAGATGTTATGCATGTGACGAGAAAGGACACTATGCTAGAGAATATCCTAGAAACAAAAATGTCTCTCACAATAAGAAGGGAAACAAGAGAAGACATCTTGAACATGCGGTACAAGATGATGAACCCTCTATAAAGAGAACCAGATATGAAAGTGAAGACTCGTCAAGTGATGAAGAATATGTTTTTATTTCTGCTCTCATGGGAAACATTACTCATGGAAGCAATGCTTGGCTTATAAACATGGGGGATTCCAAACATATGTCAGGAATCAAGGAATCCTTTGTGAAACTATCAGAACATGAATCGCCTCACAAAGTGAAGCTCAGAGATGACTACCAGTATCCAATAAAAGATAGTGGGGAGTCCTCTTATAAGCTAGACTTTGGAAAGTCTATGACAATGAAGGAAGTATTGTTTGTACCAGGACTAAAGAAGAATCTCCTCTCCATACTTGCATTATATGAAAAAGGAATGAGGGTTGCATTTATAGATGGTCAAGTCATCATGTGGCCAAAAGGAAAGACTATTGATGATGCAGCAGTGATTGGGGAACAAGAAGGAGGATTATACAAATTAAAGGGCCATCCAGAACAAGCCTTGGTCCATGACACAGTAGAGCCAAATGAACTTTGGCATAGAAGGATTGCACATGTGCATTACAGAGCACTACCACTTACAAGCAAAGATGTTGAAGGTCTTCCATAAATTCAAGCAAAACATGATGGGGTCTACAAAGGATGTGTAAAAATAAAGAACACAAAGAAGACATTTTTAAGTAGTGAAAGCAAAGAAAAAGGAATCTTGGAAATCATCCACTCTGATGTATGCGGACCAATGTCATCAAGATCACTAAGCGGGTATGTATACTATGTTTCTTTTAATGATGACTTTTCTAGGAAGACATGGATTTACTTCATGAAGAAGAAAGATGAAGTATTCAGCAAGTTCAAGGAATTCAAAGCCTTGATCGAGAATCACATAGAAAAGAAGATCAACACCTTTCGATCAGATAATGGTGGAGAATTCACATCAAATGAATTCAAAGATTTATGCAAAGACTCAAGGATTAAAAGGGATTTATCCAGCCCATATAATCCACAACAGAATGGGATTGTAGAAAGGAAGAATAGAACTATCATGGAAGCTGTAAGAGCTATGCTTCATGATCAAGATATTCCTATGCATCTATGGGAAGAAGCTGCTAGAATAGCGGTGTATGTACAAAACCGTACTCCACACAGAGTACTCGAGAATAAGACACCTAAAGAAGTATTTTCCAGAAAGAAACCAGAAGATATCCATCTTAGAATATTTGATTGTCCAATGTACATACACATTCCAAAAGAGAAGAGAACTAAAATAGATCCTTCAGGAAAGAAGGGTATATTTGTGGGATACTTTGAAAGCTTGAAGGCTTACAGAATATACTTCCCAGGATTCAAGAAGATTGACATCAGCAGGGATGTGACATTTGATGAAGACATAGCTTACAACAAATCTAGAAAGAGGCCTCTTGAAGAACCTCAAGAAACAAAATCACCCAAGATTCATGATACAACCATGAATGAAGAAGCTCAAGAAGAAGATCGAGAATTTGAAGAACCTCAAGAACCTGTAGATCCACCTCAAGAAAAGAATACTCATAAGAGGAAACTTGCTTGGGTATGAGAAGCTATCCAAGGTGCGAAAAGATATGGGGCTCCAGAAGAGATCACAAAGAAAGAAAGAGGACCAAATCCTGCTCCGGATATGTAGCTTTATTATGTGATTTCATCGATAAAGAACCTTCCAATTATGAAGAAGCGGGAGAACAAAAAGAATGGAATGATGCTATGATCAAAGAGTGTCAATCGATCATGAAGAATGATGTTTGGGATGTCATCCCAAAACCAGAAGGGAATCCTATCATAACTTCCAAATGGATCTACAAGATCAAGCATGCTGCAGAATGTAGCCTAGAAAAATATAAAGCAAGATTTGTTGCTTGTGGTTTCTCCTAGAAAGAAGAAATAGATTATGAAGAAACTTTTGTGCCTATAGCCAGATACACTTCCATCAGATCAGTACACTACTGCATTTCGACCAAAAATCCGACGTCAGTATTGTCGGATTTTCGACACTTCCCCGTCGCATGTACGACACTATGATTTTTTTTTAAGCATTGGAAACTTGTCGTCGGTTATCCGACACCTAAGTAATTGTCGTTTAAGCGACACTTAAGTAACCGCCGGTTAAATGTAAAGTGTCGGTTAAGCGACAGCCTTTCTTTGACGGTAGTAAAAAAAATCACCTTCATTCCGTCGGTGAAGCGACGGATATAAACTGTAATCGTCGGATAAGCGACATGAAGTGCCGTCGCTTAAGCGATGGTTAGAGAGGGTAAGCGTCGGATGAGTGACAGGTATAACCGTCCCTTAAGCGACAGAAGGGAATATTTTAAAAAAAAAAACCGTCGCTTAAGCGGCGACAGTGAACCTTTTAAAAAAAATATATATTTGCAAATTGGGTAATACCCTTGACTATGACTCCCAAGAACTCCTGAGCATGGCTAAGATCTTTTCGCCTGCCAATTTCACCTAGACATAGCAGAGCAAGGTGCTGTCATGCCTGTAATGTATGGAAAATGTAATCAGAATTCAGTCATAAAGCATATAAAACAATGAATCAACATAAGACTTTACAGTTGGGAGAAACTATCAGTTAACATATATTACACTTATATTCAGGCACTATATAAACTTTGATTGTTTATGTATACATCTAACAATATTAATGTTCTCAAAAACATATCCTAGGAAACCAAAACAAAGTACCCTCAGAAAACTTATAACAAAGGAATATGCATTAGTATCTGCATGAGAACAATCCTGCCATTTTCATAAGTCATATAAATGTGTCAATACAACATTGTTTCAGTGGCAGAACTAACCGAATTGGCACCACTACTATCTCTCAGAATGTTCATCAGCATTTCTACAGTAGATGCACATTTCTTATCTCTTGCAGCAAGGAAAAGAACTGCCGCACACTGAGCAATTGAATAGAGAGCTTGCTTTGCAAGACCACCCAATTGTGGAGAAGGTTTGGCACTTGAAAGAAGAGCATCCAATAAAGCATCAAAGCTTTTGTTTGCTGACTGCACCAAAGATGCAATTTTTTTTTGCAAAGCCTGCAAGTTCAAACACACAACCATACTTACCAACCGCAAGAAACATGTAATTTGCTATAATGCCCCACATAAAAATGATGATAAAATTATTAGGTACAAAGCTTGCCTGCAGAGCTTGACCCTGCAATAATGAACTCCTGACTAGAACAAGAGCTTGTGGAAGAACCCTGTCACGTACTACAACACCAACATTTCAGTGATGATTTTGATCATCCATCATTGTACAACAAAGTTCCAATGCTAAAGCAGTCATATGTAGGTCTGCATCACTGGAAACCATTAACGTACCATCAGAACCCAACCAAGTAAATAAAATAGCCCTACGACTACATTATGTTATGTATAGAAGAAAGCACTAAATTGTCCATGGGCCCAAACCCGATAAGTAAGGGAATCTCTGTGATAATAGCCTCAAATGTAGATGAAGTGATTTTATCACCATAAGCAACAACTAAACAATTAAGAGTCCCCAATGAAGCTTTCCTTAATGCACGATTGGCCTGTGTGAAAGTTCAAATGCAATAAGAAATGTTTTAGGAATTAAAATAAAAAATTAAAGCAAAGTCAAGCCCAATGGCTTGTATTAAAACAATGTTCAAAGGCGAGGCACGGCTGCAATGCAAAGGTAAAGCTTACCTTTCGCAAAAATGTTGTTAGTTCTGCAAAAACATGCTCCAGTACACATGACAAATCAATCCGAAGAGAAGAGCTAGCAATAACAGCAAATGCATGATGCATGCATCAACAACAAATGGTCATTAGGAATGTTAATTAACTTTCATTCAAAATGACAACAGGAAAGAAGAATACAATCAAACATGATAGAAACAATGGTAAAACCAAAAAAATTCTCAGAAAAGACCAATAATGAACCACAATTGGTATAAACACAATCTAATATTGTGTCTGTGTATCCAATGTCTACAATTAAAACATACTGCATGCTAAAGGATACAACCTGCTAAGAAATTATAAGAAGCCAAGTAAATAATCATCTTCTTTGCAATGATTGCTTTCCTATCAGCTAAGATTTCTGTACATTCAGAAATGTGTGATAATGCTTCAAGCCAGTGGACCTGATTTCAGGTCTGCACATGACTGTGGTCATTATACTGATTATGATGTGGCAATTATCTTTCCTCGCACTAATCATGTAGAGGTACGTCAGAAGGGATAAACCATGCCCTTAATGACAACTAAGAAATACTATATTGTAAATGATATAACCTACTAAGAAATCATAAGAATCCTAAACACGAAAAGCTGGTTATAAAAGGCAGTGACATGATTCTTGGGATGAAATTGGACCAGAAGTGTCTTTTATAGCTGAAATCCAACTCTTCTGGTTAATTCATGTGGACTGCTGTTCAGTTTCTAGTGCCCAACAATGTAATCTGGGATATTTCTGTATATTTTGCAGCCAGAGAAAATTTTGGATTCAAGCATTTCTCTTGTTTTGATTTCATGTCTGCACATGATTGGTCATTATACTGATTATGATGTGTCAATTATCTTTATTCACACTATGATGGGAATTTATCCATCATGATAGGCATTTATCCATCAAATCCCATCCAATTAATTTATTGCTGTAGCAGTCACTCCAACATGTTATTTATGTTCCATCATGTGGGTGACTGTCACAGTTTACAAATTACAAGGCATGCTAGAATCAAATAATCCGATGGATAGTAAAAAATTTGGAGTATGCACCATCAGTTGTACTTGGATACTTTTGCTCACTTTATGCACAACTGCCAAATCAAGAACAAGATAGCTAAGATGATCATTAATAATGTAGGTCAAAAATTCTGATTCTTAGTGGCTAGTTGATTTCTGTATGTGCACATTCCACTTGTTGAAAGAAGTTGTTATAGGCAAAGGTGTAAGGATTCCACAGGTTCCATGTCTAAACTGCAGAGAGAAGGCAGAAATCCCAAAAATAAAATCTTGTGAAATAGCTGGCAAGCAATAACTAGGTTTCTATTTCATCTAAATCCATACTCCCAAAGCTTCTATAAACTCCTTCAAAGAAAATGTTTAAGAAACATGGTTGGTAAGCCATATACATTTGTTTATAGACTGTTGAAAGATCTCTTGGCGGAGGTGTTTAAAATGGTGCCGTATTATCCACTTTCTAAGATGAGAAATTAGTGTCCAATTGATGCTCCAGTGGGGCATATTTATTCCTAAACAGTATTACAAAACCTGCCAGGTTTGAGTTAG
>LPNX011233420.1:227783-269552 GCA_001517045.1 Pseudotsuga menziesii
ATTAACTTCGAAAGGTAGATTGCAATAACCCAACAATGCAAGAAGTTGATGTCAACAGAAGTGACAAAAATGGAAGACACCATGGAAAGTGGTGTTATCAAAGCCAGAAAGAGCTATGTTGATTCAGGGGATGACTACTTGAAACAGATGCAAATAGCATTTAACCTTTCTTCCATAAAACTTAGAAATAGACGTGAAAATAGGAATCCAGGGAGAATAGACAGGATTTCTACACTTATTTACAGGATATTTCTCTTCCTCTCGCATTTCAGATAAGAGTCCTTCTAATCAAGACCATTTCCAGCTGGTCATTTCCAGCATTTGGTTTAAGTGGAAAACTAGTACATTAGAAGTCCTTTGACATTGAAAGAAATGAAATCAGCTGTTTGGACTATGAAAGAACAGAAATCTCAAGATTCATTTGAGTTCTACAAGTCTGTGTGAGATATTATTGGCCTAGACCTTTTTAGAATGTTGGAGTAATAAGTACTTGTGCAGATATCCCTGTTGGGGAAGCTAGGAGCTAACTTTAAGCTTATAGAGTCTGTACTTGGAACTCTGACAAAGTTTAGAGGAATTGTGAGCAAAGAAAACACAGGGAACCTGAACAAAATTTTTCTGAGCTCCTCGTTGCATGGTTTCCCATCACATGTTCATCTAGGGAGTGCAGCTGTGGTCTCTTCTACCCTCTCTGTTGAGGGATTTTTGTATACAATTGAGCAATTTTTCAGAGCAAGAGATGCATTAGGGGGAATTGAGGTGGCCCATCCTTTGCAATTGGAGATTGCAGTAGAAAGTTTTGCAAGCACATGGCAGCTATAAGAGGGTATCTTGTATGACAGATGGGTAAGGGGCTGTTTTTGCAACTTGGAAATCACGAGAGAAGATGAACTTATCAATTGTTTGCTTGGGCACAAGAAAATCAGAATTTTTTCTTGTCTTCTCCAAGGAACCAAATGGCTCCATTTTCCTCGGTTGGGTAGAAGAAAAGTGAGGAGAAAATATGGAGAGAGAGGCGGCACTACAAAAAAAGCAACAAATCACATCCCATTGACACAACACTTTAGAAATATGTGGAGAAACTTGGCACTAGGTGAAACTCTGGTGGGAGCTACAGATGAATAATTTATATGTTTTAAGAATGATTAGATTGGCTCAATGAGTGAAATCCCATTTGCTTGATAAACAAGGGAATGGACTTGTGAAGCACAGAAGTATATCACCCAATGTTCCCTAATTCATAGATGCAAACCTGTGCCGACCATCCCACAAGTGATAAAAGCTAACTCACAGACAAATCCCACATGGGGCTTAACCCTTAGTATTTCATTGGTTATTAGTCAAATTATTATTCTTTTAAAGGGCCTTGGGAAGAAGATCAATATGATGGAGAGGGTGTGTGGGTTAACATTGATATTTCAACTAGAAAGGTGGTGGGAGATTTACAAGGAAAATTTTCCATTTCTCTCCCATGAGCTTAGAGAGAACCAAAACATAAAATTTATTTATATGCAACATATAAAGCATTGCATGGATTATTTCCTGTCTATAAAAACATGTTGGTTGCTCCACAGTTATTAGCAGAAGCTGGGATGCATCTTACAAACTCATCACCTCAAATTCTTAACTGAATGTGTTCTCTATGAGCATTCAATTCATTTCATAGATGCATTATAAAATACAGAACTGGCAAGCTAACTAGGGTCCAGGACATTAAGACTCTGGCTAAGAGCATTTTCCTAAAAACCAAAACCTATGTCACCTTGGACACTGAGTTTAAACAGACAAACCTGAGAGCTCTAGGGACTTATTTATCCAATAAATGCTTAAAATAAAGTACTTTTCACATACCTTGGTAAAAACCCGAAGTAACAATGGACAAGTTTGCAAACAAAGCAAAGCAAGAAAATATCAAAATTAACAAGATACACACAAAGATACTTATCAAGGACCTTTTGCCCCCCAATTTGTGTGCACAGTTGTGCAAATGAAAACATTCCAAATCTATAAAAACTATGCTCTTATATACATTCCTTGCATAAGAGAATAAAGAACTATCTCTCACGCAACCTGCACAAGTGTCCAAAAAATTTACAGGCATATATTTCTATCCTCTCCTACATAGAACCCCATCCCAGCACCAGTAAAACCTATGCATACGAACATATAAAAGCACACAATCGAAAAATGCAAATAGATGCAACCTCTCATTGCAGTCAACCTGAACAAAACATGGCAATTTCCTCTATTGGTATGCAGTATGCACACAAGAGATAATCATTGTGCTTGTTTCCTCTGATTCAAAACACACTCTCAACAGAATAGTAAACCTATTATTTATGTTAGTGTAAAAACTACAGGAACAAAATGACAACAATGATGGAAAACGTTTGTCTCTTATACCCTCTCTGTTGAGGGATTTTTGTATACAATTGAGCAATTTTTTAGAGCAAGAGATGCATTAGGGAGAATTGAGGTTGATGCAGAAGTTTTCAATAGTTTGCTTGAGGTCATAATGACCATAAAGTTTGGCAGGCTATTTGAGGGTATACATGATAAATGTAGAATCCTGTTCAATAATTTAATTCCCTCTATAGAAGAGAGATGTATGTATAATGATCTATTTTTGCTAAAGAACATGGAAAGCCTGGTAAAAGAAATGAACTCAAGCAAGGAGGTTAACTTATCTATTAAAGAGCATCTACTTACAAGTGCAACTGATATGGTGGAATGCCTGATAACTGATCCATTTGGGGCATTCTGTTAGCCTCAATGTGACCTCTGTAAACCCTCCTTTTCCGCCCTCTCCTCTGCGAGCTCTGTCCCCTGCGGCCTTATCCTCTTCGGCCCTCTCCTATTGTTCACGAGATGAAGAATTACCTATTGACCACTGTCTTGAGTTGTGTAGTTTTTTCCCTTGTCAATGGAGTTTCTATGCTTCATCCAAATAAACATTTTTTAATGCAACCCTATCAAACCTAATAGATAACAATGAGGGCCGAGCCCAAAATAGTAATGGGGCTTCTCTTCCTTCCACAAATCGATTTGGTGAACCCGGTCGAAAGGTATACATCGTTGTTGTCTCAGTATACAAGAAAAAAGTAGATGGATTGGCCTCCCAAGAATGCAAAGATAACGCACATGGCTATGGCTACAGGGATATGCCCATAGATTATTGACAGAGAATAAAGATGGGTCTGGTGACAGGGTTGCATGAATGCTAGGATAAACCCACGACTTGCGTCTTTTCCACAACAAAAATCCCAAATCGATTTTCTGTTTTTCGTTTAAAATATGAACTCATGATGTAATAGATTTCCACCATCGATTTGGATCCAAGGGATCAGAGCGCTTGGTGGGTAGAGCGCTATAGTTACCACTCCCATATCACAAAATATAATTGCAATTGTTATGTATTGGGGGGAAGCTTGCTCCAATATACTATTAGATTTATTTTATTGTTCCACATTAGCAAGGTGCTTTGAACTAATGACACTCGTCTTTGTATGGTATCATTTATATAGAGGGATATCTTGCTGGCATATGGTGAGAGAATCACACTATTTTTTTTTGACAAAAAAAAACAATAGATCTTCAATATATTCTTCTATCTAACTATCCAACTAACACATCAAAACTAATATTATATTCATGGTATATCTTAGAAAGTTGCACCATCTAGGCAGTAGAAACCCCATCTTTCGAGCTAGCTAGCCAACCATTCGTGGGACTCCTTTTTCCTAGGTGTTGTGCTAGGTGACGACGCCCTCATTCTATATCAAGAGAGCACAAAAAAATTTGATAACAAATTAACATGTATGTGCATGTGCATGTGCATTTGAGAATCATATTTAGGTACGAATATTCTAGTGTCTAGTTGGAAGGTAGAAGTGGAATCCCTACATTAATGTCTTCGAATTTCAGTGAGAGTGAAGGCTAGTTCCTACACCATGTTGGAATGACTGGGTTCTTCGTCATCATAAGATGAATGTTGAGAGGATCCATTGAGAGATAGACACTAGGATAGAGTGTAAATGCTAAATGAATTGTGAAATATATAGCTAAGGTTAATACCAAAGAGGGGAATCTAACATCTAAACCAATGAAATGAAGGACAAATATAATGGAATGGAATTGCTTTCACTACTCCACCAGAATTAGTATTATATTGAATGTGCTTATACCTCTCACATGTTTAATTTTTGCAATATAAAATGATTTGGTTGGTTTCAAGATAGTTTCTTGATGTCCCATCTGACTTATTTCACTCGAATGAATTTACTTTCATCTTGCAATCTATTTTCTTTTGACCTTTCATTTATATATCGTAGTAGCCTCTCTTTTCTATTTTAGGTTGGTCATTATCATATTTTTTTTATCCATGGAAAAAAATTTTGTAGATTTATTTTTGTTATGTATAAAAACTATATAATATTTATGTCAATCTTATACCATGCATAATATATATTTATGTAAAATTTATTGTCATAATAAGTTAATGATTTGGGGATTTCTTTATTAGTGATAATTTTCCATCACCAAAATATCCTAGGGATACTCTTCAACACAACAATTGATGGGACAAAGACATATGGACATCAACAAGCATATACACACATGTGCGACTGTGTTTGTGCTTGTTTAAGCATCATTAAATTGGTAATATTTTGGAACATATTTATTTATTGCAAATAATAAATGTTTGAACACATTTTCACTTTATATTGATAGGTTACAACTATCCCTATTGCAGTATCGTAACATTCTTCATTGCAACACCCATGCCAACATGCTCGTTTGACACAAGGTGGCCAACAAACAGATCTTGGTGCATACATGATTGCTTCTACAAGGGATTCAGTGTTAGTTTTAGTGACCAGATCTATTGATACATTTTTCTTTGAAATAGAAATCAAAATGCCAATGGTATACAACATCCCCAAAGATATATCATCGTATCGTCTAGAGTGCAATATCACACACCCATGGTCTCCTAGAAACACTAATGGCATTGTTGTCTTGGGTAACAAGCCTAAAACTTAAACTATGCCTTCTGATGCACCGTCGCTTAAGCGACGCTTATGGGGATATTCGTCGCTTAAGCGACGCTTACGAGCCTAGCCGTCGCTTAAGCGATGCTTATGACCACAATTTAAAAAAAAATTAACTTTGTGATTTTTGGTAGGTTTAAAAGAAAAAATCCACGCGCCGTCGGAAGTAACCGTCAGATTTTGGATCGAAATGTAGTAGTGGTACTTTCTCTTGTTGCAGTGATGAAGTGGAAGATACACTAGATGGATGTCAAGACTGCTTTCTTGAATGGTGTAGTAGAAGATGAATTGTATGTGGAGCAACCACTCGGTTTTGAGACACATGAAAGGGAGTCTCAAGTGTGTAGATTGAAGAAAGCTCTATAAGGTTTGAAGCAGGAACCCAACACACGGTACAATAGAATTGACAACTTTCTATCTAGTTTGGGCTTTACCAAAAGTAAAGTAGATTCCAACCTTTACCACAAGGTTGAAGATGGAAACCCAGTGATACTCCTACTATATGTAGATGATCTGCTTGTAACAGGTATGAATGGGTTGATTGCTGATACGAAGAGGAAGATTTCTACTGAGTTTGAAATGAAGGACTTGGGTATGATGAATTATTTCCTAGGCATGGAGGTATGGCAGAATGCAGATGGAATTTCCCTAGGTCAAGGGAAATATATAGTAGAGATCCTGAAGAGATTTGGGATGATGGATTGGAAGGCGATGACCACACCTATGGCATCGAACCTAAAGCTATTGAGTGATGCTTAATTAGAAGCGGTTGATGCCATGATGTATCATCAAATGATTGGGTCCTTGATGTACATGACGAACACGAGACCATATATTTTCTTTGTTGTGAACACCTTGAGCCAGTTCCTAACAGATCCTAGACATGTTCACTTGATTGTTGCAAAGCATATTCCAAGGTACCTGAAGGGTACAGTTGATTATGGGCTGAAGTATAAGACTAATAAGAGGATTAACCTAGAGGGTTATGTTGATTTAGACTGGGCAGGCAATGCCATTGATAGGAAGAGCATTTCAGGGTGTTGCTTTAGTATGGGATTAGGTGTGATCTCTTGGTTTCGTAGGAAGCAATCGTATGTGGCACTGAGTACAACTGAAGCTGAGTATGTCACAGCTTGTTCAGCTAGTTGTGAGGCAGTATGGCTAAGGAAGCTACTGTCTAATTTATTTTATGTCTAGTTCGATGCTACTTGTATATATTGTGACAACCAGAGTTGTGTGAAGTTGTCAGAGAAACCAGTGTTCCATGACAAGTCGAAGCATATCGGGATCAAGTATCACTATATCTGGGATATGGTGCAGAGGGGAGCAGTGAAGCTCGTGTATGTTGTGACAAATGAACATATAGATGATGTGTTGATGAAGCCATGGGACAGAGTGAAGTTTGAGTACTTCAGGGAGAATCTTGGTGTTCTCCAGATCGAGGTTCCTTCTAAGGGGAAGTGATGAGTCCGTGAGCCATTTTAACATGGTGAGAGGATTGGTTCCTTCCATGTTAGATATGAGTGCTGAGCCATTCTGATATGAATGTAGGATTGGTTCCTACATGATAAGAAATAAGGGCTATTGCCATTCATGGAATGGAGGTGCCTGGTCAGTTACCAGGAATACTCAGTCTAGGACTGAGCACCTTTCTAATACGATTGTAAGATGTAGTATTACATGATCAGATGTGAGTGCATGGCCATTCTGATGTGTTTGAGGGATGTGTTCCCACTTGATTAGACATAAGAGATATTTCCATTCTTTGAATGGAGGTACGTGGTCAGTTACCAGGAAAGCTCATTCTAGGACTGAGGGCCATTCTGATATGACTGTGGGATGTGTTCTCACATGATTAGATATGAGTGCATGGCCATTCTGATGTGATTGAGGGATGTGTTCCCACTTGATCAAATATAAGGCTTGTTGCCATTCTCTGGGAGAACGGAGGCACCTGGAAAGTTACCAGGAACCCTCATTTTGGGGCCGAGTGCCCTTCTGACATGATTAGAGGATTAGTTTCCTTCCATGGTCAGATGTAAGTGTTGTTCCTTTTCAGAGATGGTACTGAGGTGTGTCCTACCATGCTAGTGATTGTAAGTGTTGTTCCTTTTCAAAGATGGTAGTAGGTGTGTCCTACCATGCTGGTGATTGTAAGTGCTGAGCCTTTCCACAAATGATTGTAGGTGTGTCCTATCATGTTGGTGGATGTGAGTGTTGTGCCTTTCCACAAATGATAGTAGTTATGTCCTATCATGCTAGTGGTTGTATGTGCAGAGCCTTTTCACAGATGATAGTAGTTGTGTCCTATCATGGTGGTGAATGTGAGTGCTGGTCCTTTCTGATGTGACTATAGGATTGGTTCCTACATGATCAGATGTGAGTGATGGGCATTCCAGCTTTCTGACATGGTGTTGGATGTGTTCCTCTCATGGTCATATGTAAGTGTTAGGTGGGAAATTCTAACTTGGTGTTAGATATAAGTGCCGAAGAATACCTATATGGAGGCTAGGCCTACAACCAACATGAAAAAGGGATGGCTCTGTAGAACTTCCTGTGATGAGAAGAATCATGAGATAGCACTCATGATTATCTAGTGATGATGATCCAGCAGTGATGATCCATATCGAGTGATGATCCAGATCTAGTGATGATGTCCAGTGATGATGTAGATCCAGTGATGTTCCAGATCCAGTGATGATGATCCAGATTGAGTGATGATCCAGATTCAATGATGAAGATGAAGATGACTTGAATATGATGAGGATTTGATGATGATCTAGATGATACAGAGAAGAAGACTTGTGACGATAAATTGTGTCAAGATAATACCTTCCTTGTTAAGAGGGAGTGTTGATGTAATTGTAACTTCAGAATGTATTCACTTGTATTTCTTATGTATTGTAAGCTGATTTTTATTTCAGGATGTATTTATAATGTACTTGAGTCATGTCATGCCCCAATTTTCCTATCGGGAGTTTCTATAATGTAAACAAGTCATGTCAATTCATTGTGGGTAACCCTCCCTGCAGTTCTCAGGAACTAGGGTTATTAGACTCACCTAGTGAAGTCGGTCCTAGTAGGGTTTAGTCAAATCGGGAATTAGTATAAATAGAGAGCTAGCCTCTCTATTTAACACACACTCACTCACACTCAGTTGTAGCGCATAGCTGAGGAAGAAGAAGACACTGGGGCAAGGAAAAAAGAGTTTACTACTGTCGAGAGATCATCTTACTGTTTAGGGGTTTTACTTTTGGTGTTGATTCTATCTCTGAGGAAATTGTGGGATTTTCTCCATTTATGGTTTCCCCAAGGAAAAACACCGTGTTCATTGTCTCTTGTGTTTGATTGTTGTGCTTGTTATTCTCTCAGTTAAAGATCCTAATATAATGCTAGCTTAATGTTAAAAATCTAACACAGGAGAGCTCAATGGAACCACGGGACTACCAATCTTCTCGCTAAGAATATCCGTAAAGTATTCACACTAAATACGATTAAGCTCAGGAAGAAAATATGATCTATGATGTAACTCTTCCCAAGATGGATTAACCCCATACATGGCCTCAATAATGGCTTCATATGATGGAAAAAAATCGTCAACGAAATCATGTGCATGAGAGGACTTAGCTTCCCATGCAGGCAGCATATACGGGTCCTCCTCATTCGTCTGTGAAGAGGAAGGACTAGGCTCTGCAATGCAATCAATATTTCCATGATATTCTATCATCACTGTAGGAAATGCCACATCCATTTCGACAGGTCCATTCGAAGGAGTCAGTGAAGGAAGAATCCAAGGATATTCCATATGGGTAGTGCAAAAATACACCAAATTCAACGAAGACAAATCACCACCAAAACTAGATCCAATCATAATAACGAGCGTAGGACAGCTAAAGGTCCCCATAAGAGATGGATACATACCTACACCCACACTCCCAGTTGCCCACTGAGAATGATCGATAATCGGGACAGAAGCTCTCGATGATGCACTAACACTCAGATTATGGAATGATGTTTGATCAATTGTAATGATCTTCCCATTAAATGGAAAGCATACTACTTGAAAGAGAGAATGGGATACGGTTTTCATACTATACATCCGATTCCATCCCAGCAAAATATTGTAGTGAAGGGGCGCATCAACCACCTTGACCTCAATTGCAACGGTCTTCCCTCCCAATTGGACCTTAAGAGAAGGAAGAATCTCATGCGATCGAAATGATCTACCATCAAAGGAAGTCAACATAGTAGTGGATTGAGACAACTTAGGAGAACCCAAACCCTTCCAACATGACAAAGACATCAGGGAAGTAGCGATGCCTTCATCAATCATGCGTTTGATGGTCATATTAAGACACTCTACATGAATAAAAAAAGACACATAGTAAGGCAAGTGAGGCTGTAGTCCCATGGTTTCAAATTTGATAATGGAAGAAGAGTTATCATCATTAACCCCAATAGTAGAAAGCAAGGCTTTCCTTTGCAGAGGACAACTCTGAAGTACTTCAAGCGCAAACATCGCACAAGGAGTTTGGCCCAAATCCTCGACAACAGAATAGTTATGGGCGGCTTGGGAATTAGGATTGTGCCTCGAACGCTTTATGACTCCCTTAGGAATTCGAGGTGCAATTTTAGGTTTATCCATAGTGTTTTCAATATGCAAAGGGATCTCAGGTGGAGCAGGTTATTTTCCAAGGTTCGGTTGTGATGAACCATAATCTTTCACACAAGTCACAACCTTAGTAGCACGTACCATGTTGATGCAACCATGACCAGTGTAGGATTCCGGCATATTTTCATCTCCACCTGATGCACAATGAGGATCATTGGTCCTCAAGTTCATATTTTGATTATGGGGTAAAGGATTAGTTAGCACAGCTAGGCCCTATGCTATGAATCTCGAGGCATCTTCCATATGATGGAACAAGTGAGTGAGGTGGTCCTCCTTACACAATTTGCAAGAAAACTTTACCTTACGTTTAGACTAATTTCCCCCCCAACATTATGAGTGTTCTTGTCATTAAAATTAGCATTTTCGTTCTTGTTCCCACCCTTACGATTATTTTTACCCTTTTCCTTATTCCTTCTAGGTTGTTGGTTTCCCTTTTGGTCCGATGATTCCATGAAAAGTACACTCATTTTTTGGGTGGGTTGAGACGAAGATATGGCTTGTCCCAAACTGAATTGATTAATATACAATTGGCTCACTTGTTTCACAACCAAATCCACAGGTTTGGAACTTGTACAACCCACAATGCCATCAACATGTGGTCTAGGCTTGATCTTGGGATCGAAACTAGATCGCAGAGCGCTAGGTATAATCTCATACAAAAGTCCATATTGAGGGTAGATCAAATACAACTCTTGTGCCCTAAAGATTGCTTGTTCCTTGTTTTGGACTATGGATGTAATAACATCCTTCACGATGTAAGGTAACAATGATTTGAGGAACCACTGAAGGAGAAATTCTAGTGGTATAAAGGCTTTAATCAACTGCTTCCATCTACACCACTCTTGAATATGATTCGAGATATGTGTGGCTTTGTCTTGTTGAAATGTCGACAAGAGTTCTATACCAACGTTGTAACATACAGGTAGCTAAAAGTGATTGAGGAAAGTCATGGTAAGGTCATTGAATAAAAAGAATGCACCCCTTGGTAACTCTATATACCATTTTGTTGTAGGCCCAGTGAGGGTGCATTGAAATAGCCTTAAATGGATTGAGTCGTCATGTAAGGAATTGGAAGAGCAACAAAGGTGAAAAGTCATTACATGCTCACTAGGATCCTCTCCATCTTTTCCCTCGAACTTGGGAATGTCCGAAAAAATATTGTTAGGGACGAACGACCAAGCTAGGTCATGAGATACCGAATCGTTCATAAGTATCGATGAGTCAGGTAAGTTCAACATTGCAAGGAAAGGGAGCCTAGGTTGATTCGGTCTATGCCACACTCCCTGATAGTTTTGGTTCATGTAATACTGATTGCTGTAAATACCATGGCCTTGGCCATAATATCCTCCTCCCATTTGACCCATGTAGGGTTTCATGGAAGCATTATGATGTCGTGTACCTTGACTATGTAGTGCTACAAAGCCATAATTGGAAGAGTAAGCAGGTTGTTGATGCCCGTACCCATAGGGTTGATAGTTTTTTCCATATTGCGGTCCATAAGACTGTCCATGAGAAGCTCCGTAAGGTGTCCCATGGGATGTCCCATGAGATGTTCCATAGTTAGGGATATGGGGAATTCCTTGCGATGGACCATAAGACTATCAAGAAATAGGAATATGACCTCCCAAGACAATGGGAGGTACTTGACTCCGAGATACTACTGTGCTAGTAGTCATAGTACAAATGTGGCTCGTATCGATATTCTGGCCCAAAGAACCACATGAATGAGGGGGAGAAAGGGTTGTCAAAAATGCATTCGAAGGAGTAGGGTTTCAGGATTAAGGGACATGTGAAGGGATGTAAGTGGTGCTTCCTATGGTCACTCATCTCGATTCTGGTATCTGCATAGGACTACTAATACTGGGTCTAGGACAAACATGTTAGGTAGTTTCCACCATAGATATGGAAGGTGTAATGTGACTAGTACTCCCAAATCTCTCTGCATGGAAAGGAATAGGAGTGCCCCCAGGCATAGTGCTAGGTTCAACATCTGACTCACCATGATGTGCCAGGTCATGTGTAGGGATATCAGGCATGCCATAATGAACATGACTAGTGCTTGGGGGTTCATGATGAGTCTCATCACCTTGAAACCAATATCGATGACCTGTGAATGAGGGATCAAAACCATAATGTGAAGGTATTTCTAGTGAAGGGTCATATACAGGAGTAGAATCTACATCCCCAACCTCGTGAGGTGGAGAAGACATCTCAGGAATCTCATCCTCGTGATCTCCCATCATTTGTGAATCAATGTGAAAGTAGTCTGCCTGGACCGTCTGTTTCTCTCTCACAAAGGAGGAGGAGATGTGGAAGGCAGAAGTCCTACTAAATGATGAGAATGGCGAAGTGTCGTTCCTGATTCCACAATGACTCAAATATTAAAAAGACTCAATCTAATTACACAAACCCTAGGCAAACTAGCATGGACAGAGCATACACTTATAAAATGTAAAACCAAATCACAAGTAAACAAGGGATATGGGAGCTCTTGAATGAAGCAGGTATGTCTCGCCTAGGAGAGGCTTGAGATTCCCATACAAAACAAGCGAAGGTTCGTAACGAATTATACTGGCCCTCAGCTTCAATGCATATAGTGACTATTGTGTCCGACCCCTACTTGGACAGGACACTTGCAAAATAACCTCTGCGATGTACCCCCTCAATAAAATAGGTAAGGAAACTAAGGTCACCTCAATATAATAAATTCTCAAGCGGACAGTCGTAGGTGAGATTGACTATATGGGCAGGGTAGCAAAGCTCAAAACACTCGAAAGAGCCCCTATATATGAATAAAATCCTAAAAATATCTTCGGTGCTACTCAATTACGACCAGGGGTCATCCCAATCAATAACTGTTCACACTGCCTCATGCTTAACTACCTTGTGAGAGGAGGATACCGAGAAACACTAATTATATAAAGGAATTTCACACTCTCACCTGGACAGAGACATAAATGTTTCGTTTAGTCGTCTTGGAGAATTTACTCACAATGAACTATTCCAAGACCCTAAAACCTAATCTTGTTGGTGCACCCTATAAAAGAAAAGAGTGTAATTCATTTTATTATGCCTTGATTTTAATTGGATTATTACTCAAAAGGGAAAATGGTCGTGCAACGAATGATGTTATGACGCAACAAGAAGTAAAATTCACACCTAAAAATCAATGCAAATGCATGGTGTCGAATGAAAAATGGGGTATGCTACTACGTGAAGTGCAAAATTTTCCTTCAAATGAATATGCAATCATTCCTATATGAAAATATGACTAATACTCTCCAAGCAAACCTAATGCAAGTACCATGCAAAATGCAACAATGCAACAATGCATAATGATGCAAAAGAGAAAATGTTTTTGTATTTTTTGAATTAAAATGAGATAATAAAGCAAAAGTATGACTCTACAACCCCTAGACTCTGCAAGCACTATTAGAAAACACCCAAGAAAAGCACTAAGGTAAGAGAGACCTAATGCACTAATCCCAAAACAAAAAATAGGAAATGAAATGACAAGAACATGTTCAAAAAATTCAAACTAAAAAAGTATCTCTGGTAAAAAACAGAGGTGTATACAGACTCCAGAAGCATCCAAGAAGACTAAAAAATCATCCAAACTCACTCAGCAACACTTAATCTTCCCCCAAACGGCAAAAATCAGGGCATACGCGACTGTGTGCAGAAAACTTGTGTATATACACTAATATTCCAGTAAACACCGCGTGTACATGCGACTGTGAAGACAAAACTTGCATACAAGAATAAAAATAGATAAAAAGATGGTAAACAGACAAGTTGAGACAAAATTTATTCCTATCAGACAATACTAGGAAAACATGCCCCCAGACCCGACTCATAAACAGAGAAATCAGAGCAATTCAATAACATTGAATGCCGATAAAACCCCCGAAGGAAATGAATAGGAACTCCCTAGTGGAGTCACCAATTATGTTATGGAGAAAACTTCCTATGGCTTGGTGTACCACAATAGACAAAGTAATCACAAAAATAAATCCCTTCCCATATGCAAGAGAAACAAAACATCTAACACTAAAGGATCTCGAAACATACCTTATTTTGGATGGTTGATGTAGATCCTTGTTGAGCTTTTCCAATCTCACTTGTATTAGCAATTTTCTCTCTCAACAATCAACAAACAAGACAAGCATGCTATATAATGGTGTTAGACCTACTCTAACATATATAATCAATAACATATAATCATTTAAAAGAATCCATGGATTCAATATTCATTTAAATACACATTATTGGATAGGAAAAGATATTTCTATTAATATAAATCAGATATTACAATAGTGACAACCTCTGTTGGCACATCTGCGAACTAGAGAAATTGAGTCCTCCACCTGGGCCTCCACCACTTCAATCCTCCATCTCTCGATAGCAAGCTCACAAGCAAAGGCAAGCTTGGTAAGAACACAAAGTTGTCCAAGGGACAAAGGGATGGAGACTCAAGCATAAGCTCTGGAAAAAATGGACTATAGTTTTCTTTCTCTTCGAGTCCTCTCCCTTCAATGTATCAAAAGGGTTCCTTATATAGTGCTTCAATGTATCCACTCCAATGTATGGAGACCAATCTCATCAAGATCACTAAGCGGGTATGTATACTATGTTTCTTTCATTGATGAATTTTCTAGGAAGACATGGATTTACTTCATGAAGAACAAAGATGAAGTATTCAACAAGTTCAAGGAATTCAAAGCCTTGATCGAGAATCACATAGAAAAGAATATCAAGACCTTTCAATCAGATAATGGAAGAGAATTCACATCAAATGAATTCAAAGAGTTATGCAAAGAATCAGGGATCAAGAAGGAGTTATCCACTCCATATAATCCACAACATAATGGGATTGCAGAAAGGAAGAATAGAACTATCATGGAAGCTACAAGAGCTCTACTTCATGATCAAGATCTTCCTATCCATCTATGGGGAGAAGCTTCCAGAACAACAGTCATTAGAGGAAATTTGGGGTCTAAAATGGGCCTTATAAGAAAATGTGCCAAAATAAGTTTTTGTGAGTTGGAATTCAAGAACCAATAGAATTTCAATAAAATAAGTCAACCATAATGGTTGAATTGACATATTTCTCATTAAAAAAAACTACTTTTTTTGTTCGTATTTTAGACATATCTCATTGTGTTTTTACTCAAATTTTGATCGAGAGGGCTTTTTGGATGTGGAATTTGATTCCGCATCCAACGAGTACCCACACTGCATACTTTTGACGAACCCGGCTACCCCAAAAACAAGAAATACCTGAAAAAATGTGATGATGATGTCGTCATCACATTTTTTCAGGTATTTCTTATTTTTGGGGTAGCGGGGTCTGTCAAAAGTATGCAGTGTGGGTACTCATTGGATGCAGAATCAAATTACGCATCCAACGAGCTCTCTCGATCGAAATTTGAGTAAAAACACAAGGAGATATGTCGAAAATATGAACACAAAAAGTAGTTTTTTTCTTTCCTCCTCCAAAATTAATCAATATTATTTTATTATTTTAACTATTATTTTATGATTTTAACTATTATTTTATTATTTTCCTTAGGAGGCCCATTTTAGACCCCAAAATTCCTCTAATGGTATGTACAAAATCGTACTCCAAACAGAGTACTTGAGAACAAGACACGTGAAGAAGTCTTTTCCAGTAAGAAACCAGAAGTCAGCCATCTCAGAATATTCAGCTGTCCAGTGTACATACACATTCCAAAAGAGAAGAGAACTAAATTAGATTCTTCAACAAAGAAGGGTATATTTGTGGCATACTCTGAATGATTGAAGGCTTACAGAATATACTTCCTAGGATTTAAGAAGATCAACATGAGCAGGGATGTGACATTTGATGAAAACTTAGCTTACAACAAATCCAGAAAGAGGCCTACTGAAGAACCTGAAGAAATAGAAGTGTTAACCCAAAAATCCCCCACACAGCTCTCAATTTCCTACACCACCCAAGGACACCACCTCACAAAACTTATTTCACTCCATAAGACCCTCCATAACCTTTTATTTGACCCCCACACCTCCAAAATATCCCAAGGATGAAGAAAAGGGCTAAAACCCCCCAAAAAGAGCCCAAAATAGACCCCCAAGAGCTAAAGCCATCAAAAAGGGGCTAAAACCCTAAAAGGGGCTAAAGTTAGGGCAGAAGGGGCTAAAGCCCTAACCAAGGTTTTAAAACCCTAAAATCCCTTGCAAAAACTATAAAAGGAGGGTGGGGGGACACTCTCAAAACACTCCTCATTTTGCATATTGTTATGCTACCCGTGGATGCTTTGAGACCTCTTGCTCTCAAACCACCCACTCTCCCTCTCCTCCATCTACATTTCTCCAAGCCATTGCTCCCCAACCAAGAGAGAGATGCTCCCATGAGCTAGTCCGTGGTGGCCCATTTCCACCCAAGTGAGGTATAGCTTCTTTTCATGCATGTTTATTTACTTGTTTTGTTTTCTAACCAATATTTCTAGTTGCAGGTTTTCCATTAACATCTTTTGCAGGTTGTTTTCATAGTAGTATAGGTTTGTTTTGTAGGTTTTGGAGGTAGAATCCTAACCCACTATGTGCAGAGGGGTTCAGAAGGGCTACATCTCCATATTTCTTTCTGATTTGCTCTTAGATATAGTCTATAATAGCTGCCATTCATTCGTTCTAGTGTAGCTTAGCTTAGTTTCAATTCGTAGCTCTGTTTTAGTCATTTTTACTTTTGTTTTTTACTATTTTCTAAGGGTAAGAACCTACCCTTGTTCCCTATAGGCACAAGGGAGCCATTCTCACCCCTATAGTGAGGATAAATTCTCACTACAACTTTGGCGACTCCACTGGGTCGATCCCATAAGATCCCTGGGCAAAAAATTTCAAGTTTTTCAGTTTTTACCCTAGTTTTCAAAAATGTTCTATTAGATCTATTTAAATCTACTTTATTTCTTGTTTTATGTCAGTGCCAAATCCTTTCTTAGGCTGAGCTGAGTCAAACTGACCTAGTACCGGTTACTGTCGGCCAGATCTGACCCTGCAGCACCAAAAACACCCCTTTCCGAAGTAGGTCGCGCTTATCAGGGGAAAAGGTGAGGGAAGGCGCACTTAATTAGCAGGAAGGCATGTCCAAGGTGCACTTAATCCTCAAACAGGTGCAACTTCAGCCCAGGAGCTCAAGTTGCGGCTGTCTCGGCATTTTGTGCGACCCCTTCGCTCATTTCTGGAAAAATCTCACGCCCCCCTCGCGGGATTTGGTTAGAAATGTGTGGCGTGTCACACAAAAGTTGTAGTTTAGTTTAATTAGCAGTAATTTATAGTTTTATAATACTTTTAGTGTGTCCCAGCCGCCTCTGTCCACCATTACAGGTCTCTTTTTATTCTAGTTTTCAATTTTTGCGAATAAATCAATGAACAATGTGTATATGTTAATCCAATCACTAAGGTTCAATAAAATGAATTGGCCTAACTAAAAGTAACATAAAATCAACCATCTTGCTATCCCCTTCCTCCTCTACCCAGTCATCACCCTCCAAGGTATTATGGGATATGACGAAGGGAAAATCTCATATAGATCTAGGCACTCCATGGCTTTTTCCTAAACCATTAAAACCAGGTGACCTGAAAGGTATGGGGGGTAGAGAAGGAGGGATTTTCATAGTGCTAAGCATCCTCCCTGCTTGACCAACCTAGCACTTGGGAGGTGACCTGAGGATCTACGAGTGCTGAGAGGCTAGCACCTTCTCTTGGTTGAAGAAGAATACCATTGAGAGGCAGACATTTAGTTAGGCCAACAATTCATGGTTAATCACTACATTTGCTTACAAATTTATATTCATGTTTGCATACAAAACCATGATGTGAGCTCTACCATGAATTCATAAACCATATTGCAAACAAAAATACCAAAACAAGCAAGCAAACCTACACACCATACCACATAATTAACCCAACTCAGTGCATGACGCTAAGTGAGCCTTAAAAGTTACCAAATTTACACTAAGTTCAATCAACTCTACAGTCTTTGAGGACATAAGTCCCTGACTGCTTCAACTATTGGAAGTACTTGGGATTTGCCCAGAAACTCATTGTGAGGAGTACCACAGGAACCCCAAAAGTAGATGGCCGTTGATAGGAATTGCCAAGCAAAATGAGAAACGACCCCTTCTGATTGAGTAGAGTTATCCATGAGGAACAAGCCAAATGCTGTCTTCTTGCAGTCTTGGTGGTCGAGAGACCATCTTCAGCCAGTAGGAAGCCATTGAAACTAGGGCCAAATTTTATACCCACCAATTTCATACACACAAACAAACAAAATTGATCCTCCACAATCTTCCTCACACCTAAGAGGCGAACCACCACCATTTGGAACACTTAGTTGGCACCATCGTAGCCGTTCTCAGTGATCTCCCACACCATCAGAGGGCCACACAGCCTCTGATTCAGATTCAGACCCATATCAGTCTAAACCAGAACTCCACACCGCACCATCTAGCCCCATGGCTACTGCAAACCCGGATCCATTTTTCGTTCTAAAATTAGCAAGTGGACCCACGTCCACATCACAACCAGTCACTCACAATGTGTCAAGCGGTCCAAGAACAGTCATGTAGACTGTCATTAGCCAATTTCCACCACCCATAGTGACCAGCCAAGTTGGTCCAGTGGACACACAAGGGGGTAGTGGCCCCTCGACACACATTGTCCCACCTGCCACACAGGGGGGTAGTGCACCAACCACCCACATTGCCCCTACTACCATGCAGGGGGGAAATACCCCCACCACCCATACCATCCATCCCACAACACAAGCCCTCCACAAGCCCTCCTAGCCATGCAGATGCATTATGCACCTGCAAACCCCACTCCCATTGCAGCCCCATCCCACATCAACTTGGGGTCAAATCTGCCATTCATGGCCTGCTTGAACTTTCCTGACTTGGCTAGACTGACGAATGACCCCATCCGTCACCAATATTTTTGGCCACCCATGCCAACTAAGCTACCTTCATACATCCCAAAGTTTGTAGGCAAAGCCAAGGAATGTCCCCAAAATCATATAATGACATTCCATCTATGGTGTTCATCCAATAGCATCGTAGAAGAATCCATCAGGCTGAGGCTGTTCCAATGCACCCTTATAGGTGTCGTGACCAAATTGTACATTGAGCTGCCACAAGCCAAGTACCCTGACTTCAACTCCCTAGCCTTCATGTTCCTGCAGTATTTTCAGCTCCCAGTTCACTATGACAAGGGGGTGGAGATCCTGCTATCCTGTTGCGAAAACACTGCCACTCACATCACTGATCATATCCATGAGTGGTGGTGGTGCCGTAGCCTATGCAAGATCCAACTTGATGACATGATCTTCTTAGATTAGTTCCTCAAGACTTTTGTCAAAACACCAAAAATTTCAAAAAAATTTAAAATTTTTAAAATACATATAATTTCAATAAATGCAGTCACTAATTGTTTGATTAGTTATCTGTTATCGAAATTAATTATTTTTTGGTTATGTTTAGTAATGACAGTTATTTTTCGTTTACTAATTTTTTTCTTTTTGCGACCATACAAAAGAGACTGTCATGTGAAAACTAGGCTTACTTAGCTTTCGAGCTAATGCAGAGAGTTCTTCCTATTTTTACAGACTGCAAGTAAGAAGCTTTGGGCGCTTCTTAATAATTTTTTTTAAAACATTTGATTAAATTATTGTCGCAAACAGTGAACTTAGTAAAGAAAATAGATACTAAACAAAATTCCAGTATTCAAGGTATAATTACTTCACTGTTTCTATTCCTTTACTTCTTGAGTGATAGAATTTAGTTCAATAGTAATGATTGCAACCGTTTCCTTTCTAGTCATAATATACTATAGTCCTCAAAAAATTAAAGAAATGTTTCATGTCTAACATGGTTGTCAAATGTACGATCAAATATTTTAATTAGTTTTTTTTTTTACGGGTAGAAAAGTAAGATTAAGATCTATTTTTAGTTATCCATCTCACAAAACTATGTCATGTTTGAAAAAGAATACCATACAGTGTTAAAGAGCTTATGTATCCAATTCTTACTTTCATTCTCCCAAGTTTTAAGGTAGTTACAATCTCAATGCATACTGCAGTCAAATAAAAGAAGCTAGTATTAGAGGTTTAAATTTCCCTATACTATAGTTGTTTGGAGAATAATCATCTATTTACAGTCAGTAATATTATTCAAATCTCAATAGAACCTTTTCATCTTTAGAGATCTAAAAGATTTTCATACAAACCTGCTAGTTCCATACTACATCATTTAAAGTAAGTAACCACAATAAATATAAACTTACTTATCATAGTTAGCTTAGAAAGAAATTCTTTTTCATGACTTAATAATATTCTAGTTTGAATTATTAACATATTGGCGTAAAGAGAAATAGCCAAATCTATAATAAACTGAGTCATAGTATATGTCTTTATACTTAACAAGTCTATGGATTATCTTTAAGTTTACCTTCTATCCTCTTTTACCGTGATGGCTTCCTTAAGTCCTTTGCATGAACAAGAAATATACTTGGTTAAATATAAATCTACTTTGGTTGCTTAATTACTAGGGTATCAAGATAGATACTTGTATTAATAGAATACCATTATTCCTCGTCTCTTAAGTTATACTCTATAAAAACCTTGTCATTTTCATGAATATAATCATTTGATGATAGCATCGTAATATGGAAAGGAAATATGCAAAGGGTATAAGTTATAATACAAAGGTAAAGATTAAATTTTGCAATATAAATTATGAAGATAATCATAAGGGTCGTATGGTTTCCCATGCCCTTGATGATTACTAACAAGATTTTGTTGTGACAATATAATGTAGGTTTCATGCTACATGCAATTCGAGATAAGTGAACTATGGATAAACAATAAAATGATTGGAAATCATTTGTGGAAACCTGGACTATACAAAAGTTACCCGAATCGCATAAAAAAATCTACGTGATAACGTGGCACTTTCTGGTCCATGCATTTAATTGTTAAAAGGCCGTAGTCAAACCCTAACTCCATCATTCTTCTTTTGCCTTCGGGAAGTCTCTGTTCTGCTGCGATTTTCTGCAAGGCACTGTCATTATTTGCTGTGTGACAGCCTCCCCATCGTTGTTCTTCCTTGAAGGTTCGTCCACTACCTGTAGAGAGGTGTTATTGTGACGTTGTTTGGGTTTTTATGAAGGCTGTTGAACATACTTAGGGTTATTCTCCCTCACCATTTCCTTGTTCAAACCCTCGACTACAACATCTTCCTCCTTCGTGAATGTTGAAGTATGGTTCCTTGGGACAAGGTTGGATGTGTGCTGTGCAGTTAACCCTTTCCTCCCTTTCTGCAGAAGGTTTTCTTACTAGAACTCATGGGTGCTTTGCAGTTAGATGGTGGTCACGCTTTACCCAAATTTTCTGGTAAGAGGACTGTCAGTCCTTAAATTTATTCATTGATTTGCTTTTAGTGTAAATATAATCATTTCTAACAGTTTTTAAATGAATTCTTCTTGTTACAGGTCGACCCCTTCCTCTGTTTGGCTGTGCGATATTACAACAGTAGTTCAAGTTTTACGGTAAGCCTGGTTTTTAAGAATGGCCATTACTATTTGCTTGGTCCATCTAGAACAAAATGGTTGCGTTGTCAAAACTGTCACCCTTGGGGTTTTAGTTTTCTTGTTACTTTCTTTTGTTGTTTTTCTAGTAGTTAACGAGGCCTTTGAGCCGTGTAAGGAGGCTCTAGTTCAGGCCATAACTGTATTTTAGTTCTGTTGTGAGAAACTTGGAGAAGCCGTGGCTTAAGAAGTCTTTCAGACTCTTTGCTTGGCTTGACTGTGTAAATGTTAAGTTAATGAATAACTTGGAAAACAAAGGGGTTTGAAACCCTTGATTTTATAAATCTGTTAGTTTTCTTTTAGTACTTACAGGGTTAAATCCTTAACTTAAACCTGAGTTATTTAACATTACTTTTTGGTTATCTTGTGCTTACAGTGCCTTACTGAAATCTATTTATTTCTTTGTTTACTTATTATAATAATAATATTTGGGCTCGGCCGTAAAAGAAAATTTACAAGATCTTGGAATTTTAACCTGGGTTAATAATATAACTCTGTAAGTTAACTTGGTTAAATTGTAATTAAATAAATCATCTTGGTAGAATGAGCATACTGTAGCTCTATTTGTTTAATTTATAATTTTTGGTGAAGTACTTGAGTAGCTAACAGTTACTCTCTTTTCAAGTACAAAATTTTTGCTTGATCCTATAATATTAAAATTGACTAGATTCCCAATATTACCGTTTCTGTACATAGTAATTTTAATTTACATTCATTGTTTATACCATACATATAATAAAATGAATATTTTGTAAATATAATACCTTATGTATCAGTAATATTATTCTTGTGATTAATTATAATTAGTTGCTTTTATCTGAGAGAGTTGGAATGTTATCATTTAGTTATTATCCTGCACTATAATAAGTTTATGTTTTTACTGCAGTAAAATAGATATCTGTTATGAATAGCCTTTTAGTATAGAATTTAATTGTAGTTAATGTCTAAATTATAACCTAATACATTGTTTCGTTAAATATATATTAGAGCTGTGTTATAAATGTTATATTTATTAACTGTATTCTTATTTAGTTATAAACACAAAATAAATTATTATTTATCTATTGTGTTCTTACATTTTCTATATTCTATAATATCTTATTTTACATAACCAGTTAACAAATATATGATTTATTTATAATAGAACTAATCTGATTACTGCATAGTTAGTATTTTATCCTGTTAATATTTTAAGAATTATAAACTACAGTTATATATTTTGTTTATAAATAACTAGAGAAAATAGAATTTTAGTGAGTAACCTATGTACATTTATATATGTTCTTTTGTAAGGAAATCTTACTAAGAACTGAAGTACTTGTAGAATGAATTCGAAATCTAGCTATTCTGTCTTTCCATTTAATTATTAGATAAAACAGTCATTAAGATTGAAAGAAAATAAACTGTAAATCTATGAAGCAATTCAGGTTACTGAAAGTAACTAAATAACCAGAATAGTAGAGAAAAGTACTACTCCCAATACCAAGATAATTCCTCTGTAAATAACCCAGTAATACTACTCTATAATTTTACTATCATCCTATTCTATATTATCATCATATCAGCCTTCTATAATTCTACCCCTGTGCTGGAGTACGGTCTGGTGAACCCAGATGTGGAAAAACACAATGGGTCTTTATTTTTCATCAACAGATTCAATTGCTGATAAACTGAAACATTTACATTGCTAAACTAGCTAACTCTTATGTCATATAATATAAGCATAACATTCATCAATTCACACTCATTAAATAAAAATAGTTAAGTGACATAACCTGTTTGAACTGGAGCAACAACAGCAATGGGAGGCCGTTCCTCCCTACCAAATCCTGGAGAGCGCTCAAACAACGACTCCTCAGGACCCCCAAGCTTGATCTGGTCTCCTTGGCTGGAACTAGGTGCAGCAAAGTCAGATACCAGTATTCAAACTTAGTATTAACCGAGAACTTATCAGTAAGTTCTCCTAGCTCAAAAGCTGTAATAGCCAAGTTACTGCAGCATTCCTCTCAGAACAACTTCCTTACTATTTTTCCCTCTTTCTTCAATGAATTTCCTGAATAACATTCCTGAATGAATTCTCTCTGGAAAATATCTAAGTAGCCTCAGCTCTCTTCATTGAGTGGTTTTAAAAGATTGCCTAGGTTTTTTTGGGTTAGTTGTCATTTAATGAGCCACCTTCTCTGATCCCACTTTCTTGGGGGATCATGACCCCAAATATAGGGAAGTTTCCACCTGCAACTTAGGAAGTGTTTGAGGATGCTGCCACTTGTCTTTTTCCGTCCACCAGTTTGAGCAGTAACCTCTTTTTAACAGCTCTCCCATGCTGTTGTCTCCACAATTTATTTATTAATAATAAAATATTCTGAATTACGTTCCACTTCTATTGACTCTGCTGAGTCATCAGTTCCTACTTAGCATTAATTTAACATAATGTCTCAGGAATATAATAAAAACAATTAACATTATTTTATAAAATTGGGGTATGTGACATACACACCCCCTTAAAATGTAACATCGTCCTTGATGTTACTTATTATTCATCCTCTGCAACCTCCTGGAACAGATTTGGGTATGCTTCCCGCATCTTACTTTCGAGTTCCCAAGTAGCCTCTTCAGGACTAAGGTGCTTCCATTGCACCTTCACCTATCCAATGGCACGGTTTCGCAGAGTAATTTCACTCCTCCCGAGGATACAGTCTGGTTCCACCAGAACTTCTCCTTCTGGTTCCACCTGTACAACATTCCAATCAATCACATGAGTAGCATCATGAACATACTTTTTCAAAACAGAAATATGAAAAACATTATGCACTTTTAAGTTAGGGGGTAACGCTAGCTGATATGCAACTTGACCAATTCTGGATAAAATTTCAAACGGACCATAGTAACGTGGTGCTATTTTTGCACAACTCCCCAGTCTTAGGGAGCTTTTCTTTGGTCTTACCTTTATAAACACGTGCTCACCCACCTGGAACTCTTTGGGAGTTCTTTTCAAATCTGCTTGGCTCTTTTTCCGATCCTGTGCTACCTTCAAATTTTCCTGCACTTGTTTTACAATCTGTTCCATTTCCTTCAATAATTCAGGTCCTAAACCAATCTATCTACTGGATTATTCCAGGAGATAGGAGTGTTGCACTTATGCCCATACAAAATTTCAAATGGACTAAACTTAGCTAATGAGTGATAGTTATTATTATAAAAAAACTATGCCAAGTGCAAGTAGTCCTCCCACTTACCTGGATGATCCTTAACATACATCCTTAACAGATCTTCCAACACCTGATTCACTCTTTCATTCTGTCCGTCCATCTAAGGATGGAAAGAGGTGCTGAAATTTAGTGTTGTGTTTAATCCCTTAAATAAGGACCTCCAAAAATTCCCTGTGAATTTAGGATCCCTGTCTGAAATAATAACCTTAGGTACTCGATGTAACCTAAAAATTTGCTTTAGAAATATATCAGCTATATTGGCAGCCTTGTAGGTAGTCTTGATAGGAATGAAGTGTGCTGCTTTACTTAACTTGTCAACCACCACCATAATTGAATCATTCTGATTCTGATTTCTGGGCAATCCAGTAATAAAATCCAAGCTGATTACTTCCCATTTCCATCTAGGAATAGGCAAAGGTTGCAGTAAACCAGCTGGATGTTGGTGTTCAATTTTCACTTGTTGACAATCCGAACATCTAGCTATGTATTCAGCTACTTCAGATTTCATATTAGTCCAGAAATATTCTTTTCTTAACATGGTGATAGTCTTTTGGTAGCCTGGATGTCCTGAATAAGGTGTTTTACGAACTTCATCTAGAATCAACAACTTGACCTTAGGCACATTAGGCACATACAGTTTATCCTTAAATAATAAAAATCCATCTTTATTTAGACTATAACCTTTTATTAGACTTTCTGTAGGTTCTTCTTTAGCTGTAACTTGTAATTTTTTATAAATTTCATCATGTTTTATCCCTTTTGTTAGCTGTTCATTTAAATTAGAAGCATAAGTACTGATCGCTGCTGTAAAATTTAGTTTTGCGTTTCTGCTTAAAGCATCAGCCACCTTATTTTCTTTTCCTTTTATGTCTTGGATTTCAAAGTCGTATTCACTTAAGAAGGCTAACCACCTTGCTTGTCTTGCATTTAAGTTGGGCTGATCTAAAAGGTATTTCAGACCTTTATTATTGGTCATTAAAATAAACTTTCTGCCTATTAAGTGGTGTCACCACATTTTTAAAGCATGTATAACAGCAGCAAGTTCTAAGTCATAAGTTGCATAATTCTTTTCGTGGATCTTTAACTTCCTGGACTCATAGGCAATGACATGCCCATCTTGAGTTAGCACACTGCCTAAACCATCATTACAAGCATCCGTGCATACCACGAAATCCTTATTAGGATCTGCTATTCTTAGAATAGGCGCAGTTGTTAACAAGGTTTTTAATTTCTTAAAACTTTCTTCACATTTTAAGTTCCAATCGAATTTCTTTCCTTTCTTTTGCAAGGAAGTGATTGGATTAGCTATTTTCGAAAAGCCTTCAATGAATCTTTTGTAATAACCGGTAATTCCCATAAATGACCTAACATCTGTTACGTCCTTTGGAACTGGCCAATCTTCGATTGCCCGAATATTTTTGGGATCGACTAAAATCCCTTCTTTAGTCACTACGTGACCTAAGTACTGGATTTCATCTCTAAAGAAATCACACTTACTGAACTTCGCAAAAAGCTGTTTCTCTCGCAGCTCTTGTAAGACTATCCGTAAGTGTTCCTTATGTTTTGCTTCATTTTTAGAATAAATTAAAATGTCATCGATAAATACGACAACAAATTTATCTAAATATTTATGCATTATATTATTCATTAGACACATAAAGACAGCTAGGGCATTAGTAAGCCCAAATGGCATTACAACAAATTCGTAATGTCCATACCTTGTTCTAAAGGATGTCTTGAATATTTTCTCGTCTTTAATTCTTACCTGATGATATCCTGATCTCAGGTCTATCTTTGAAAACATCGTAGCTCCAGGCAGCTGATCAAACAGATCATCTATGCCGGGAAACAGATATCTATTTTTAATTGTCATCTTATTTAGTTGACGGTAATCTATGCATAGTCGCATAGTTCCGTCTTTCCTTTTGACAAAGATGACCGGTGCTCCCCAAGGGGACACACTAGGTCGAATGTACTTCCTATCTATTAATTCTTTTAACTGTGATTTTAATTCATTAAATTCCAAAATATTCATATGATATGGAGCTTTCAAGCTAGGTACAACACCTGGTACCAGCTCAATAGTGAAATCCAGTTCCCTCCTGGGAGTTAATCCTGGAATTTCCTCCAGAAAAAAATCAGTAAATTCGTTTAAAATAGGAATATCCTCTATTTTTAACTTATCTTTTTTAGATTTACTTACCTTATCTGTAATAGTTACAGCATAGGATTTGCACCCTTTTCTAATTGCTCTTTTAAGTTGTAAGGTAGAAATCTGCCTAATTACAGTTTTCCTAGGAATACCCTTAACTATTACTAGTGGTTCATTATTATTTACGCATGTAAATGTTTTATCAAAACAGTTTAGAACTACCTTATGCTGCTCTAACCAATCCATACCAATCAATAAGTCATACGAGCCAAGTGGTAGAACATTTAGCTTAACAATAGTTTTAAAAACATTCATAACTAAAACACATTCTTTCACGTAATAGGTTACTTTCCTTTTTTGTCCAGTGGCTAATTGAACTAACCAGGAGCTATCAAACTTTTCAACAGTCAATTTACACTTTTCTACTATCTGAGGTGAAATGTAACTAAGACTAGCTCCTGGATCTATTAAAATGGTTACAAGGGTTTGGTTAACCATACCTTCTACTTCCACCATGGAAGTCTGATAATCAGCTTGGCGGTTCTCCAACGCTGCATTGATTCTGGGCATAGTCCTTGCAAAATCTCCAACAGTCATTTCATCCTACACAGTATGAATATTTTTGTTTGGCATTTTTCGATTTGGGCAGACCGAGGCATAGTGCGGGCCATTGCACTCCGAGCACTTAACAGGCTCCTTTCGTTCAAAATTCTTAGTGAAATTTCCATGATAGTTTGGAACTTCCTTGCCTTTAAAATTGCTGGAATTATTAGAATTATTAGAAACACCATTTCTATTTCCCTGGAAGTTCTTACCATTAGAATGATTTATGTTCTTATTATTCTTGAAATTCTTCTGAGGTATAAATTCTTTCTTTTTAAACTTAGGCTGATTACTGTTCTTTTTAGCCTTCCAGTTGGCTATACCTTCTTTCTTTTTGTTCTATTCAAAACAGAAATTTGGCTTCCGCATGGCTTCTTCCAGAGTCTTAGGGTTATCATACTCGATTCTATCCTTGATATGATATGGCAGACAGCTGAGAAACCGCTGTACTTTAGGTTTCTCATCAACTAAATAAGGTACATACCTCAACAAACTTAAGAATTTACTGTTTAAGTCCTTCATAGTCATGGATCCTAACTTTAACTCATAAAATTCCTTAGCTCTTTCTTCATAATATTGTTTGGATAGAAATTTCTTCTTGAAGTACCTTTTAAAAGTACTCCAATTAACCTCTTTTTCCTTGATACCCTTAACTCTCTTCAGATCTTGCCACCATATGTCTTCTTTTCCAAAGAGATTATAGTTTTCCATTCTTTCCTTCAACTGATTTGAATAGTTGCATATCTGAAAATATTTCCTCATCTCGGATAACCAGGACTCTGCCTCTTCCCCTTTTTCAGTCTCTCCTTTGAAAGTTGGGGGCTTTATTTTTTTAAACTCCACGGAAATCTCTTCATATGGCTTGTACTTTTTCTTTCTGTTATACAACTCAACCTCACTACTGTCACTAGTAGTGTAATAGATTTGTTGTTCCCTGAATCCTTTAGATGATGAACTGCTTTCAGATTTATCCAGTTTCATCTTTTTAGATCCTTTATGATGGCTAGCTTCCTCAGATTCAGATCTTTTGTTCCTTCCTTCAGTTTGAAATTTTTCCATCAAAATTTGATTTAACTCTTCTTGAGTCTTCGGAATCCTTTCATTGTCCTTCTTGACTGATTCCATTTCAGTCTTCAAATCCTTTATAGTCTGCATCAGCTCTGAAGAGTGAGCATTTACCTCTTCTAACATAGGTTCTCTGGACATTTGTCTTGTCTCGGTGTTTGGAGACTCCTCCTGAGCATATTTCCCTAGATTCTCCATACCTGCCTGTTAGATTCAGAAAAAGAAATTTTCTGCTTCTTTACATAAAACAAAATATAGGTTAGTACATTATTTTTGTGGTTCTGTGGAAACTGGTTGGGCCACATTCAGGCCTAGTATTTGAACCATGCTTTGATACCACATGTCAAAACCCCAAAAATTTCAAAAAAATTTAAAATTTTTAAAATACATATAATTTCAATAAATGCAGTCACTAATTGTTTGATTAGTTATCTGTTATCGAAATTAATTATTTGTTGGTTATGTTTAGCAGTAGACAGTTATTTTCCGTTTACTGATTTTGTTCTTTTTGCGACCATACAAAAGAGACTGTCATGTGAAAACTGGGCTTACTTAGCTTCCGAGCTAATGCAGAGAGTTCTTCCTGTTTTTACAGACTGCAGGTAAGAAGCTTTGGGTGCTGCTTAATAAAAAATTTTAAAGCATTTGATTAAAGGATTGTCGTAAATAGTGAACTTGTAAAGAAAATAGATACTAAACAAAATTCCAGTATTCAAGGTATAATTACTTCACTGTTTCTATTCTTTTACTTCTTGAGGGATAGAATTTAGTTCAACAGTAATGATTACAACCGTTTCCTTTCTAGTCACAATATACTATAGTCCTCAAAAGATTAAAGAAATTTTTCACGTCTAACATGGTGTCAAATGTATGATCAAATATTTTAATTAGTTATTTTTTTACAGGTAGGAAAGTAAGATCAAGATCTATTTTTAGTTATCCATCTCACAAAACTATGTCATGTCTGAAAAAGAATACCATACAGTGTTAAAGAGCTTATGTATCCAATTCTTACTTCCATTCTCCCAAGTTTTAAGGTAGTTATAATCTCAGTGCATATTGCAGTCAAATAAAAGAAGCTAGTATTAGAGGTTTAAATTTCTCTATACCATACTTGTTTGGAGAATAATCATCTATTTACAGTTAGTAATATTATTCAAATCTCAATAGAACCTTTTCATCTTTAGAGATCTAATAGATTTTCATACAAACCTACTAGTTCCATACTACATCATTTAAAGTAAGTAACCACTATAAATATAAACTTACTTATCATAGTTAGCTTATAAAGAAATTCTTTTTCATGACTTAATAATATTCTAGTTTGAATTATTAACAGATTGGCTTAAAGAACAATAGCAAAATCTATAATAAACTGAGTCATAGTATATGTCTTTATACTTAACAAGTCTATGGGTTATATTTAAGTTTACCTTCTGTCCTCTTTTACCATGATGGCTTCCTTAACTCCTTTTCATGAACAAAAAATATACTTGGTTAAATATAAATCTACTTTGGTTGCTTAATTACTAGGGTATCAAGATAGATACTTGTATTAAGAGAATACCATTATTCTTCGTCTCTTAAGTTATACTCTATAAAAACCTTGTCATTTTCATGAATATAATCGTTTGATGATAGCATCGTAATATGGAAAGGAAATATGCAAAGGCTATAAGTTATAATACAAAGGTAAAGATTAAATTTTGCAATATAAATTATGAGAATAATCATAAGGGTCGTATGGTTTCCCATGCCCTTGATGATTACTAACAAGATTTTGTTGTGACAATATAATGTAGGTTTCATGCTACGTGCAATTCGAGATAAGTGAACTATGGATAAACAATAAAATGAATGGAAATCATTTGTGGAAACCTGGACTATACAAAGTTAACCGAATCGCATAAAAAAATCTACGTGATAACGTGGCACTTCCTGGTCCATGCATTTGATTGTTAAAAGGCTGCAGTCAAACCCTAACTCCGTCATTCTTCCTTTGACTTCGGGAAGTCTCTGTTCTGCTGCGATCTTCCTCAAGGCACTATCGTTATTTGCTATGTGACAGCCTCCCCATCATTGTTCTTCCTTGAAGGTTCGTCCACTGCCTGTAGAGAGGTGTTATTGTGACATTGTTTGGGTTTTTATGAAGGCTGTTGAACATACTTAGGGTTATTCTCCCTCACCGTTTCCTTGTTCAAACCCTCGACTGCAACGTCTTCCTCCTTCGTGAATGTTGAAGTATGGTTCCTTGGGAAAGGGTTGGATGTGTGCTGCGCAGCTAACCCTTTCCTCCCTTTCTGTAGAAGGTTTTCTTACTGGAATTCGTGGGTGCTTCGTAGTTAGATGGTGGTCATGCTTTAGCCAAATGTTTTGGTAAGAGCACTGTCAGTCCTTAAATTTATTCATTGATTTGTTTTTAGTGTAAATAGAATCATTTCTAATAGTTTTTAAATGAATTCTTCTTGTTATAGGTCGACCCCTTCCTCCGTTTGGCTATGCAAGATTACAACAGTAGTTCAAGTTTTACGGTAAGCCTGGTTTTTAACCATGGCCGTTACTATTTGCTTGGTCCATCTGGAACAAAATGGTTGCGTTGTCAAAACTGTCACCCTTGGGGTTTCAGTTTGCTTGTTACTTTCTTTTGTTGTTGTTGTAGTAGTTAACGAGGCCTTTGAGCCGTGTAAGGAGTCTCTAGTTCAGGCTGTAACTGTATTTTAGTTATGTTGTGAGAAACTTGGAGAAGTTGTGGCTTAAGAAGTCTTTCAGACTCTTTTCTTGGCTTGACTGTGTAAATTTTAAGTTAATGAATAACTTGGAAAACAAAGCGGTTTGAAACCCTTGACTTTATAAATCTGTTAGTTTTCTTTTTGTACTTACAGGGTTAAAACCCTAACTTAAACCTGATTTATTTAACAGTACTTTTTGGTTATCTTGTGCTTACAGTGCCTTACTGAAATCTATTTATTTCATTGTTTACTTATTATAATAATAATATTTGGGCTCGGCCGTAAAATAAAATTTACAAGATCTTGGAATTTTATCCTGGGTTAATAATATAACTCTGTAAGTTAACTTGGTTAAATTGTAATTAAATAAATCGTCTTGGTAGAATGAGCATACTGTAGCTCTATTTGTTTAATTTATAATTTTTGGTGAAGTACTTCAGTAACTAACAGTTACTCTCTTTTCAAGTACAAAAATTTTGCTTGATCCTGTAATATTAAAATTGACTAGCTTACCAATATTACTGTTTCTGTACATAGTAATTTTAATTTACATTCATTGTTTATACCATACATATAATAAAATGAATATTTTGTAAATATAATACCTTATGTATCAGTAATATTATTCTTGTGATTAATTATACTTAGTTACTTTTATCTGAGAGAGTTGGAATGTTATCATTTAGTTATTATCCTGCACTATAATAAGTTTATGTTTTTATTGCAGTAAAATAGATATATGTTATGAACATCCTTTTAGTATAGAATTTAATTTCAGTTAATGTCTAAATTATAACCTAATACATTGTTTCATTAAATATATATTAGAGCTGTGTTATAAATGTTATATTTATTAACTGTATTCTTATTTAGTTATAAACACAAAATAAATTATTATTTATCTAATGTGTTCTTACATTTTCTATATTCTATAATATCTTATTTTACATAACCAGTTAACAAACATATGATTTATTTATAATAGAACTAATCTGATTACTGCATAGTTAGTATTTTATCCTGTTAATATTTTAAGAATTATAAATTACAGTTATATATTTTGTTTATAAATAACTAGAGAAAACAGAATTTTAGTGAGTAACCTATGTACATTTATATATTTTCTTTTCTAAGAAAATCTTACTAAGAACTGAAGTACCTGTAGAATGAATTCGAAATCTAGCTATTATGTCTTTCCATTTAATTCTTAGATAAAACAATCATTAAGATTGAAAGAAAATAAACTGTAAATCTATGAAGCAATTCAGGTTACTGAAAGTAACTAAATAACCAGAATAGTAGAGAAAAGTACTACTCCCAATACCAAGATAATTCCTCTGCAAATAACCCAGTAATACTACTCTATAATTTTACTATCATCCTATTCTATATTATCATCATATCATCATTCTATAGTTCTACCCCTGTGATGGAGTACGGTTTGGTGAACCCATATGTTGAAAAACACAATGGGTCTTTATTTTTCATCAACAGATTCAATTGCTAATAAACTGAAACATTTACATTACTAAACTAGCTAACTCTTCTGTCATATAATATAAGCATAACATTCATCAATTCACACTCATTAAAACAAAAATAGTTAAGTGACAAAACCTGTTTGAACTGGAGCAACAACATCAATGGGAGGCCGTTCCTCCCTACCAACTCCTGGAGAGCGCTCAAACAACAACTCCTCAGGACCCCCGAGCTTGATCTGGTCTCCCTGGATGGAACTAGGTGTAGCAAAGTCAGATACTAGTCTTCAAACTCAGTATTAACCTAGAACTTATCGGTAAGTTCTCCCAGCTCAAAAGCTGTAATAACCAAGTTATTGCAGCATTCCTCTCAGAACAACTTCCTTACTATTTTTCCCTCTTTCTTCAATGAATTTCCTGAATAACATTCCTGAATGAATTCTCTCTGGAAAATATCTGAGCAGCCTTAGCTCTCTTCATTGAGTACTTTTAAAAGATTGCCTAGGTCTTTTTGGGTTAGTTGTCATTTAATGAGCCACCTGCTCTGATCCCACTTTCTTGGGGGATCATGACCCCAAATATAGGGAAGTTTCCACCTGAAACTTAGGAAGTGTTTGAGGATGCTGCCACTTGTCTTTTACCCTCCACCTAGTTCCATCAGCCAGTTTGACCAGTAACCTATTTTTAACAGCTCTCCCATGGTGTTGTCTCCACAATTTATTTATTAATAATAAAATATTCTGAATTACATTCCACTTCTGTTGACTCTGTTGAGTCATCAGTTCCTACTTAGCATTAATTTAACATAATGTCTCAGGAATATAATAAAAAAAATTAACATTATTTTACAAAATTGGGGTATGTGACAACTTTTCTCCCACCCATCGCAAAGGACGTCACATCAGAATGTACCCAATCTAAAGAAGAGGCCATACTGAAGGCCCAACAATTTGACCTCATCTACGCCCAGTCGAGATACTTGTATACCATCATCCCAGATGCTCCCCATCCAAGTACCTCTTACCGTGATGCACCGGGGGCATCCCACGTAGTGGATGGCATTATAGGGTCAGTCTCTCAACAACCACCGCCTCGACCAACACCACCTGCCGTTGCACCACAGCCAAGCAAAACTACCAATGTTGCTTACCAAAACCAAGCTCTGGACTATGCTAGAATGATGTCTCAGTCTGGAGTGACAACTTCCTACGCACAACCTGCACCACCACAGTAGGCTCAAGCTATGGCTTGGCCAGCACAACAGTATCTGGGGAAAATGCCCACATTCATGGCACCACCACCCCCACAAATATAATATGCACCACCAGTGCAACAAGTCCAATCCCCCACCCCCGCTCCACCTGCCCCATTGGGACAAGTGTTTGCACAGAAAAACCATCCCAACCATCATGCCCCCAACAATCAATAAGGGTAAGCTATAAATAAATTGCCCTTCAACCAGGCCAATAACCAACCGTAGGGAGGCGCTCAACAACCGAATCCTCCCAAAAATGCCACAGCAAATCAGCCAGCCTAGAACCCCTCGCAACCAAATGCACCAAGATACAATGCCCCATTGCGCACAAACCAACCATGCACACTCTATGAGGTCTATGGGCACTATACATTCAAGTGCCCCCTCATGGCTCGTGCCAAGCAGGCCATTCGAAACGAAGCCCAATAGGATGCCAATGCCACAAACCAAGCACAACCCAACTTGGAACCACAAGGACCTCCTCCCATGGTGCTTCAAAACCCACTACCATTCCAATGATTGGTGGCAACCGCTACCCCTCCCTAGGCCAATCCCAACACTCCAGGGGCACCACCCATGGCTGAAACAGGTGTCCACCACATGATGACCACGACCACTGAGGAGGTCAACTTACAAACTAGATGAAACTAGTATGGTACCACTAGCAAACCTATTGACTCATCAGTAGCATTTACGTCTAAGAAAGCCAACTTACCTCTCCAGTTACCCCCATTCCTGCACCCCCCATACGTAGAATCGCCAATAACACCACAGCTAGAGCTGCAGTCAGCTACAACATTGTGGATGATTTGGCCCAAACGCCAATAGCCATGTCCTCTCTTGAGGTACTTAAAACATTCCCAAAGCAACAAAAATCCTTACTAGCTGCTCCAGGGGCAGTAGTCCCCTCATATTCCAAGCTGATCACCTTTGACATAGAAAATAAACAGCCACACATGCCCTCCACTATCGCCTTCCAAATATCAGTGTCCATCTGAAACTTGTTTGTGCACCAATGCATAATGGATGAGGGGGCATCCACGTGCATCGTGTCTAACTTGGTTTGGCAGAATCTTGGATCACCTATTCTGCAACCATCTTCCACGACTCTATAGGCTTATGATGGACACCCCACTAAAGCCCAAGGAATCCTCCCTCATGTCGCCATCATGTTAGCTGAGAAGATAGTCATGATTGACATTGAGGTCGTCAAGGGTCAAGTGAATTACAACCTCCTCCTTGGGAGGAGTTACATGTATGCCATGCGAGTGCTCGCATCAACTGTCTTCTGCCTTATGATGTTCCCCCATGAAGGGAAGATTGTGACAGTTGACTAGCTCAACTACCATGATCTGCAAGGGTTAATAATTCCTGCTAATGTTATCCCTACCATCACCACTGCTGAGCCACAAGGGGTGACCGCACATGCTAACATCATCCTTGCAACCAATGCTGTGGTTGAAAACACACCAGCTTCCCCATCGTTGAATGTGGGCCCTGGGTTGTTTAGAAATCCTACCATGACGGCTCCTTTCCCATTGCTGTCACCACCAATGACACAAAATCAAACTATGGACTTGTGCATGGTCTCATCAAGCACCGCTACACCCAAATAGAAACCGCAACCACAACCCCAACAACAGCCACAACATCGTCCGCAACCGCAATTCCAATAGTAGCCACAACATCACCTACAACAGTAGCATTACGAGAAGCCACAACCACAACCTCACCCCCACATGCAACCATCTGGAAGTTATGTGGGCTCATCTCTAGTCCATATAATTCCCTTCCTCTTTCCCCGGCTTGGTTTCATGAGCAAGCTGGTCATGGCCACTTTAAGCCTACCCAACTTTACGTTGGGGATCCTGATGTGGTATCTAGATCCACCAGCCCAACCAGCAATGCCCTAGGTTGTGTTAACTCCAGTGCAACCTATTGCGGTTGTGTCCTACCCCCCACCCTGTCTGCATAATCCAATCACCACACCCGCGCCTGCACCACCCCAACCCAAAAGGGTGAGGGGAAAGAACACCAAAGCCACTGCACAACCACGGCCAGTCCCACCTTGTGCCGTCTGTGAACAATAGGGCCACCCAAATCAGGATTGCCCTGAAATCCCAGTGATCCATGTGCATATGGATGCCATGGATATGAATGAAAACATCCCCATGGTTGAACTCCCAACCAAGCCACTAGTCAAGAACAAGGCACTGAGGACAAACCATTCTTGCACCCTTTGCGGCTTGTATGGACATTACTCCCATCATTGCAAATACCTCCCTAAATTTTGAATGGCGCTTGCTAACGTCTATCAACATTCCCTTGAGTCTGAGATCACCCTGATCAAAGAAGTTCACCCACCACCTCCTCCTTTGTCTGACACCATGTCCATTTACATGATGTCTAGTTCCCCTGGCCAACTCATTCCCATCTCCAACGACGATCCGTCAGACCTATCACTTCGTTACTTCAACAACGATGAGGAGATCCTTGAAGCTCTGACCACCCCAAAATACCCTTCAGATGACATGCACCATCACTCGTTCTTCCTCCCGGAAGAGCTTGTGTTGTAGTCCGACCAGTTTTCAATGGAGACCAAAGATTTCATCCATGGGAAGGTTGACTGGTTCAAGAACCCAATCCTTTCTCTTGATGCCTTCGAAGAAGGGAACATGGTGAACATTTCACCAACAATTAAAATTGACATCTCAACCAACTTTGAGATCGTTGAAGAAATCATGCTAGGGGCATCTTGCTCCCCGGAAGAGGTCAATGCCTACACCACTCTCTTCCAAGAATTATGCGACTTCTTTGCCCAGTCATACCCTGAAATGCCCAGCTTAGATCCACCCATTGTGGAACACCACATCAGCACATGGCTTGATGTGGCACCCATCCGCCAAAAGAAACGGCCCATCCATCCGTCCAAAGTGGCTGTAGTGAAAGCCGAAAGAGAGAAGCTGTGCACAGCCGGCTTCATTTATCCCATTGGATATACAACTTGGGTTTCTAATCTTGTTCCCGTGAATAAAAAAATAGGGTACCATTTTCATTTGCACAGACTTCCACAATCTCAATGGGGCATGTCCCAAAGACAAATTCCCCACACTGTTCATTGACCAGATCATCGATGCATGCACTAGACATGAGGCCTTCTCCTTCATGGATGGTTTTTCCGGATACAACTAGATCCAAATTCGGAAAGAAGACCATTACAAAATGGCATTCACAACCCCATGGGGCACATTTTCCTACCGATTCATGCCCTTTGGCCTCAAAAATGCTGTAGCCACCTTCCAGCGTGCCATGATGCACTGCTTCTGCGATCTTACTCACATCATGTTGGTGTGTTTTGAAAACCTCATCACACGGTTGCAAAGTCACACACAACACATAGATGACTTGCGACAAGTCTTAATGCGATGTCCCCATTACAGGATCCGCTTGAACCCATTCAAGTGTGTTTTCTATGTCCCCATTGGCTGTCTCCAAGGATTCATCATGTCACACAAAGGACTGGCCGCTGATCCTAGAAAATTCCAAACAAATTTCCCCCTAATGTCACCCCTTTGAGTGACAACATTATTAATTGTATTATAGTATTTTCATTTTTTGTTTTACACATTTTTCCCCGATTTATTCTTATGTATCGTTTCCTCTCATTGCTTCAAATGGAGCACTCCTCAGATCGCTATATGGGATTCGCAGATGGAGCAAGCAGATGGTACCCAAACCTCGCCTAGACTGCATGGGTAATCTACTCCCCATCGCATGAGTTGATCCACATCGATGGAATATGCGTGGGCACCGCGACCAACAACCAAGCGGAATATGATGGTGTCAATGGCCTCTTGGCCACCTCTTTACAATTAGGAATTCACCATCTTGATGTCTTCTTAGACTCTCAGCTACTTGTCTCTCAACTGAAGAACCATTATCGAGTTCGTGATCCTTGCCTCTTTATAAAGTACCTGCACACTAAATACATGGTCAGAACATTTGAATCCATCACATTCACACATGTTCCCAGGAACCTCAATAGTGTCACAAATCAAATGGCTAATGATATTCTAAATTGGCACATCCACAACAGCATATAGGAAACATACAACCATAACATAATGCATAATCATGTCTAAAAATATACACACAGTGCAACAATACATCACATAGGCATTTGCATTCCACAACATAATAAAAGACTCACATTATAAAACCATAAAAGCACATCCACGTGCATAAAAATATATATATAGATATAAATCCATAAGTCACATGTCCACAATATGTCCAATACAAAAAGAGAGAAGCCACATATGCTTTCTCAACAAAATATACATAAGTGATACAAAAACACCTAAGGCCACCTATGCACTAAGGGTTAGAGCCACAAGGCTACTAATCTGATTTAGACCCATCATCTGACTCGGACTCATCATCTTTTGAAGAAGCTGAATCCAGTGCAAGCACACCACCTCTCACCATCCGGTGAAAGTGCTCGCATGCCACTTCCATCTTCCTCATCATGCCCGTCAGCTCAGGAGGAAGATTGTGAACAGCAGCAATAAAGTTTGTATTTGGGTGCTTCCAACCAACATCTGACAGCCTAGTAGCCACCTCCTTCATGTATGGCACCAGCCCATCCATGTCCCGCTGTCGCCTGCGAGGCTTCTAGGAAGGGGCTGCCAGAGGAGGTATGGTAAGAACCCACCTTCGATGCCCAGGGGTCGGGAAAGGACCAACATCTGCACACACAACCAAGGATACCATTAGTCCACATACATCAACATGAAAATCACTAACCAACTCAACTATACTATGCATAAAGATGAACATAAAAACATCAAGAATATACATACTAGCTGGTCCCCAAGCCTGACCAGGAGGTCGGGGCATCTATGGATCTCCTTAGAAGTCCATACCCATGTACGGGTACTCCTTAATCACCACAGGAAGTTGGGGACACTGCTCCAACAACTCCTTCGTGAAGAAGTGGCCCGCTCTACCGCCACCCTCACGAATCATCATCTGACACCATCTATACATCCTCGGCTCCCGCGGACCACTATCCTCCACAGCTCGATGAGGATGAAGTGTAGGTACTTTCTCAAAGAAGAAACCACTTACAAAGGATCCAAATCAAAATCTAGTGCTAGTAGTCTTCGACCTGTTCGGTTGATGCCGAACAGCCTGTAAGTACATCTGGCCCCATGTATAATATGTGCCACCAATGGCACTCTCGACTAACTACAGCTGACCACCAGAAATCTTGTGGCTCCCCATGGAACCCAAGATGCACTATAGTAAAGTCCCCACTGCCTGTGTGGACAACTCCTCGATGTCACACATCAGGATGTAGGAACCACGCACATATGCCATAGCGTAACAGTGCCACTCACAAAAATCCTCTAATGTCTCCCCCCAAGACAGTACATGAGCCAAGTCACCAACTACTCCCAATATTGGGAGCCCAGTAATGAATTACACATCCTCCAGCGTAATCTCAATACGTTGTCCCTGGAAGAGGAACACCTCCTCATTAACATCCCAAAAGCTTATCAGGGTTTGCATCAACAAACCCAACCTCCGCATGAGAAAAATCCGCATGAACTTCAGTAATCCATAGCGGGTCAGTGTATCTCTAACACCCCCTTCTCGTAATGATGCATATCTAACTGGATTGTAGTCTCTCTCCCTCCATTTGATCTCCACCATCTTGCACAAGGCAAAAACCCTGATGTTAGACCTCCCCGCCATTAAAAAACCACCGAAAGAGGGATAGGGCACACTTAACTAAGCAAAAGGAGCACCCAAGGTGCTCATAATGGCTCAACAGGTGCACCTAGGGTGCACCTTTCCCTTCAAAATGAGTGACCTGGTGCATTTGAAACCCCAAACAGCTCATGAGGGGCCTCACTTTTACCTGCAAGGAAGAGTTTCAGTGAGAGCTTTTACCTGCAAGTCGCGGCTCGTGAAACCATCAATCGAATCAAGAGAAATCAGCAAATGAAGAATGAGGGCCCACCTCTCCAACTCCACAATGAATAGTGACAATGACACTTCACCATGTGGACCCTCACCTTTTATAGGCCCCATTTGACCTAATTTCTTTCGATCAACATAACAGGACCATACAGACTCCGTTTGAGAGACTGTTCATGCCACTAGTTTTAGAATTCTGCCCTCTATCTAGTTATGAGACCATTGTCTCATGTTTAAACAGTCAATTTTGGGATCATTTCTCACAAGTCACCTTGATTCACAAGCCATGACATAATGATGCGAGTGTCTATAGACCGGTACTTGTATCACACTGCCCGACCACTACTCATACGAGCGATCGGGCTACCACCCGTTAAGGATTGTACTATAATTTTACTTTTTGTATTTATAATTGTCTTTCTTCACCACACCTTATGTGGACATCTGGACCATCGTACAAAAAATCCTTTGTTTTTATTCCTTGTATTTGACATAGAAGTGTCCTCGGGCCACTGCCAGTTAAGAAATGTAATTTTAGTTTTTTTTTGTATTTTTAACACATAGATTGTCTTTGCTTTTTACCGCACCTTATGCGGACCTCTGTACCACTGTCCACAAAATGATTTCTTTTCTTGCACATATTTGGCATATAAATGCCTCTGGACTTGTACTTACATCGCATGTGGTCAATTCCACCCACATTAACACACACACACGCTCTCCTAACCTCTGTCCGAGAGCCACCTTGGTTTGCGTGCCTCTGTCGCATCGTCTCGCAGGACTCTGTCACGTCCTATCCCACGCAGGTATTGGTATGTTTGAGAGCCTTCTGCTCTGTCCATACTGTGTGGATGACCTTTGGACCTCTGTCCACTATCCCGACATGGGGCACCGCCCGTGCCACCGTAGTCGGTTGACCACATTGGAGTTTCGTTTAAGCTCTTTTCTAACTCCTTAAAACAATGAAAAGATCACCAAGCACAGCTGCTTCCTTTCCCGCTCACTAAAGTATAGGAAGGGCGTCTACATCGTCTCATTTACCTCCTTTTGTAGACCCTTTATACCGTTTCATGAAAAGGAACTCCTTGGCACACTCAAGCCAAGACCATTCCCCTCTGCATACTTTTGTGCTTTCTCGGGAAGAGGGGTCACACTTAATGAAAAAGCTCACCACTGATTGTCATTAAGCTCTTTTCCAGCTGTTTCAACAAGAAAATATCACCGAGAAAACTTGGTTTCATTCATGCTCGTAAAAGTATTTGAATGAGCGTCCAGTCAGTATAGGTTTAACCTTTTCTGGCCTGATTGGACTACCAATGGTAAAGAAGTCTCTCATCCCACTACTACATTTCGATCCAAAATCCGACGGTTTTTTCCGACGGCGCGTGGATTTTTTCTTTTAACCGTGCCAAAAATGAGAGAGATAATTTTTTTTTTTGAAATGGTGGGGATAAGGGTCGCTTAAGCGACACCTTGGCTTTCAAGCATCGCTTAAGCGACGGATATCCTCCTAAGCGTCGCTTAAGCGACGGCGGTTAAATTGCCCATTTATTTAATAATTTCTTAAGCGTCGCTTAAGCGATGGTGCTTAAAATGCTCAATCATTTAATAATTTGTCGTAATTGGTTAATTATTTAAAATGGAAAGCGAAGCTTAAGACATTATCCCACACACATTAAAATGGAAAGCCTAGGTTCATTTTTCATATAAATAGATGTACGGCTAGGTTCATTATCTCACACACTGAGTCTCGCACTTATATCTTGGACAAGAAGTGCGAAATTCCTAAGGGTTTTTTTTTGGCGTTGCTCTTTTGTGGGGAACTTCCCACTTGGTCTTGTATTTTGGCGTTGCTCTTTTGTGGGGATCTTTCCACTTGGTCTTGGATTTTGGCGTTGCTCTTTTGTGGGGATCTTCCCACTTGGTCTTGGATTTTGGCGTTGCTCTT